>OZ010669.1:45561593-45924093 GCA_963932185.1 Troglohyphantes excavatus
TTCAGCGGTTCTCCAAATTTTTATCTTTTCTGCAAAACCTTTGAACTTTCTTAAAACATTTTGGGGATTGGACAGACATAAAATCGTCTATTATCATTTTTAAAAAAAATTCAAAGTTTTTGCCTAAGGGATGAAAATTAAAATGGATGTGCCAAAGAATCGAAAGAAAATAAGTTGTAATAATTCAGTTCCTTTTTATCCATCATTTGAACCATCTTTTTATTCGTCTATGGAAACCGTTTTCTGAACTACTAATTTATCATCAAGGATAGTTCAACATAATCAGAGTTTAGAATGAAAAATACATAGAAAAGAAACATTTTTATAATTATTACTTATTATCCAGTTATATAAAAATATTTTTTTTAGTATTATCAATATAAGAATATTATAATCTGGGATAAACTTGACAAATATAAATACTCCTGTAATTTTAATTCTACAGGCTGAAACTCATGAAAAATACAAAATAATACATTTTCTAAATATGAAGTATTAATTAGCACTGGAAACTTTGCGAGTAATACAAAAGTACTTTGAGTTTTTATTTTTAGTTATATAAGAATTTGTGAGACAAAACCAACTGTAGAATCCTGAGCCTTACAAAAGATTTTTTTAATATTGTGTTTGAGGTTTTTTTTTATAACATAATAAACTTATTATTTTGTAGCCATACTTTCAAAAGCGTATCTTTTAAAATATAGCAAAATCAAAGTAAAAAGTTTCTTTTCATTATTATAACAAACAAACGAAACAACCAACTTTAACTATCTTATCTATCTTATGGTATAATTTCTTTCAAATGGGTTTTCTTATTTATATTTGCCAACTGTAAACTTAAACTAGTCAAATAAAAAATATTACAATAAAAAAATAAGATCTAGTTTGAGTTATAGTTACGTTAACAATTACAAATTATCACCACAGACACAAACAAACATAATATAACTCATAAAATGCTTCATAAATTGAAAACCTTGACATTGAAACAATTATGGACAGCATAAACTGTTTAACAAATAATTTTTACATCGTCAATAATAAAGAAAATAATTAATGATGTTTTCCATTAGCGAAAAAGACAATTCTGTACTTATAAAAGAACCAAGTATAACATACCTAAAACAAAGTCATTATTGCAAAAACGCTATACATCAATGATATTTCATTACAAAAATGAAGTTTTAGAAACGAAAACTGTTTAAACATATGAAATTTTACAGAAAAGCTCATTTATATTTATATGCATGATAAATTATCTTAAAGTAAAATTCGCCTTGTAAGATATCTTAGTTTTATCAGTTACTCTAAATTGAGTAATTACCTTAAAAGAAGTCGATTTTGCAAAGTTCGTTTCTTTTTTTCATATAATGTATTACCGTTGGTATTTGATTTCAGAGAAACTTTCTTTAATACTTGTAAATGTTATTCGTGATATATTAACCAATTTTTTGATGGAACATATTCTTCTTGATTAAGTATATTTTTTATTTATAATTTTTATCAGAATGTACTACAATATGTTGCAATAAATTTTATAATACCTTTTTGCAAGTCATTGGCAAGCATTTTAAGAGAAGAACTACACTGTTAAAAATAGGTACTCAAACAAAATTAAAGGTACTCATTTCTGATTACATTCGATACTCATCATAGCTTCGAATACATAAGTTTCATTTTTGAAATAGACTTGCACTCAAAAATGAGTACAATTAGTAAAAATAAATAAAAAGAGCAGTTGCTTCTGTCTTCGTAAACCACTTTCAACAAATATCAACAATTACAACTAAGACTTTTCGGGAATCGAACCCAGATCCTTAGACAGCACAGCACAGCGCCTTACCCATTGTGCCATAAGAGTGACGTAAAGAGATTATAAATATAAGAACCGTTAAAAAAGTGTGCCAAAAAAATGGGAAGTAAGATAATTGATCTGTAATAGCTCAGTTTCCATTTAAAGAATCGACATCTAATAATATGGAAAACTATCTTCTGAACACCTATTTTAAGTTAATCATGACGCTTTGTTAAGATAGCTTACTCAAAAAGTGAAATTAACAATATTAAATCATACTGGTCATTTTTCAGAAAGTACGATTACTTACATTTGAGTACGTCATTGCTCATTTACGATGCAATTGTACTCGAAGAAAAATAAATAGCTTCAGGTACTCATTTTTAAATAGAATTTTCTTATAGTGTACTTACATGCTTTACAGACTATTGGAACTTTGCAAAGTTTTAATTTCGATTGTCTTCTACTTTATTGTAAGCTAAAAAAAAGTTTGATATCATTTACTGATAAGCTATTAAACATGCATTATAAAAATCTTAAAAAATATTTGAAATTCACCACAGTTTTACTAGTGTGAAATAGAATATAGCCATGATATTTTTTAACTTCTGATTATAGTATTTTTTATTTAAATTTCATTTTAGAACGTTTTGAAAATTCGGGATGCATTTGTTGTTTTCAATAAAAGATACACATGTGATTTTTTGCTACAGTAGGAACGTATGATGAATTTTCTTATAAGAATATTTGACATGTGTTTCATTTCCCAACGTTTGGAATTTAAATACGAAATCGTTCATTTTAAAAGCCGTTGCATTCGGCTCAATTTGCAAACATAGATAAAAATTTATACGATCAAGGCTCCATTTTGTAAATTTTTTAAATATATATGTACATTGAAATAAAAGATACTTAAAAATGAGTACCTGTACCTACTCGTTATTCTTTTACTACAATTGTACCGTAAATGAGCAATGAAGTACTCACATTTTAGTAACCGTACTTCCACAAAAATGAGCAGTGTCATTTAATATTGCTAATCTCAACTTTATTCATGCCATCTTAACAAAGCGACTTGACAAACTTAAAATAGTTGTTCAGAATATGGTTTTCCATAATATTTTATTTCGATTGCTTAAATCGAAACTGAGTTATTACAACTCAATTATATTACTTCGCATTCTTTTGGCACACCTTTTTAACATTTCTACTGTTTATAACTTCTTCAAATCGATCTTGTAGTTTAACGGATAAGATTCTGTACTGCGGTGCCTAAGCATCTAGGTTCGATTCCCGATATGTCTTGGTTGTAATTGTCGATATTTATGAAAGTAATTTATAAAGACAGCCTATGTAGGCTATCATATACTCTTTTTATAAACTTTTACTCATTGCGCTCATTTTTGAGTTCATGTCTTTTTCAGAATTGAAACTTATGTATTCGGAGCCTTGATAAGCATCGAATATACTAAAAAATGAGTAAATATTACTTATTTTTGGGTACTAATTTTAACAATGTATAGAAACAAAGTAGGATATAATTAAAATACTGGTCCGCCACATTGGTTATTACTTTATTACCATTGGTTATTACGTTCCATAAATTGATATTCTATAAAGTAAAAGTCTAAAATAGTTTAAAATTTATTTTGTAGACTTAAAAAAATGACGTTAAACTCCGTTCTCAAGATTTTTAATCTCTTAATTGCGCTTTTAATTATAAAAACAAATAAATCAAATACATGAAATTATTTTTAAAATAATCATTTTAGTTTCTGGTAATACTTTTATTTTGTGAATCCCATGAATATTACAGCACTATTCGACTTTAAACGAAGAAAAGCGATGTCACAAAGTACCCTTTTTATTCGTCATATGTGAAATTATCGTAAAAACATTCATTGGTTAATATGATGTTCTTTTCATTTTGGAATACTAGAAAATAATATTGAAATTGATACAGTTTCTAATAAACATAAATAATATTTATCATATTATCAAATTCTTTCAAAATAATTTTCATTTTTAACGAAGACATACTGCAAACTTTAATTTTATTCCAATAATTTAAAATTTATTTTGAAATTGAAAGTTTTTACTGTATTATCTATACTTTTATATTTGGATTGTGTTTCGTATTAATTGCTCAAGTCACCTTTCATTAAATTTCTAATCAATGTTGATATCCCACACAATGTTCGAAAATTAATAAACTTCTTCAATTGCAAAGGAAATGTGAAAATAAAGGGAGTATAGAAGAAAGAGACGCACATTGTTTCTTTAATTTTGCAGATATCATTATATTTTTTTTTCACATATTTCTTCAAAACATATTAACATAATCACATGGTCAAGCGTTTAAAATAATTATAATTTTTATTTTTTTAAATAAAAAAAAATTAAAAATTACCGTTTTAATTTTTTATATAAGTCAAGGGAATATTTTCTGAAAAAAACATAATTTTGCATTTTGATAAACAAAAAACAAACGAATCTGATTAACAAAATGTATGTACATATATTTTTCTTATTAGCAAAACATTTTTTTTAAAAAAATTGCCATTTACTGCTCAAACCATTTTTGAAAAAATACTAAAACAAATATAATCTGCATATTACTAATCCTTAAAGACAAATTAAAGTAATATATTTGATAATACCCTGTAGCAAATTAGAAGCAGTTTCTTCAAATAGACCTAAACTTATATCAATTTAAACTTGATCAAACATGAATAACAAAGTCATTCATCACTGAGAAAAATTAGTTCAAAGTTATTTTGTACCAAAGCTTAAGATTCATTCGCAATAAAATAATTAGTTAAATTTAACGTACAAATATAATTTTGATGTCATTAGATTCAAAATAAATTAACTACTTTTTAAAACAATAAAATAATTTTGGATATGTTTGATGATTTGGTGTCCCATACCAAGGCCTTCTCTATCAGTAACAGGCCGAAACCCAATGCGCATGACGTCACAGCGCTAGACCCAAACGTACGAGCTTCGCTTTGGAAGTTTTAGTATGTGCATCGTTGTGATAGGCAATATAAGTTATATATCTTCGACTATATGCGTTTTTATAGTTATATTATTTAAAATAAATATTTAAATTCATACATGATTTTTATTATTCGGACTAAATATTGTTTATTAGAGATATTTTAATTTACAAATGAATCGAAAAGGTTTTTACTGTTCGATTATTCAGTCCTAAATAATGTTTATTTGTATTGGTTATATCTTAATTTATTGAATAGGTTTTTATTTTATGATGAAGTAATTTAAAAGTCTGATTACATTTAGTTACTAAGTAAATGATTAATACCTAAATTAGTATTGAAAACAGAACATAAATGCAGAGAAGGCCTTGCCCATACCCGCTTAAACATTACAAAGACACACACCGTTTGATATAGAATACCAGAAGTGTCTACAAAATGAAACAGGAAAACACGAATCCATCCCCGAGAGAGTTTCTTTAATAATTGATTTTTATTTCATCCGTTTTCCCTCACGCAAATGAAGTATATATTCGAGTGGGGCATTCCCGAGTAAATAGCAAATGAAGAATGCAGTTTTTTCTCGTTATATACCACAACGTTACGTCAAGGACGAAACTGAATAGGGTTTCATCAACGAATTAGAAATGGAATTACTTAAGTGAACCTCTGTATAGGTGTTGACTATAATTTTAGGATTTAACCGTTCTTATATTGCATGGAAGATATCCTCAGTTTATGCTGATGTAAAACAATTTATAACTTTTTACTCTTATAAAAACAAAATAAATTTTTATTCATTCTGAAAATGGACCGTGTTATGCAACAGCTGGTTAACGCAAAAATTAAAAAGAGTCGTTTGCTACGTAAAATGGAAGCTGCATGTTTCATTTCCATTTCCAAAAAACATTAGTAGGAATGGATACATTTTATTTATTTTTGAGTACCTATTTTTAAAAAGTGTAGACATTAAAATTTTGTTCTGAAAACAATGCTTTTATTTTTTTACCATCGGTTATACGTATGTTAACAGAAAGTAAAAGTACTATATTTTCCCTTTGAAATTCGGCCAGCTTCGCTACAAAAATACTAGAAAGTCGTCCAGAACATCCAACAAATTATACTGACGTGTATACGGGACTGGTGCACGATAAATCTAATCGGGGGCCAATGTCCTGACGCCAATTGCGGTTGCGTCGGGTGCCATCTCAGGTGTTGTCCTCGTCATCTGACCATGGTTCAAAAATACGAGGCATCGTTCCCGGGTCTTTCCTTCGAGATAGGCCCCGAACTATCACCAATAGCCCACTGTGCAGCTCTAGTGCGACGTTATTTAAACAAACCGAACCAAACCCCTTTGGAATTCGATGTGAAAGTTTAATATATGGTTTATTTTATATTCATGATCAAGAAATTACAATGAATAAAACAATTGCAAGTAGTTCACTCCACATATTACAAAGCTTTGAAAGTTGTAGTGCTTAGTTACCAAGGGAATGTTGTCCCAAGACAGTTTTTGCAAAATTTTATTAAGCAAAACCCTTTATTTTTGTTTCCAAATATACCTTATAAAATAAACTTGTTGAAACAGCACAAATGATTGAATACCCTTTTAGATACGAGTTTACATTTTAAAACTGTAAATAAAACGTCATAAAATAGATTCCCTTACCGAAATTATTTTCGCGATTTTAAGGTTAGAACAAGGACAAGTGGTATCCTCATAATCGGAGGGTTGTGTGTTGAAATATAGACTTTGACATTACAGCGCGTTCGTGATCAGAGAATTGCCAGTTTCGTTCCTCATCGTAAACAAAATACATCCCTCCGTATATAAACGACTGGCGCACGATGTCAAATGTGTGTGGTGCCAGTTTAGGTGTTGTCCTGACCTTCTGATAACTGTGAAAAATTACGAGGCAGTGTAGGAAATGAATTAGCCAAAAGCCCATTGTCTTTTGCAATGTTAATGCAGACCACCGTTAATAAAAAAAAAATTATTTAAGATTCATTTAACCACTTAAGAGATACTTAAGAACCATTATTTTTTTTTAGATAAAATTTTCTTTGCAATTTAATTAACAAATCATAAAGAAAAAAATATGTCGATAGAATTCCATAATAGTTAAAAATTTAAACCTAGTTGACTCTACTAACCTCTTGTGAAGATTATATTCGATTATTTTATATAAAAACACATTTTTCTATTGTTATTCTTTTTTATGCTTATTATCCTAAAGACTAATTTTAAAAAGCACTACGTTCCCAAAACTATGTTCTAATTTTTTTTAAAGAGCATGATTTAATTATATTTTGCACAAGGAATACCCGTTCACTGTCCTTGTTTAATTAAAACAATAGACTGTAGAAATAATTATGACTAAACCCTAATGCAAATAAAGAATGTATAATAATATCGCGTTTAAATTTTTGTTTTTCTAACCACTAACAATCAAATTAAAAAATTGCACCGATAAACCTTTTAAATGTGTGCCAATAAATAATATACCGGCACAAAATAAGAGTGAAAGCCTTCTACTTAATTACTACATTTAACTAGTCAATTTTTATTAAGATTGGTTCAACAGATGCTGATATTTACACGAAAAAAATTCATTTAACATCGAAAAAATTTATAGAGGAAAAAAATGCATAGTTGCAACTCATTTTCTAATTAAGTTATCGAAAAAAATCAACGAAAGCTTTTTATATTAAGTATCAATTATAATTTTACCTAGTCTAAAGAAAATCGTATCAAGAATTTCTGAGATATGAATAATCAAACATTGACTCCCCCCTCCCCCCCCCCCCCCTCCACCTCCTGTAATTTTATTACTATAAACTTGTAAACCTGTAAAATCATCTTCGTTACCTTATCTTTGTTTAATATATACACTGTTAAAGGCAGGCACTCAAAAATAAGTAACATGTACTCATTTTTGAGTACATTCGATGCTTATCATGACTTCTAAATCATAAATTTCATTTTTGGAAAAGGCATGTACTCAAAAATGAGTGAAGATGAATAAAAAGAGCAGTTTCTTGCCAACGTAGGCAGTCTTCGTAATTAACTTTAAATAAGTATCAACAATTACAACAAAGATTTACCGGGAATCGAACCCACATCCTCAAGCCCCGCAGTTCAGTGCCTTATCCGTTGTACTACCAGGGCCGACGTGAAAAAGTTATACACAGAAGAAATGTTAAAAAGGTATGTCAAACGAACGGAAAGTAAGATAATTGAATTGCAATAACTCCTTTTCACTTTAAGCAATCGGTATCAAATAATGTGGAATACCATCTTATGAACAAATGTTTTAATTTCGTCAGGTCTTTTTGTTAAGATGGCTTTAACAGAAGATGAGATTAACAATATTAAATCACACTGCTCATTTTGGAGAAATTACGATTTTTTAAATTTGAGTAAGTCATCGCTCATTTAAGATACAATTGTACTCAAAGGAAAACGAGTATGTTCAGGTACTCATTTTAAATATTTTATTTTACAGTGTACAATAGTGATATAAATCAAACTTGTAATAATAAAAATAATTTCTATAAAATAACTATAATTGTTTAAAAAACTTTAAGAAGGTTAACGAATATTTCAAACACAAAGAATAGTAGGACCATTTTAACCAAATAAGAAGCTTATTCTTCTAAATAGCGAAACATTTTAGAATTTACAACTATGCGATGTTGCATTATTTTTTATAGCATTTCTATGCAAAAATGAAAATATCCTATTGTATACCTCTGTCCCTTAACACACATTCCTTTCACTATAAAGTGGTTGATCTAAAAGTGCAACATCCTAAAAAATGTATATAAAATATTAAATAAAACATATATAGAGTAAAACATACAATCTGCAGAGTGTTGCATTTCACAGTTTTATATGACTCGGATCTTTCCACAATGCCCCAGACGTTAAAAATTACCTTTATTTCTCACTTTCTTCCCAAAAGACTGAAAATGTGCTTCTTCACAAAGATAAAATATAATATTTTTCACAGCGCACGCGCCTTTCCCTTCTTTTCAATTCTTTAAAAAAACATCCGCTGCAAAAGCACTTTGCCTTTTTAGATGCCTTATTCCCTTATTTCCAGTAAAAAAGGAATGCTATAAATTCAAAGGATATTTCCGCATTTTTAGGGTTTATACAAGCTGGAGTTTCGTCAAATTTAGACTAAGCAAGTACAAGGGTGTATGCTTTAAAAACGCTTTGATGATCTGTTTTCAGTAACTACTTTTAGATCTTGTGCTGACACAACTAAGAGTAGTGGTTGCAATTCAACATCCGGAAACCTTCAAATAGGATTCAGAAATTCCTTTTCAATGGCATCGGTACTTGAGTTCAAAATAAATTTGAACTTTTAAATTCCAAATGATAGTTACACAAAAAGTATCATTAATATTTTTTCTTAACAACTTTTGTTTATAAATCCCTTCATTTAAATATAAATTTAAAATCCTACGTGCGCGTAATAACTTTAATTGCTTTAAAAATTTAATCAAATATAACTTGAAGTTATTATTTAAAAACCGACGAGCTTTTAACCCTCCGATTGGTTCTCCCGGACTTTTCTCCCATAGGATCACCAGTTTTACCAGCAATACACACCATTTTCAAATTCATATATATATTTTCTTTTTAACATTTTAAAAATCTATTTGATGTGGGCATAAATTAAAAACATTAATTAAAATCCTAAGTTGACGTAATAACTTCAATTGTTTTAAAGATTTACTCAAAAATAACTTGAAGCTATTATTTAAAAACCGACGAGCTTTTGACCCTCCGATCGGTTCTCCCGGACTTTTCTCCCAGTTTTACCAGTAATACACACCATTTTCAAATTCATATATATACTTTCTTTTTAACATTTTAAAAATCTATTTGATGTGGGCATAAATTAATAACATTAATTAAAATCCTAAGTTGACGTAATAACTTCAATTGTTTTAAAGATTTACTCAAAAATAACTTAAAGCTATTATTTAAAAACCGACGAGCTTTTGACCCTCCGATCGGTTCTCCCGGACTTTTCTCCCAGTTTTACCAGTAATACACACCATTTTCAAATTCATATATATACTTTATTTTTAACATTTAAAAATCTATTTGATGTGGGCATAAATTAATAACATTAATTAAAATCCTAAGTTGACGTAATAACTTCAATTGTTTTAAAGATTTACTCAAAAATAACTTGAAGCTATTATTTAAAAACCGACGAGCTTTTGACCCTCCGATCGGTTCTCCCGGACTTTTCTCCCAGTTTTACCAGTAATACACACCATTTTCAAATTCATATATATACTTTATTTTTAACATTTTAAAAATCTATTTGATGTGGGCATAAATTAATAACATTAATTAAAATTCTAAGTTGACGTAATAACTTCAATTGTTTTAAAGATTTACTCAAAAATAACTTGAAGCTATTATTTAAAAACCGACGAGCTTTTGACCCTCCGATCGGTTCTCCCGGACTTTTCTCAAAAGTTTTACCAGTAATACACACCATTTTCAAATTCATATATATACTTTATTTTTAACATTTTAAAAATCTATTTGATGTGGGCATAAATTAATAACATTAATTAAAATCCTAAGTTGA
Organism: Troglohyphantes excavatus; assembly: GCA_963932185.1. Lineage (NCBI taxonomy): Eukaryota > Metazoa > Arthropoda > Arachnida > Araneae > Linyphiidae > Troglohyphantes > Troglohyphantes excavatus. The sequence continues at coordinate 45,572,015 of OZ010669.1, forward strand.
CGTAATAACTTCAATTGTTTTAAAGATTTACTCAAAAATAACTTGAAGCTATTATTTAAAAACCGACGAGCTTTTGACCCTCCGATCGGTTCTCCCGGACTTTTCTCCCAGTTTTACCAGTAATACACACCATTTTCAAATTCATATATATACTTTATTTTTAACATTTTAAAAATCTATTTGATGTGGGCATAAATTAATAACATTAATTAAAATCCTAAGTTGACGTAATAACTTCAATTGTTTTTAAGATTTACTCAAAAATAACTTGAAGCTATTATTTAAAAACCGACGAGCTTTTGACCCTCCGATCGGTTCTCCCGGACTTTTCTCCCAGTTTTACCAGTAATACACACCATTTTCAAATTCATATATATACTTTATTTTTAACATTTTAAAAATCTATTTGATGTGGGCATAAATTAATAACATTAATTAAAATCCTAAGTTGACGTAATAACTTCAATTGTTTTAAAGATTTACTCAAAAATAACTTGAAGCTATTATTTAAAAACCGACGAGCTTTTGACCCTCCGATCGGTTCTCCCGGACTTTTCTCCCAGTTTTACCAGTAATACACACCATTTTCAAATTCATATATATACTTTATTTTTTTATTTTTTTTTAAATCTATTTTATATTGTTATAAATTAGAAGATCTTTAGGAATAAACAAAATTTTGTTTTAATTAGAATTTTTTTTAATTACATTTAAACAATCTTGTATTTAAAAAAATTACAATTTTGTGTAATTTAAAGAAAGTTTGCTGCGGTTCACCTACAATTTCAACCCACAAACATAATATAAACTAAAAAAAGGTCATATATCATCAATTACCAAAAATTCGCAATTTATGCACCTACCCAATCAAAACATTTCGTTGTTTTTTAATGTAACATAAATTTTAGTCATGGGATTTAGCCTATTCCTTGGTTTGTCTACGGAAGTTGCGTGTGAAATACATTCAGTGTGTCATCAAACTGAGATTGGGTGCTGCTGTGGAGATAAAACGCAAACTCAATAAACCACGTTTCTATGAAGATATTGACCACGCAATTAACTACTTCACCCGTGGTTCATAACATCAGTGAAAACAAGACTGGGAAAATCGGACCGTTATTCGTAAAGTTGATTGACTTTTTTGTTTACATATTCTGGATCACGAATAAAATATTTAAAAATAAATAATTATAACGGTTGCGTGTCGATATTTATATGACGATAAAAAACATCTAAACACACATTGATCAATAAAATTTAATGTTTAACTTTTATTTTTATGTCGATTTTATTTCTACCGATATCTTTCTCTCTCCCCTTCTCTCTCTCCTATCTATCTCTTTCATCTCCCTTTACTCTCTTATTATATCTCTATTTCTTTTTCCCCCTCCCTTTAATCTTTTATCTATCTATCTCTTTCTCTATCTCTCTATATCTATCTATCTCTCTCTTTCTTTAAATCTATCTTTCACTCTTTCTCTATCCTATCTATCTCTATCATCTCCCTTTACTCTCCTATAATATCTCTATATTTTCTCCCACCCTTCACTCTTTTATCTATCTATCTGCCTCTCTCTTTCTCTAGATCTCTCTTTCACTCTGTCTCTAACTGCTGTATATATATATATATATATATATATATATATATATATATATATATATATATATATATATATATATATATATATATATATATATATATATATATATATATATATATATATATATATATATATATATATATATGTATATATATATATATGTATAAGGCGTATTGACTAAATAACTATTCAAGGATAGAACATAAACATCTTTAATCACATATGCCTAACATTACAATAATCTCGGGGAGGAACGAAACCTTATACGCATCACCGTAAGAGGCAGTTACATGACTGAAGCTTTCCTGCGCAGCGGGAAAGACATAACATATGTAGAGGGCGTTACAATCGTAATAACGGGAACAATATATAGACACGTAACGGGAACATGAAAATATATACAGGTGACGGGGACATGATAATAGGACAAACATATAAGATAATAACATAAATGAATAACGCTGGTTACATCCTCCCCCTCTGGCTCCGACGTAGTCCCGACGAGGGGCCAGCACCAGTTCCTTTGGGTAAGTTTGGTGGCCGTCCTCGCTTTTGCAACGGATTGCAAGGACGTTCGATGGGGTCCTGGGTGTAGGCCTTCAGGGCAGAAGTGTGGTACACGCCCAGGGGCACTTGGGGATTGTCCAGGCTGGCAATTTCGATTGTGGATGGTGATCTTTGTGTACGGATGACATAGGGTCCATTTCGTCTGGGCATAAACTTTTGGGATTGTCCAGTGGCAGCCTTGCTGACGGGATGCAGGGTCACATACACTTTATCACCTGGAGCATATGGTGGAGTAGCATAGGGCGACTCACATTCTTCGATTTTTTCTTTTTGCAAGAGGTCATCCAGTTCTTTCTTCAATATTTCCTTCTTCGCAGGAGAAACTCTGTATGGTGGATAAGCGACTGGAGCATGCGTTCCCGTATTAATGCCATGCTCTATGAAGGAAGTGCTCTCTCCCCCTGGTTTGAAGCTTTCCTCGATATCCTGAAGCAAATTATTGACCTGGAGCCTCTGCTCGATGTTCAAGCTCTCGCCTTCTTCACATTTCGAATGTTTTGTAAACAATTGACGAAACTTTTCTGGAGTGAGCTTATAGCGCTTTAGAAGCAGCTGTTTCACTTTTTCATAATCTTGTGCAAATTCTTCGACTTCTCTTGCAATGATCTGGGCAATATCATATGGCAGCAACCCAATCAGATGAGAGGCCCAGAAAGTCCTTGGAATCTCAGCTCTGTGAGCTTGTCGTTCGAAGAGAACGAGGTATAAGCTGATGTCATTCGTCACTGGATCGAATCTCTGGATCAGCGTCTGCAAGTCAAATCTTGGTTTGGCTGCTTGAAAACCAACGTTCTGGGTAAGAGGAACTTGGGCTCGAGTTGCCTCATTCTGGAGTTTCAGCTTCTGAAGTTGGAATTCGTAATCGTCTTTTCTTTTCCGCTCTTCATACTCCAGTTCCAATCTTCTTTTTCTTTCTTCAGCTTCAAGGTCTTCCTTCCTTTTCTTATCTTTAATTTCAAGGTCTTCCTTCCTTTTCTTATCTTTAATTTCAAGGTCTTCCTTCCTTTTCTTATCTTTAATTTCAAGGTCTTCCTTCCTTTTCTTATCTTTAATTTCACGGTCTTCCTCTTTTATTCTTTCAGCGATTATCGCTTCAAACCTTGCTTGGACGAACTCTAAATCGTCCTTAGATGCTTCACTCTCTTGTATTCTCGTCTTCAGTTGAATAACTTTGAAACTATCAATACCATCCAAGTCCAGGTCAATTGCCAACCGGACCAGGTCAATCTTCTTTCCTCGTGCGAGAAAAGCCATCGTGGGATTTCAGTCTAGTTCTTTGTGAGTTCAGATTATGGCAGTAGATAACAGGCACACAAAATAATTACCTCAAAGTCCTAGAGCTATTTCACAGTTCAATGCACTTAAACTCACTACAATTACCCTACCATGAAATATTAGCACTCAAATAGTCTATAATTATTTTTCAGAAAACCAATTAATATCAGTTAAAATAATATTAAATCATTTAAACTATTATAAATTTATTGTAAACCATTATAAAATCATTCCAACTATTCATTTATTCAAGCAAATAACACTATGCAGTATTAAATCTTTTCAAGTGTAGATGACACTGTATAACACCCGATCTCTAGTTAAAATGCACTATTTCTATGGTACCATTTCAATATTAGATTACCAGAATACCAAAATATATTTTAACATGATTGAACAAATTTATTTATAAGAAGAATCACTTTTGTTTAAATTATTTAGAAATTTATGAAGTACTTAAATATAAAATCAAAACAATAGCATTAACAAACTTCCATTTCATAACGAATCAATTCAAGTGTTCTTTAAAAATAAATTTTAAAAACAACATTAAATTTTATAATATAATCAATTATCCAACTGATCAAAATAACTAATAAATAGTTAATGCCAATAATTAAATTAAATAAGCACTATCACAAATAAAACTTCCTGCCAATATAAAATCTACTACTCTGAATCACACTAAGAACATTTATTTCTTATGTTTGCATGTCAAACCACATTCTTTTATTTTTCCCGAAAGAGAACAAAATAAAATAAATAAAACCCACAATCAGAATTTTCAAGGCCAGCAATAATTTCAAATAAAAGAGAACAGAAATAAAACACTCTCAGTTACGTGGAGAGGAGGGGGGAAAAATTGCTTTTCTCCGAGCGTACGAATTTGAATTCGCAATGCGAATACGATTGCCAGAATCAGTGTTTACAAAACCAAGGCGGTTCCCAGTTTAAAATTCAGTGCCAAAATACAGCAAACCATTGCGGTTAAATTCCAAAAGACTAGTTAAAATTAAATCAATAGAGATAACACTCCAAACGAGACACAGCATACGTGTTATGCAAATTATCTCCTCACAGTAAACAGGATGTATACTGAAAAACGAAACTTTGCGTTTCGGAACTGAAACTTTGCGTTTCAAAACTTTAACCTAGCCTACAAATTAAAAACTTGTAACACTGAACAGAAAACAAAATAACACTTATCTTAAACATCCGATGATATTCCTTCTTGCTTGAAGAACAGAAATATAGTTCGTTTAGAAACGAACTTAAAAATGGCGGCCCTCGCCATTTTCATCAATCGGAACGAAAACCTAAAAAGCGAGCCATGCAATTGCTGTTCTTACAGTGTTGCGCCACGTTGGGGAGCCATTTATAAGGCGTATTGACTAAATAACTATTCAAGGATAGAACATAAACATCTTTAATCACATATGCCTAACATTACAATAATCTCGGGGAGGAACGAAACCTTATACGCATCACCGTAAGAGGCAGTTACATGACTGAAGCTTTCCTGCGCAGCGGGAAAGACATAACATATGTAGAGGGCGTTACAATCGTAATAACGGGAACAATATATAGACACGTAACGGGAACATGAAAATATATACAGGTGACGGGGACATGATAATAGGACAAACATATAAGATAATAACATAAATGAATAACGCTGGTTACATATGTATATATATATGTATATATATATGTATATGATTATACAAATAAAAATTAAAAATGTATAGATGGTACTGTGGTAAGCATTTAATTCAGTTATTTTTTAAGCCCAAGTAAAATTAAATATTTAATTGAATTATTGAAATTTCCGGTAATTCACTAGTAAAAGCATCACATTAAATATATTCCTATAAGTCACGATGAAAAGAAAACTCAATGACAATTTCAAATGCAAAAATACTTAAAACAAAATAATGTGTCGATATGTTTTTTTAATTTCTTATCTGTTAAACCAGATCAGCAAGGAAAATTTTGTTAAAATTCATTACTCAATCTAAAAATTTATTTCAAAATTCTACTGAACATAAATAGCTTTTAACAATTTTTACAAAGATTTATGTTTCAAAATATCTTAATCTGATTAGCTTTTAAAGTAATGCAACGACATTTCTTGTCCTATTTTAGTTACAATATTAAAACATTAATAAATTATTTTTACATGCAAACAATAAAGTGACTAAATTTGTTCCATTCCATTTCATCCTTTGAGTTTTTAGAAAACTTTAATGTTAAAAAAAGACAACTGATATGTTTCAATTCAATTTAAGCTATTCCTTACTAATGTATTAAAGATTTAGAAGACTTATTTAAAATACTACATTAAACCTCTTATTTCAAAATATGTTTTAAATGAAAAATAAAAAAGTTAATTAAAGAACAAAAGAAAAGGAAGGAACATTCAAATAAAGATCCAACTCATATCTAATACTATATCTTAAAAACACTTTTCGCTCAAATCATATTAAAATTAAACTATATTTTAATAATTTAGTTTTGGTTCTCATTTTTAAAGAGGAAAGTATTGAAAATAAGAAAGTTTAAAAATTAAATATAAAGTTTTTGCAGTAAATATAGCGATCTTCTTGAAATTTAGGTATTTGTTATCGTTAGGAATTCGTTAACGAATGAATTCTTGACTTTCAACCGGATTTATTGACTTTACTATTTTATAAAATGTTTGATTATATTTTGATATATACAAAGACAGTACAAATCATATTAAATATAATGATTGTTGGTTGAATTAAAAATGCTATAGAGGTATGCAATGGTGTTTTTCAGAGACAGATTTTCATAAATTTTAAGTTAAATAAAATCAACCACTCAATGACCACACAGCATAATTTTTAATTTTTATTTTGCTCACATGACCGAAATGACTTAAACAATTTGCAAAAGTCATGATCATAAATGCCACACATGAATAAATACCATCTCGATGAAAACGTCACCGAAATAAAATTAACATATTATCTGAAATATTTTCAGTAAAAATATCCCAAAGTGTAGAAAGTCCTCAGAACGAAAAATGCCAACTAAAAAGAGTTTGGTATCATTCCCGAACGCACCTGAGCATGCGCCCTATTTTCGAAACTTACACACCACGATCAACCTGTGGACATATAGTCTCTACTCATCAATGGTCACTCGAATAATAAGCTAATTATGTACATGAGGTAAATTTTAAGGATTCGCCCACACTGAAAAATTTTGAAGAAGAAAGCTTTTTAAAAAAAATATGAAATATGTAAAAATTTGGAGAAAAAAAAAGAAAAATGTTGATAGAGGAAGCATAAAATATATAAATAGGGGAAAATATGAAATTTAGGGGAAAATATGAAATATATAGATAGTGGAAAAATAAAAGAAAATATGAAATATATAGATTGGGGAAAATATGTAACATATAGATAGGAGAAAATATGAAATATCTAGATATGGGAAAATATGCAACGTATGGATAGAAGAAAATATGAAATATATAAATAAGGGAAACATATGAAATATATAGATAGTAGAAAATATGAAATATGTAGATAGGAGAAAATATGAAATATATAAATAGGGAAAATATGAAATATAAAGATTGGGGAAAATATGCAACATATAGATAGAAGAATATATGAAATACATAAATAGGGGAAAATATGAAATATATAGTTAGGGGAAAATATTAAATATATAGATAGGAAAAAATTTGAAATACTCGTATATAGATAGGGGAAAATATCAAATATATAGGTATGGAAAAATATGAAATATATAAATAAGGGAAAGTATTAAATATATAAAAATAGTAAGGGAAAATAAAATTATGAAATATATAAATTGTGGAATAGATAGGAAAAAATTTGAAATATATAAATTAGGGGAAATAGGAAACATATGAGTAGGGAACTTCAGTTGTTGAACTTTTTACATTGCTTACTTTTTCCCTTACCCTAATAAATCGAAGTGGTGGGCAAAACGAAAAAAGTCACTAGATAAAAAGTTATAAGTTTGAGCGTTTGACAAGATATATCAACTAGGGTCAAAATATTGCGGAAAATTTGCCGCCCCGGGGCTTAGAGAAATATTCCAATATAAAAAAATATATATGAGTATTTACTTAAAACCGACAACAAAATACAAATAAAAAGTAAATCAAATATGGTACACTTCTCGAAAGTCTGAATTTTGTCATTATTACTTAGGGCCATTTCATGAACAAATCTACCTCAGTGTCAAAATTTCAGAATTCATATTGATTAATTTGTTTATTATTTATTAGTAGCTAATAGTTCAAATTCTATTTTTCTTTTAAAAAATAAAATTTATCACTTCTAAAATGGCAACACATCACTTTGAAAATGGCTACGACCCATAACCAAATGTTTTAAGGGTAAAACTTTCAGTAATAAATTTAGAAAATAGAAAACACTTAAGGAAAGCCAACATTTTGGGAAAAACCTTATATTTTTTAGTTACTATATGATAAACTTTATTATATTCACATCTCACGTGTAAAAAAGAAGTTATATGGACGGTGAACCAACATAATAATTCAAAAATGAATACACAGTGAAAGTTTTACATTTTCTGTCAGAAAATATAAGAACAGTTTCACATGGAAGTATTTTGCTACTTTCCAAGGAAAAGGTGCTATCGGTGGCATTGGAGGAAACTTTAAGCGGCTTGGACGTCAAGTAGTGAACAAACAAAATGAATTAGTTGTTCAGAAAGCAACTGAATTTGTCGAAGTTGAGCAAAAGGTACGATTCTGCATATCTCTTAAAAATAATATTCAAAATGTTTTATCACAAATATCATGTGATAACGTGAAGGCAGTTCCTGGAATATCAACCTTTCATGTTATTAAATGTGATAATGGAAAAAATAATTTCTTTGAAAATGCAAAGAGTCAATCGGATTAAACTTCAAAATCGTCAATTCAAAAGCTGGAGAGCAATTTGAACCTATATTGTTAAAAAATTAGAATGACCTTGCACCAAAATTTGGTACCCATTTAGCTGCAACCATTATTTGGTGTTTAGCTTCACCATTTTACGATGCTACCACGGAAACCATTTAGTGATGAAACGTTGCACCAAAACTCATGTTTTGGCTTCACCATTTTATTGTAATACGTTGAACAAAATCGCGTTTTCGCTGTTTTATATTATGGTAAAACGATAGTACAATTTGTTGGATGTTCTAAAAGATTCTCCAGTATTTTTGTAGCGAAGCTGGCGACCCTCCGATCAAAAGATCGCCATATTTTACTTTTTTCAAACCGCAAAGGGATTAAGGGGATTCCCCGGTTTATAGATTCAGCGAAGGTTTCGGTTGCAGTTTAGGGGATTGCAACATTTTTTTTGTAAAAACTGCGCTATTCGCGGTCAAGGATTTTTGGTGCATTCTAGATTGCACCATAATATGGTGTAAGTTTCTGCACAACACCAATATATAGTACAACTTTGAACTGAAATTTTCAACAGTATACAAGTGGATGAATGAGTCTTGGTGACGTATTAGCCAGATGAAATCACTTGTAGTAGTGATTCAGATTAGTGTAGAAGTTTCAGATATGGTGAAACCTAGTACACATTACAGATGGCCACAACAACCGGATAAAATTTTGTATATGGCATTGAATGAAAAATGTTGTTCAAAAATATCAGTAACCAAGACAGGATATTTCAAATTCAAGAACGACGTTTGCCGTTATGATTTGAATCTACACTTTCTCATAGTACTACATATATTTATTTTTATTAAATACATTACAAGCTAGTTAATGCTAACTTGCTTACAGGTTAATATCACTTAACAAACATTCATACAATATTAAAATGTGCAGCAGCAGAATAATATTTTTCCAGTTTTCTAACATTTTAAAATTAACCCTCCAATGACGTTCGCAAAAGTCCCGCACGTTGAAGGTGATGTGCCGCACATCACAGTGCGCATTTTATTTATTTATTAATTTTTTAAATCTTATTATTTACAATTACTGTTATTGCTACTTTCAGTTTGACCTTTGCCTCTGTAACCGTAATTTTAATTTAGTGATTTTTTAATTAAATGAGCAGAAATATCTTTTGGTTCATGCAGCTGTTTGCATGTGGTTGACTTTGCATGTCTCGCGCGAAAATAATTTCTATTAAATATAAAATAATTTTTATTAAATATAAAATAATTTTTATTAAATATATAATAATTTCTATTAAATATAAAATAATTTCTATTAAATAACAAATAATTGTTATTAAATAACAAATAATTGTTATTAAATATAAAATAATTTCTATTAAATATAAAATGATTTCTATTAAATATAAAATAATTTCTATTAAACATAAAATAATTTCTATTAAATGTAAAATAATTTCTATTAAATATAAAATAATTTCTATTAAATATAAAATAATTTCTATTAAATATAAAATAATTTCTATTAAATATATAATAATTTCTATTAAATATAAAATAATTTCTATTAAATAGAAAATAATTTCTATTAAATATTTAAAAAAAATCTATTAAATAGAAAATAATTTCTATTAAATATTTAAAAAAAATCTATTAAATAGAAAATAATTTCTATTAAAAGAAATTGATAAAAAGTTATAAAATTATGCATAAAGTATATTTGACACAAACAATTTCTCGCCAGCTCATAAGTTTTAATACGGCAAAACTATTGATCTTAAAATCGCCTCTTAAAAAACCTCCTACGTGACCATGGAATAGCCTTTAATATATTTCCATTCAATCACAATACTTCTTCCAGAAATTTTTTTTTATAAAAATACCAAGTAAGCATACCTGCAACATAATTTTTTTAATCACATTTTATTTTGATCAGGTTAATAACCACACACTTGCAGATAAGCTAATTTGTTTAACTAAGAAAATGAATAACGAATGAAACCGATCAAAGGTTTTTTGATTAAATTGAAGTTTAATCTTGGCGAAGAATAGTCAATTAATCTTTAATTACTTTTGCCTCGTTGTGATGACATAACATAAAGCTCAGAAACATATTTCAAGAAAAAAGTTTAATTGTGTTTCCTATAGCTAATTAAGCTAAATATATTTGCAATTAAGCTCATTTTTAAATACGTTAAATTCATGTCCAATAAAAATTCTTTAATATGCATAACAGTTATTATTAATTAAGTAAATGTTTAGTATCATCAACACAAACAATTATGTTTGGCATTTTGTAAGTCTGTCTAATTAAATCTGTGTAAATTAATGTAATAAGGATAAATGTATCGAGGAAAATATTTTATTACAGTTGTATGCATGAAACGCTATTATGCTATTTCAGAATCGAAATAAACTTTTTCAATTATTTATTTTAAATCCACAAATTAACATACATTTCTTAAAAAAACTTATAAGTTTACTTCAGAAATCAAAACATAATATTCTTCGAAAAATCAAAGTACAGTCTGTTGAACTTTTAAAAAAATTAAGACACAAATATAAAATGTTCTTTGTCCAATTAGTAATGGTATTTTAAACTGTTTGACATAACTTATAAATAACAGATTTAATTTGGTATGGTCTCGAGATCATTTAAATAAATTGGCTTTAGTAGGTACTATAATTTACAGTAGCTGCAATGCATACTTAGTAAGGCATTGTTATTCTGTCAATAAAGTTGCTGGTTACTTGAATGAAAAACAAACAATATAAATGGATCAATCTTTACTCTGCACTTCTACAGTCTGTGGGTGGCCTAGTTGGCTACGTGTCCTTTCCTGTGTCCTGGTTGGCGAGCTTAAGTAACGCCAACAACAACAGATTATGCAAATTGTAACTCAGTCAATTTGTAGCCGTAAACCGACCGTATTTATTTACTGTGAAGTTTTGTAACAATCGATCTCTTATAATCTTTTGGCATTTCCTTTAGTCAGTAAGTACGTTACGGTTTCGTTGAATTGTTGTTGTTAAAATTATGTTCTGTTTATAAAATATCATTATTGTCTCTGCATGAGACACACCACTTTCTACGTAGTAACCTTTTTCCGGTATACTGCCTTCAATTATGGGAAGTCTTACATCTAAATGTAACTCCTTGTTTTGTATGTCACCCGGATTCGAACTCGGGACACTGTGTATGCTACACTGATACTCTACCGATCGGGCTAAAATAATTACTGAATCCCAAATGAGAGTATCGGATATATGAAGTGACCACCACAGTACCTCCTTCACAGTGAGTCGGACAGGGGAACGAATGAAGAACACTGGTGATGCGTATCACGTGGTAGAAGAAAAGCAAGTTGCTGTGAATAATGTGGTGGTGGAAGCCGTGTTCAGGTTGGGCCACCAATGTAGCACTGTAAATTTTGGCGAACCTGGGACGTTGTACATAAGTTTAAATTTTGAAAAAGGCATCTACTCAAAAATGAGTATAATGATTAAAAATGAATAAAAAAGAATAATTGCTTGCCTACATAATCTGCATTCATAAATCACTTTCAATAAATACCAACAACTACAACCAAGACTTATCATCGACAATCAAATCCATGTTCTAAGGCAGCGCAGTCCAATGCATTATCCGTTGTACTATCAGGGTGACGTGAAAAAGTTATAAACAGAATAAATATTAAAAAGGTGTGCCAAAAGAATGGGATGTAAGATAATGGAATTGTAATAACTCAGTTTCCATTTAAGCAATCGACAATGTAGAAAAACATCATTTGAACAACTATTTTAAGTCTACCAGGTTGCTTTGTTAAGGTGCCTTGAAGAGAATCTGAAATTAGCAATATTAAATGGCACTGCTAATTTTTTAGAAACTACGATTACTTATATTTGAATCCATCATCGCTCATATACGATGCAATTGTACTCAAAAACAAACAAGGTACTCATTTTTAAGTACCTGTTTTTTACAGTATGGTCTCGTTTTAATATCTTACATCAATTAAAGTGCCTCCAAAGAAAACATGGTGGTCCACTTTATGGTTCAGAGATACAATTCCAAATCACCTTTCGGGCTCCTCTGCAAATGTCTTTCAAAAAAAAATTGTATCGGTAATAACTGGTAACTGGCTCTCTTCTTATTGGTTGACAAAAATACCCTCTCTCAAAGTGAAGCTGAAAACGTTTCTGAATGGCCCAGACTTCCATTGTCGAATAATCCGGTTAACGTATCTTCCAATGACAACCGGGCACTTCTCTTCAAATCAGTTAAGAGTAACACACACAAATGGCCTTCTAGCATACGGGCATAGACAATAAAGACGTCTATGCACCGTAGTAGTAGATATTCTTGTGCTTATAAAATCCAATTGGTACAAAGTAGCGTTCATCCTTATTCGGTTCGAAAAAACCAAACCCCTTTCTTCTGAAAAGTTTGTTACACTTAGCCAACCTTGGATATTTTTTTGAAAACTAAATTTGTTATAAAAAGCGATATTTGGAGCACATTTCAAAGAACGTTAATGAATTTGGAAACATCAGGTTGTTATAATCTCATTTCTATTCATCTGATGTTCCCCTTCATAACGTACAAAGTAAAAAATTTATTCTTATCTTAAAATAAAAAATATTAAATATCACAAATGACCAAATTTTCAAACTTGTCGTTAATTTTGTTTTTACAATAGGCGCTCAATCTTTTTATAAAATAAGTTTTTAAATATTTTATTTTACTTTATTTTTTAACGTTGCGTATTACCTTTCACATAAATAAAATTCGTAATCGTTACTTAACGTGATATTTTAAGATGAGGATAAAAAAGAATACCTTAACTTTTGTAAGCAATTTTATATTAATATTATGCAAGTAGTTGTATATTAATACAACTATATGACAAAAAAAATACGTTTTGCAATGTTGTTACTTTGAATTCCTATATTTTTTATTTTCTTTCAAAATATCATCCTGGTTCATAAATTAATTTTTGATAAATAGCACGAAGTTAATTCGTGCATTAACTGTCTTAATGGAATTGTAAAATTAATCAAAATCATACTTCCAGGAAAACTAGGCTTATTTATTTAAAATCGATAAACTTACAGGTATTCAAAGATCGTTCTCCAATTTAATGCTGAAAAGAAAAACCTCATATAAATTAGGTAAAGACAAGAGGTACTCATCGAATGCTTCTGGTTGCATTTTCCAATTTTCTTTATTGAATGAAGATTATTAAAAAACATCCACGACAAGTTAGGGAGCAGCACTGTTAAAAATAGGTACTTAAAAATAAATAAAATGTACTCATGTTTTATTACAATCGATACCTATAATGGCTCAGAATACATAAGTTTCATTTTTGAAAAAGACATGTACTTAAAAATGAGTACAATGAATAAAATGAGCAGTTGCTTGCGCACATAGGCTGCCTTCATAAATCACTTTCAATAAATTTCAACAATTACAACCAGGACTTACCGGTAATAGAACACAGATCCTTAGTCTCCGGAGTCCAGTGTTGTTGAACTACCAGGATGACGGGAAGAAGTTATAAACAAAAGAAATGCTAAAAATGTAAGCCGGAAGTAAGATAATTGAGTCGAAATAACTGAACTTCCATTTAAGCAATCGACATCAGAAAAGATAAAACACTATCTCCTGAACAACTATTTTAAGTTTGTCAGGTCGCTTAGTCAAGATGGCTTGAACAGAAGCTGAGAATAGCAATATTAAATCACACTGCTCATTTTTGAGAAAGTACAATTTCTTAAATTTGAATTCGTCATCGCTCATTTACGATGCAATTATACACAAAGAAAAACAAGTACGTCCAAGTATTCATTTTTAAGCAATTTTTTTTTTACAGTGTGGCTATTATTTATAGTAGTCTCTTCGGGACTCAGGAATGTTCAAGAGGAGCACAGGGAATCAAAAAATTTAATCTATTAAGTATATTGAGTACAATTAATATTCAAAATCTTATTTGAATTTCCTTCGTAAACTTGATCGGAAGTTGGGCGGAAATAAACATCCATAAAAATGGAATCCCTGATGTCGATCAAAGTAATACTCTTGATAATAAGATTTCACTCAATGTGCATAAAATGGAAAAGTGGAAATTATTGAAGAGAGCAATAGAGATATGATAAAAAAAATTCGAAAAATTAAATTATTAAAAAATTATATAGATATTCTTTCACCTATGTTTTTCAAAATATATCTTGCCCTATACATACACATTCTTTCACCTATATTTTTCAAATTATATCTTGCCTATACATACACAGATATTCTTTCACCTATGTTTTTCAAAATATATCTTGCCGTATACATACATAGATATTCTTTCACCTATGTTTTTCAAAATATATCTTGGCCTATACATAGATAGATATTCTTTCACCTATGTTTTACAAAATATATCTTGCCTTATACATACATAGATATTCTTTCACCTATGTTTTTCTAAATGATGCACTGCTTAAGACAAAAATCCCTGGAAAAATATTTCGTCAAAACAAATCGCATCAACCAGAGCACTTAATCCAATTAGCACAAGAGAGTCCACAGAAGAATGGTTGCACAGGAAAAAGAAGAAAGTTATGGAACGAGATGAATAGTTCGTTCTACAAATTGCAGGTAATGGAACACGGCATTTTAGATACTGCTGACTGCCACTTAACCAGTCGACATACTCTACTTTAACTTCGAAAATATTTCACTAATTAAAAAAAACTTATTTAGGGTAAAGTATTATTAAAAAATTCTAATTTTCATTTAATAAGAAGCCATATTAAAGTAAATTTTTTAATATATATAAAATAAGAAAAAGAGGCGCATGCAGTTCACACCACTAGCGCGGATGTACCATAAACAAAAAGTGCTCTTTTACATTCTTAGAAATCTAAAAATGAGTCCTCCGCGCATTAGAATTTTCGTAAAAACCTTATCGAAACCTGAATTATCTCTTCTGCTCAATCGAAAAGGTGATTTAAATAAAAAAAAACATTGAAAGTTCTTGAAGCTTCGATCAGGAACCGGTAAAAACTAGAAAAAACGCAATGAAAACGGCACTGAATCAACAATACACAACATGGGGAGATTCAACCAACCAATCACAAAACGAAGCAAGAAAAACAATCCTAGGCACGAAACGATAATTTAGTACGGTACTTGGAATATTGTCTCGAAGATATTTTACATTGTGGAAGGCAGAAAAAATAGGGTTATGTGAAACAAAGGAGTTTTCGAATAAAAGGAAGAGGAATTTAATTTAGACAATTACTCCTAACACAATTAAAGAAATTATTTGAATAAAAGGAACACTGCGAGATGTTCGCGAAAAAAGAAACGCTACATTAACCATTTATATTTTTTTCAAGCTTTACTGCATTTTGCTTAAGTTTAATCAAGTTAAAATGATGTAAGAAATATAATCTACATAAGAAATTAATAGACATCACAGTTATATTTCTCAATTCTTAAATTCAATATTTAAGAATTGAGAAATATAACTGTCATGTCTATTAATTTCGTTACAAAAAATGGTTTTTCGGAAAAAAAGAGCTAGTAAACAAAAATTGTATTTTGAAATGATTACAATAAAAATTGTAACTAAAAAATGTCTAAAAATTCATGAAACAAGTCACAGTGTTTTTAAAAATATATACAAAGTGACTATTATGTATCATGCGTTATATTTTCAATACTTTTTATGCTGCACATTGCACAATATGCATCTCTTATAAATAACAGTCATTTTAAGCATACTTTTCTTACTCAAAACTACTCAAACATCTTCAGGAAATTAAAAAGTAGGCTTTTAAGAGTCTATGAAAGGTTCAAACAAAAGTATTTCTAAAGGGCAATATAAAGAACAAACAAATAAAAAATTATCAACGTCCTTTATAATATTTAGCAAATACACTGTTAAAAATAAGTACTTAAAATTAAGTAAAATGTACTCCTTTTTGATTATATTCGATGCTCATGATAATTCCGAATACATATTTCATGGTTGAAAAAGTCATGTACTCAAAAATGAGTAAAAACGAATAAAAGAGCAAGAGCTTGCCTACATTGGCTGCCTTCAAAAATCACTTTCAATAAATTTCAACAAATGCAACCAGGACTTACAAGGAATCGAGCCCAATTCGACTAACTGATGTCGTCCGCACCGAAGTCCAGGGTCTTATCAGTTATACTACCAGAAGAAGTTATAAACAGAAGTAACGCTAAAAAGGCGTGCCAAACGAATGGAAAGTAATATAAATGAGTCGTAATAACTCAGTTTCCATTTAAACAATCGACATCAAATTATGTGGAAAACCGTCTTCTGAACAACTATTTTAAGTTTGCCAGGGCGCTTTGTCAAGATCGCTTGAACAAAAGCTGATATTAGCAATACTAAACCTTACTGCTCATTTTTTCAAAAGTACAATTACTTAAATTTGAGTACTCATTGCTCAATTACAAATCAATTGTACTCAAAGAAAAACGAGTACGTCCATGTACTCATTTATAAGCACATTTTTTACAGTGAATAAACTCTAAATTATACGTTCCAAACCAAACGAAATATGCTATTTTCCATTTGATACACGTAGTGTCCATCAAAACCAGAGAGTTGTAATATTAAATAGAGAGCGCCTTCAATGTCAGACTCTCGTAAGGCCGCGGTGTCAACATTGAAAAGAGAAACCTAATCACGTGGTTATAGCGCAGCCACATTTGGCGGTCAGACATCTGCAGGAGTTTCAAATTTGCCGCACTTTTTTGGCGCACTTTGGTGCACAAATTTGGCGCAACTTTTTAACATATATGTACGTATTTACTTATTTTCAAACAATATGCGCTAAATATTTCCTCTTCATTAACGAAACGAAAATTTTGTATTTGTGTTCAATACTCGAAGAAGCGAAACTCTTTATATTTCTCAGGTTTTATTGTTTATATTTTCTTATTGAAGTATACAAAATAACTATTGAAAGAACTTCGCTTATGGTAAATTGTTTACATAAAAACGTAACGCAATTATTTCAAAACTACAAAATAAGAAAAATATCCTTAATATATCTGTTAAACTCCCTTAAATTGTGACACTCGTTCAAAAAAACGATATTTAAATACAAAATTAAACACAAAACCTTATTACAATACTTCGATCTCGTTTAGTTCTTAAAGTCGCCAAGGCCTGCCAAGTAATATTGGCGCATGAATGAATTGGCATTTCCACCTATCACGTGGTTTCAATGTTTAACACACGGAAATCAGCATTTTTATTTCTCTATTTATATCATTACTCTATGATCAAAACTTGAATATCGTATGAATATCGTATTTGCCGTTTTAATAAATATAAAAATAAAAACATATTCCACGTATGCGCGTAGTATGCATTAGTAAGTAAACTAGGTAAATTTAAATTCCATTATATTTAAAACACCGTATCAAATCAGTAAAAGCATATCCAAATGTTCTTATATGTCCAGACAGTATCAAATTATGGGTTAAATTTCAGTGGCGTAATTATTTAAAGTGTTAAAGCTTTCACGCACCCAAACCAAGACAATCAGTAAACCTTAATTCTATTTGCTTGTAAGTGGCGGGGCGAAATTTCACTGTTTCAGTCGTTGCCTTTTCCCGTCTCTGCATTTAGGGGCAATTATGAATAATTTACAAAGCTTCGCCATTTGGCTTACACGTGGAAACAAAATCCATTGTTGCTAGGTTTATCTAATGGAGTTGGATTGCTCTGACAACAGGAGAAGGAAAGCATTTTAGAATTTCCAAGTCAATGATATTAAGTGTAGCTAGACCACTTTTGATAGCAGAAGAGCTCGTATGAACTTATAATTTATTTTTGTAAGAAAGTTAAATGGTAATTAAAATTTTATGAATGTGTCACCGTCAATTGAGGTGACTTTGCCCACCGGTGTGTTTTTGCCCGTTTTTCGCAAAAACGTTTTACGCCCTGAAAAAAGTAAGTTATACCTCCGGCAAGTACTTTATTCAACTGTCTCAGATACAACCTTGGTATTATGACGATTAAGCAAATAAAATGTTTTTATGTCGCCCCGTGGTTCGGAATTTGGCTAACTTTACTTACTTATTATCTATTTGAAAAGTACTAAAAATAACTCATTTCTTTGTAAATTCCTAGTGTACGACGCCTCCTTGGCGCGATTCTGATTATTGGTGCCAAGACCTTGATAAACAACGTGAAACGGTGTGAGTATATTATGATATGGCTAGGAACGTCATGAAATAGGGATTGCCAACACATAAAATTTATCGGCCACCAATTGTCGCCAAATCACATTTGGCGGGGGCACCGGACACTAGGAATTAACCCATTTCTTATTAAATAATATCTGATATTACTTCATGTTCTCCAACATTACATGTTGGAGACTTTATTATTGTAAAATTCGTGATAATAATTCGTTGGTTTATGATATCAGCAAAAGTTCTCAACATTTGAAATGAGCCCCCCTCCCCTTTTTTGTCTTTTTTGACGAGGGCTTAGAAGTGTTATATTTGAGAATGATGTCAAACAAAGTATAAATATTCAAATTCCCAGAAATTCAGGAGTGATGCATGTAAAACAATTGTTAAAATACTAATAACATCTATTAAGCGACGCACAAATAGGAAGAAAAAAAATTCCGGAATTCAGTCAGGACCATAGAGTAATGATACAAATAGAGGAATTAAAATGCTGATTTCCGTGTGCCCATCATTGAAACCACGTGATAGGTGGAAATGCCAATTCATTCATGCGCCAATATTATTTGGCAGGCCTTGGCGACTTTCAGAACTAAACGAGATCAAAGTATTGTAATATGGTTTTGTGTTTAATTTTGTATTTAAATATCGTTTTTTTGAACGAGTGGCACAATTTAAGGGAGTTTAACAGATATATTAAGGAGATTTTTCTTACTTTGTAGTTTTGAAATAATTGCATTACGTTTTTATGTAAAAAAATTTACCATAAGCGAAGTTCTTTCAATTGTTATTTCGTATACTTCAATAAGAAAATATGAACAATAAAACATGAGAAATATAAAGAGTTTCGTTTCTTCGAGTATTGAACACAAATAAATGACGTTTTCGTTTCGTTAATGAAGGGGAAATATTTAGCGCATATTGATTGAAAATAAGTAAATACCTACATATATGTTAAGAAGTTGAATACGGACAGAACGCCTTATCACCAAGAAGAAGAAAGTGCGCCAAATTTGGAACTGCTACAGATGTCTGAACGCCAAATGTGACAAAATTAAAACCACGTGATGTTGGTTTTTCTTTTTCAATGTTGACACCGCGGCCTTACGAGAGTCTGGCATTGAAGGCGCTCTCTATTTAATATTACAACTCTCTGGTCAGGACGTGTCTTAAATTTAAGTGTAGATATGAAAAGTGGGCAAAGTCACTTCAGTTATCGGAACCTTATTTCACCGTCGCACTTATATTTCTATTGTCACATTTATATTTCCATAAATGGGAACAGATATTTATATTTTTATTAGAGTACAAAATTATAAAAAAATATTTTTTTACAATACCTACAAAATACAAAAAGCATGTGACAGATTACCTGAAACGAAATTGTAATGGCTTGCGTCGGAAAGTAATTATTACTAAAAGAGTTACTAACTTTCTGATGTGTCTTCATAAACAAAAGTTTAAATATAATAAGACAACAAAAATCACAGAAATACAGTGTGTTAATAATGCCCAAAAAATAATTACACACTTTTTTTTAATATCTTTCCCCATCATAAAAAAACAACGTTATTTTCCTTGAAACATCAAAGTTAGCGCAAATATTCCAAAAAAAAATTCGTCTCAACCGTTTTTTCTATTGTTTATTTTTTTTCTAGAAGTCATTTTCAAAAGTTGAACGCAAAAATTCGGAATAGAAGGAAGAGGAAAGTATTTTTTATCCCAAATGAGATTCTTAAGATCTTAAGATTAGATAATACAGAAGAAAGCATTCAGGACTTTCTTACTAATGCTTTCGTTCTATCACTGTGTCATATCTGTGCAATGCAATTTTCGAAAATGTACAGGAACAATATAACGTGAATACCAAATTCCATTACAATGGTCTAGTTTCTTCTTAAGCACTACAATGAGTGTGGAACTATTTTAGGGCATAGAAGTATTTTATAGAAAATACAAGTTTAAGAAAAAGTTACTTAAAAATGAATACCTCAACATACTCATATTCCTTTTAGTACAATTGCATCATAAATAAAGAATGACGTACTAAAATTTTCGTACTTTCTCAAAAATGAGCAGTGTGATTTAATTTTACTAATCTCAACTTCTGTTCAAGCCATCTCAACAATGCGACCTGGCAAACTTAAAATAGATGTTTAGAAGACTGTTTTCCACATTTTTTTATGTCGATTGCTTAAATGGAAACTGAGTTATTACAATTCCATTACCTTACTTCCCATTATTTTGGCACACCTTTTTAACATTACTTTTGTTTGTAACTTCTTCACGTCGCCCTGGTATCTTGGTGGATAAGACGCTGGACAGAGGTGTCTGAGGGTATGGGTTCGATTTCCGTTACGTCTTGGTAGTAGTTGTTGATATTTATTGAAAGTGTTTTATGAAGATAGCCTATGTAGGTAGAAAACTGCTCTTTTTTACTCATTGTACTCATTTTTGAGTACATGTCTTTTTGAAAAATGAAACTTATATATTCGAAGCTATGGTAAGCAAGGAATGTAATTTATGAAGATAACCTATGTAGATAAGAAAGGAATGGGTAGGAATCAAAATTGAGTACATTTTACTTATTTTTGTGTATTTATTTTTTATCAGAGTATATCTACGAAATTTTAATTAACTCAATATACAAATTAGTTTACTTGTGAGGAAAATATAATGAAAAAAAAGGAAAGTGATTATTAAAACATTTTAAAACGAAAGAAAAATTGTAGTTTGAACTTTTCATTCTTTTAAATAAAGGCACAAAAACTACACAAACAGTACTTAAAAATACGTTAATTTTAAGGAATGTACAGTTTAATAATTAGTATAAATAAATTGAATAACTGGCATACCCGTGCGAGAATTCTCGTCGTGGCCACTTCGGGACTCGAACCCAAAACATATTGCTCCGAAGTCTCGAACGTTATCTGCTACATCGCAAAAGCACATTCTACCAAGATCTTGAAAATATTTTTTTAAGAAAATTCTTTGTGCAGTAACTCTTTTAAACGCATTTAAAAAAAAAACATTGTTATTTTTAAGATGAACGCACTGTTTGTCAGTGCTCCGGAAAATTATCTTTCTTTTGCTGTCTCACTTGTTCAGATTGGTCACTTGTAAGGGGCATAAAAGGGATATATACTACAGAAATAATATATATGAAAATAGAATAAATTTTTAATAAAAATTGTAACAAGTTAAGCATATTTTAACAAAAAATAATTATTATATTTAAAATTTTCATAATTAATTTTTTAAGAAAATTATAAAATTTTGTAACTTTTAAATTGAAAATAAGAGAAAAAAATAATGTAAAAAATGAGACAAAATTATAGCAAGGAAAGATAAAATAATTTGACATATTTAATAATCATAATTTCTAATTAATTTTAACTACACAAATTTTTATTTTTATTTGCAATTCACGTTTGCTTTTTTTTTAATATAATATTTTATTATTTCATTTGTAGTTTTTATTTATATAAGCTAAAAACAAAAAATATATATAAAATATAGAATATATACTAATTTTATTAATTATTTCCAGCTACCTAATTTAGGTATGCTTTTACTTTTTGAAAAATTCAAACTTCGTGACTCAAAGTTTCTAAAAGGGAAAGTATCTGTATTTTAGTAATATTTGACATCAAAATATCGTAAGTTCGCATCAATCCCTAAGGAATTGAAATCAAAGCGGATTACAAAGTACAATATCGTGAATATCTCATAAATGACATAAAATATTTCAGGAAAAGTATAATTCAATTACGTTGTACAAAAGTTTTCCAATTTGGCACATTTCTAACAAATGGATTTCAGTGAATAAATGCCAAAATTCACTTGGTGAGTTAAAAAAAAAAATACTGCAATACCAAACCAATTCAGATCCAATATATTCAACAAATAAATTATTGAAAAATATGAATATATAGGAAATTAAAAATATCAGTAGTTTTTTGCTTAATATTTGCCGTTTGATATTAAGTTTTACTTTTATATCTTATTTTTAAAAGTTATTACATAATTACTAAATAAAAATAAATTTAAGTACCAAAGAGATCAGATAAAATATATTTGACCTATATTTTATTTTATTGTTATTTATTTTTCATACTTTATTTGTAGCGTTTTTAAAATGGGCGTTTTTAAAATTAATAATTAATTAAGCAAGCCAGCAAAACTTAGACATTCATATAATATTAGAGAGAAAAACTTTAGTTGTAGTATTTTATTTCTTAAACTTTCTGTTTTAAAACGAATTGAATGACAAACTACAAATAAAATATTAAAATTTATCATAAAAATGTCAGTATCTATACAAATAAATTATTACAAAATTCACGGGAGACTTTCAATACAAACATGCATTTGAAAATTTAGTGGGTACATTTCTTGTAAACAATTAATCAATAATAAAGTGACTTAAATAAACAACTATTTCAAAATGGTTTAATAGTCATAGTAGTTGATTTATGTTATATGAAACAAAAAGACGTATCTATTAAGATCGTTTAACCTCTTCAGTCCTAGTGATTGGAATCGTAACGAAGTGAGTTGATCAAAGTAATAGTGATGTAATTCAAAGTAACAATGATGTAATTCAAAGTAACAGTGATGTAAGTCAAAGTAATAATTATGAAAGTCAAAGTAACAGTGATGTAATTCAAAGTAACAGTGATGTAATTCAAAGTAACAGTGATGTAATTCAAAGTAATAATTATGAAAGTCAAAGTAACAGTGATGTAAGTCAAAGTAACAGTGATGTAAGTCAAAGTAATAATTATGAAAGTCAAAGTAACAGTGATGTGATTCAAAGTAACAGTGATGTAAGTCAACGTAACAGTGATGTAAGTCAAAGTAATAATTATGAAAGTCAAAGTAACAGTGATGTAATTCAAAGTAACAGTGATGTAAGTCAAAGTAATAATTATGAAAGTCAAAGTAACAGTGATGTAATTCAAAGTAACAGTGATGTAATTCAAAGTAATAATTATGAAATTCAAAGTAACAGTGATGTAAGTCAAAGTAACAGTGATGTAAGTCAAAGTAAAAGTGATGTAGGTCAAAGTAATAATTATGAAAGTCAAAGTAACAGTGATGTAATTCAAAGTAACAATGATGTAAGTCAAAGTAATAATTATGCTAGTCAAAGTAATAGTGATGTATGTCAAAGTAACAGTGATGTAAGTCAAAGTCAGACTTCCACCACTTTTTTGCCAGTTGCGTTCAGTAACCAAGAAGTATATTGTTGACACAACAGGGAAAAAGTGGTGTAATGGACTTTATCTTACACCACTGTTATTTTCACAGCCTCAATCGGAAAAATAAATTTTAGACTGAAAAGGTCAATCAAAATATATTTGATATTTCTGATATTAGGTTTTTGCATTGAAAGAACGTTAGGATCTTATAATCCGATATACTATTTACCAATATACACCTTTCTTTACGTTTAACATACGCCATGTTCGTAAAAGTTCTGATAAACAGCGACTGCAGTTTTGTCGTGTTTTTTTAAAGGAGAGTTACGATAATGACCGTATCACTAGATACACCGTAAAAGAGTTATTTAAAACTAAAAATATATCCAACTTGTTTTTTGTAAGTATAATTGCATCGTAAACGAGCGTATGACATACTTAAATTCGAGCAACCGTACTTTCTCAAAAAAGTAGCACTGTCATTTAATATCGTTAATATCAGCTTCTGTTCAAATATCTTAATAAAACTTAACAAACTTAACATAGTAGTTCAGAAGAAGGTTTTTCCACTTCATTTGGAACAAAATATCGGTTAAATAGAAACTGAATTATTACAACTCAATTATCTTATTCCCCATTCTTTTGGTACAACTTTTTTAAACATTTCTTCTGATTATAACTTTCTTAATGTCGCCCTAGTATCGTAACTGGCACTGGACTGCGGTGCTGATAATCTAGGTTAGATTCCCAGTGAATTGGTGTAATTGTGGAAATTAATTGTAAATGATTTATGGTGCATTATATATCACTGACAAGTTCTTAAAATGAGGTAAAGCCGCATATTTAAGCAAACATCTACTCATTGTACTCATTATTGAGTACATGTCATTTTCAAAATTGAAACTCGTGTACAAGGAGTTGTGATAAACATCGAATGTAATTGAAAATTAGTACATTATTTTGAAAACCTATTTTAACAGTGTACATTTAATTGTACACACGTTTAAGTTATCTTTTGAAATTAAAGAAAGCTTAGTTTCCTACCACAAACACTTACAAAAAAAATTAATGAGCTTATTAAATTAACATTAAATATTGTTTCACTTACATACGCGAGTGAAGAAAGAAAATAAAAGCTCAAAATCTTTTAGAGTTCACTCTCTCTGGAACATATCATTCAGTGTTAACCATGCATGTATTTTATTACTAACGTTATTATGTAACTTCAAGGTTAAAATTAAACGTTAACATTTAATTCCAATTGTAGTTTGTAATTTTGTATTTTTTTATTATTCATGGTTGTGCCTGGAAATTAAATTGTGATGGTACTTGAAGAACTTACAAGCAGTTTGTAAACTCTTTTACCAAGAATGAATTATTCCACTAAACTAATATCCAACGCTTTAGCTCAAGTTCTCAAACGTTTTATTATGAATAGGTTATAAATTGCTATTAAATATACATATGAATACTTCACAATGAAACATTATTGACTATTATTTGTGGTTAGGCATATACATTATAGAATCTTAAGGATTCTATTTGATAGCAACGCATCATTTGTAACGTTTATAAATTTATATTTATTTGACATACAATAAAATGAATTTATATATTATTTGCAAAACAGACCTTTATTGCATGTATATATATTTCCAATATTATTTACAAACGTCAAATAAATGCTTCAAAAGTGGGCGAACAAGCCTATCTTATGCATTGTAATTCGGATAGAGAAAAAAAATTCAAAGAATTCTCAATTTCCAACTTCCCATAAAATGTAGTCATCCACCAGCAGAACATAAATTTTCAGGTATAAAAATGTATCCGTAAAAGTATTCCATTTTATAATACAGGCGTATGATAAAACGTACAACATTCTTCCAGAAGGACGCAGAGTACTACCGATAGGAATCCCAACGATAGTATAGAGAATTTTCATTCCTTTTGGACGGACAACCGATGTCTGAGTTGGCGTAAAAAAAAAAATTTAAGTACAAAAGTGCTTCTGAAGGGTCTTTGGCATGTTCTTTCTATCATTAAATACACCGAAATAAAAAAAATTAAATACATTTAAAGTTATATCAACAAAATTTAATACGCAGGTTCAAATGTATAAAGCATACTCATCTTGTGGTCATCAGTCCCAATTTTTGATAGTTTAAAATTATAACATATATTTATATTAGAATTTATCTATTTTTAATTTATTTATTTTCTTTGATAAGTTAAACAATGTTTATGTGTAAATTATCAATGTCGGGAAGACTTCACAATTACTAATTACTAGATGTTACCCGCGGTTTCACACGCATTAAAAGAATGCTACACCTTTGATGCGTTCTCTCCCTTTAATTTTTGCGACGACAAAACAACTTATATTTTTCAGACTTCTCCGGGTACATCTCCGAATGTTAGCCTTTCTGTTACTTTTCTTGTTGAAGCATAACTTTCAGAAAAAGTAATTTCGCCAAAGCAATTTTTCATCGCCAAAGTTGTTTAAAACAAGATATAAATTTCTTTTAAAATAATTCATTGTTGTCGAGATCTTATGATTTTATAACAACGCAATTTTATAAAAATGTATATCAAACACAAATGACAAAACAAACTATATATATTATTGTTTGTATTGGGTATTTATATATTTTTGCACACTTAAAAATACACTAAAGAATCTGCAATACAACTGAATTTCAATACCATAACTTTTATCCACATTTTCCGTTAAACTCAAACTCAACACCTTCAACACAAAAATCTACAAAGTCGGGCACTTAGCCATGACATAGATTTTAAAATCCGGTGTTTTTGAGACAGTCTGAAAATACTCATGTTTCATATTCCAATACGTAAAATATGCAAAAATGCAGCTTTCCAAATGCCTCTGTGGTACCAACACAATCATACACTAGCTGTAGATGATAGCCAATAGAAAACAACCCACATGCGATTCTTTGGCATCCAGCATGGTTGGAAACCAGTTTATTGAGTAAGAAACCACTACGTGTGGTATCTATTCTCAATCGATTTGAAATGTGTGATCTTCGTATTAGGTTTTCTGGGGAAGATATTGTAAACAACCTCCATAAAAGATTTATGAAAATACACAAATATAGATTATAGCTTTGTTTCTAAATTATTATTTTGGGTAATCATTTTTTAAAGCGAAAGGGTAAGCCATGCAAAGTACATTGGGAAATGTGTGAATTTATACATATGATAAAACTATATAAGATTGAGAATCAGTAATTGGATTTTTTTTTATTTCGAAAATAGAATTGTTCATCAATCCTTCTTGAAACACTAAACATCTAATAAAAACACCTCCCTTATAAATCCAAAAAAGGGTATTTTTATTATTGTTGTAGGGCTAATTTGAAACAGAACTTAAGTTTAAATCTGGATGAACGGTAGTCCATCGTCAAGTTCGTCAGCTGCACTACCATCCTTGCGCCAAAATGTGGTATTTAGCTGCTACCAACATTTGGTGCTTAGTTTCACCATTTTACCGTGCTACCACGGATAACATTTAGTGGTGCAACGTTGCACCAAAACTCATAACTTTGCATAATACTCAAAAATCAAGTTTCTTAATAGTATCTTTATATCGAAGCTGACAACCCTAGATCACAATTTTTTTTAACTTTCTTTGTCAAGTCCACCGATCGGACTCGAACTAGGAATCCTCCTATTCGTAACTGAACGCCTTTATCCACTAGGCCACGGAACCCCTTGTTCATATTTGTCTTTCTTAAAGGGGATTCTTCGGTTTATTTGATGTAGCAACAGCGAAAATTTCGGTTGCAGTTAAAGAAGTTGAACTAATTATCGGTGAAACCTCTATTATTTTTCGATAAAGGATTTTTGGTCCAATCTAGATTCCACCATAATATGGTGTCATTTGCTGCCTCTGTTTTACACCAAGATATGGTGCATCGTTGAATTGAAATTTTTAAAAGTGTGCCAAAAGTGTTTCGACCATACATTCCAACACCCGTTACCGCGTTCTACGTATCACAAATATAAGTAAATACTTTATTCTTTGTCTCTAAGCGGTTACTGAACTAGAAAAAAAAATTCAGTGTCCTATCTCTTTTTTATCATCGAGAAAATCGACCCTCGAAATGCCAAGTTTTGGACACTCAATGACTCACGCACTCACCGACTTACTCATCATCAAAACCTCTAAGATACTTCTGGTTGTTCTAGAATGTTGAAATTCAACTCAGAGGTAGAGTTTGTCATACAAAGAAAGGAAGATATCCGGACATCTTGAGTTTAGCATTTGGAACGTTTAAAATATATTTCAAATTTTCCTGAAGAAAGGTTAGTTTTGGACCCTTCTGCCTTATGGATACGTAAGTGTACTTGGAATTCAGTTTTAAATGTAAAAGTGAGAATTGGTACTGAGATGAAAATGTATATATAAGTATTATTTATCCTCAAGATATGCACCTGAGACTAGAATTTGCAAAGTTCCATTTATTTTTTTAATGATTTTAGCACTTTCAGAAATATTTAATAAAGAAACATCTTTAAAAGAACGCCGTTTAAAAGATGTAGAAAAAACCTTTGTAACTTAGTCGGTAAAGCGCAGGACTAAGGGACAAGAGGTAGCGGGTTCGAATCACTACGGGGGCCAATCAATTTTTTAATAAATGCCTATATATATGCTTAACAGGTTCTTAAGTAATGTGGGGCCAAACAGTAGTATAACACAAGAAATCTACGTTATAATTCAAAATAATTACTATTTATAATATCTTTTTATTCTGGAATCATCTTCATAAATGATGCTAACTAATTTAAACAATATTTCCTTGTAGATAACAATGCAATATTTAAAACTACGATTTCAACAAATGCAAACATAGTTCATTCAAAACACACAACAATGGAAATTGATGAAATTTTCTTTAATTGTGTGATTATCATCTTTAAGAATTATAACAATCATAACCAAATGTATACCTTTCTTACTTCAGTCAACTCTCCAAGATTTACTCGCTTAAGTTTTACGTTAAAACTACTATAAAAATTCTCTGTAATTCCCATGTAAAATTATCGTTGTAAACTATACTGAATATTAAGAAAAATCGTGTAATTATCTAGACAGTAACTTGATTCCCGCGCTTTAGAATTTGTATAAATTCGTTTATATGATAACTGTATTAATGATTATTTTGCTAATTTTCCTTCTTAAAATATATTCGAAAGATATTCCTATATGTTTTCAGTAAGACATGAATAAGCCTATAAAATGAATATGGGATACCGCGCAGCAAGGAATCATATACTAAAATACGTCCCCCGGCAAATCCTTATAATTTCTCGTGGAATCAGCCTATGGAGATAAAAGACATACCATCGTGTAGAAAAAGTTGACGTTTCCAACAGGCTGATTGTTAACCCAGTCCTCCCTGATTGTTAACCTTTGGTAACCTTTGTAACGCGTAGTGAGTTTCGACCAACTGCTTAAAATGCAGTAAAGCCTTCATAACTTGTGATGTCAGTATTGTTTAAAGTCTAAAAAATTTTGAAGGTTGGTACAGGGCTATGGTAGGTGTTTTAACGTTCAATGGATCCCAAAGTTTTTTTTAAATATATATTTTATATAAGTTGCATTTTATAAATTGAGCCAATCAAAAATGCCATGTTTTTGAATTTGACACAAACTGTTTATAATATTGTTGACGTGCTAATATTGTACATAATATACATTTGTGATAGTATGAATTTAATAAGTGTACTTTAGGAAATGAACGAAGTCACATTTTCTTATTATAATATTTCTATAATTTAAAATATATTGTTTTAAACTTTAAGTATTTAAATAATATGTCTACTGTAAAAAACAAAAACTTTGATTCTGATGAATATATCGGTTATAAACCAAATATTTAGTTTCATTAACCAGAATAGGAGGAGACATAACGTTTAAACAACGTAACATAATATACAATAACTCAAAAAATTTATGAACAAGATACAGAATAAGGACGTGTTTGTTTTTTCAAAGTGGGTCAGAAATTATTCTAGATAATTTAAACAGTGTTGTTGTTTTTTAAGATAGATAACAATAACACATGTAAAAATAAGAATAGAAAAATTTCAACTTATTTCTAACTAAACTATCAACAATAAAAAGGGAGTTTTTTTTTCTTTAAATGAGTTGTGTGTTGCTATAGTCAAACGATATTACGCAAGATATCCTAATAATTTTTATATTTGTAGATTCAGTTTATTTAAAAAAATCACACTAAATTTTGAGTAAAATATTTGTTTAATCTGTCTGAAATTTCTAAGTAAGAGGATTTTACTATACCAATAAAACATATTTTAAAAGATGTAAGTATAAAGTGATAATCATATTCTTTGACATTTTCATTTTACTAATAAAAAAATATTTGCATAAAAAAATAATTCCTCATAAAAAATTTAAACGAAACAACTATCCACACTCAGGTATAACCTGAAATTATGTTTTTTTAATTTTTAAAAATATATACACATAAGGAAAATGTATTAATTAAATATTTAAATTTTTGATACATATACACATTTTGATCGTCAATGATTCGCATAATCATGAATTTCCGAAATTCCAGTAAGTGTTCTAACGATTAACAACTACCCTTGATATATTAAAAAGAGTTTTCCGAAAATATTGTTATTTTTAATATATGTGTATATTATAAATATATATGTGTAATGAACAAATTTTTATCTTCAATTTTATATTTTGCTGCCACTCATTCGCTTCAAAAGCGGCAACTATTTTCCTGTAATTATTATCTTTCTCATTTTCTACACTTTTTTTCTCTAGCAGAATCTACCAACCCTAGAAAGTTCCATGAAACATGGAAATTGGCTGTGCTTTGAAACAAGCATCTACGGTCACAGGCGTAAGTGCCTTACCTTTTTAATTGGCATAAAATGTCAAATGTATATTATACACTAAATATGTTTTATTTGTGAAGGGTTTTTTTTATACTTGATAAGAGACGTCAGCTAAAGTGAAAGTAATAATTCAAGAAATGTTTTCGTTTTGTGTATTTTGTGTAAATTGTGTTTTTAATTGTAGATATGAGTTTGTGCGTGAAATTTAGTGTTATTCTAATTATAATATAAAGTTTAATATGCGGTATATTATGAACAAAAAAATTAATTCATTCATATATGTTCATATCTAAAAAAGATTCAAAATTATGCTTATATCGTATATTCAAATATTTCATAAATTAACCCTCTGACGTTTGTGAACTGGATTTCACGTCCAGGGATCTTAAGATTTTCCATCAATACATCCAGTTTTTAAACTCATAAAAATACTCCATTTTACAATATTTTTTATATTTAATTTTTTTAGGCTAACACAATTGCTAAAATAGCGTGACCGTCAGTGGGTTAAAGGGACGAATATACGTTGGGTAATTTTAACAATGCTTATTCGGAGATAACAATAAAATTTGGAAATTTAATATTACAAAAGTGAGAAGTAAATTCGTATCAAAATCATAACAATGGAGTTAGTGGGTCTTTTCTTTATTGAGGACGTCTATGTGTTGCAATAGTCAAGATTTTTAACAAAGATGTCCAAATTTTACTCTCTGTTGCTTCAGTCTCTACTCAGATTTCATCGATTAAAGAGTGCGTAGAAACTACAGCCGAAATTTGTAGGCTTTTTACGAATTTTTCTGAATGTAAAAGTTTTCGCATACAAAGGAACATAACGAAAGTACATGGATTCATTGATTTTAAGTATAGAGTGCAATGTAAAACGATTTTTATGAACTTTTTGTTGAAATATAAATATTATATAGTTAGCTACTGTACTAGATTGTACTTTCATTGTACCAGTTGTGAACGGGTAAAAGCGATATGAGTATACAAAATGAGTTTAAAGGTGAGAACGCTTTGTTTGACTATGTGACGTGAAACTTTCTTTTTTTATTTGGTTAGTTCGGTTATTTGTGTCTCTGGATCCTTAAAATATAAAAGTTTCTAAAGAAATTCAATAGTCATAATATGTAACTCAACTAAGTCTTATCAATGGAATCGTAATGAGGCAAAATATTTATAAATAAATTGCTGTAAAATATTTCAAATGATTTGTATTGCTGTTAATTGAGATTCTATATTATAAATTAAAATACAAGGTAAAAAGTTACGGTTTGTAAAGATTTAACTAACAAAATGAGAAGAATTATTCTAACTTAGAACTGAATCGCCGTAATATTTGTCGCCAAACTTTGGCGCCATGAACCATAAATCCCATTAAATTAACCTCACGATGAACTGATGGGAAAAGTACTGATCTCGTAATCGGAGGTTTGTTAGTTTGGTTATAAACATCTGTCAAATATTTGTCGTGTAATAAGTGCTCGTGTACGGTAAATCTATCGTGATAAAAATGTCATCTGATAATGGTACAAAATTTATTAAAATTAAGTACAATCAAGTTCAGTAGATATCCGTCGTCTTTCCTCTATGTGTTCAGGAGTATTCACCAATAGCTTATTATGCAGATGTTCATTTTAACAAATCCAAATTAAACGAATTTATTTGTCACATTTTAGATTAAACTATGTTTAATGCCTAACCCCATGAGTGAAGTTTCTCGCTTGTCGAGAAAGGGATTCATTTTCAGGAGTTGTATTTTGGGATAACTAGGTATTTTTTATATTTTTAATTTATATTATTTTTCTTAGTTATTCTTATTTACATTTATTTTTTATTTCTTATTTTTTCGATTTAAGTGAAAGGTCTGCAGTTGCGGATAGGTTCCCTCTCGCAATGTGAAGTAAATGACCCATTAACTGTTTTTTTATTATTATTGAAGATATAAAGAAAACCCCGTGTGCCACAAAGTATCACACGGGGCTTAGATATGCCAGTACATAGGATCTACTACATATGACAATCATTAAAAAGAATAAATCACATAGAAAACATTAACTATTGGGTTTGTTTTAAATATTGGGGTCGGGGGGATTCCAGGAGCAGAAATGAGACCATCCACCATTTTTACGGTGGTAATTGGTATTGCTAAATATTTTTTATAATATTATTTCATTTTATATTCTTTTTCTTATTTTGAATACATTTATATTCTTAATTTCTCTTGCACATGTTTATTTGTTCCTTTTTGCTTGTGCCTTAGTAAGAGTGTGAATCGCGTTAAGTAAAAGGTATGACGGAGCGAGTAAGTTTCCTCTTGAAATTCACGGTAAATAGCCTTTTTTTTAGCTTTTACGTAATGGCGTTGTTAGTCCCGTAATAACTATGTGAACATCCCCTCTGAATACGAGACAACCGTTGAATGAAGTTTCTCTCTTGACGAAACAGAAACAGCGAGTTATTATTCGGGGTAGGGAACACCGATCACTAGGAATTTTTAAAATATTATTTTATCTTGTTTTATATTCTTTTTCTTATTTTTCATATATTTATATTCTTAATGTCTCTTTCTTATGCTTTTTTATTTCTTTTTTCTTGTGTCTTAGTAAGTGTGTGAACCGCATTTAGTGAAAAGTATGACGGTACGGGTAAGTTTCCTCTGGTAATTCAAGGTGAGTAGCCTTTTTTTATGTTTTACTTAGTGGGGTTTGTGGTTGTCCTGGAACAAGTATGTAAACTTCTCCACTGAATTTGCAGAACCCATTGAATGAAGTTTCTCTCTTGACGAAACGGGAACAACGGTTTATTATTTGGGATAGGGAACAGCGATCACTAGGTATTTTTATAATATATTTTTATTTTATTTAATATTAGAATATTATCTTTTTCTAATTTTTCGTACATTAATATTCTTATTTTCTCTTCAGAATGTTCTCTTTTTTTTGCTTTTGTCCTTGTGTGTGTGTAAATCATGTTAAAATGAGAGGTCAGCCAGTGCGGGTAAATTTCTCGTCTTGCAATTCAAGGTAAGTGGTCTCTTTTTCAGGTTATACATAGTGGGATTGGTGGATGTCCCGGAACAGGTGTCCCCTGTATTCGAGCAACCCGTTGAATTGATGGGAAATGGACACCGGGTTGGGAACAGCGAATACTATGTTTTTTTATATTATTAATTTACTTTGTTTTATATTCTTTTTCTTATTTTTCATACTTTTATATTCTTTTTCTTATTTTTCATACTTTTATATTCTTTTTCTTATTTTTCATACTTTTATATTCTTAATTTCTCTTTTATATTCTTTCTTATTTCTATTTCTTGTGTCTTAGTATATATGTAAATTGCATTAATTGAAAGGTATGACGGTGCGAATAAGTTTCTTCTTGAAACTCAAGGTATGTAGTCTCTTTTATAGGCTTTGCTTATTAGGGGTAGTCCCAGAGCAAGTATGAGACCAACCCTACTGAATACGAGCAACTAGTTCAATGAAGTTTCTTTATGGACGAGAAAGGGTCTACGGGCCATTATCTGAGGTTGGAAATAACGATCAATAGATGTTTTTATATTAGTATTTTATTGCTTTTATATTCGTTTTTTTAATGTTTCATACATTTATATTCTTATTCTCTTTTCAGTATTTTCTCATTTTTTTGCCTATGTCTTTATATGTGTGTAAATCGTGTAAAGTGAAAGTTCTGCCGGTGCAGGTTAGTTTCTCCTTTTGCAATTCAAGATAAGTGGTCTTTTTTCCAGGTTCTACCTATTGAGGTTGTTGGATGCCCTGGAACAGGTCCTCTTGTTCCGGGAAAACATTTTTAATTATTAACTTACCTTATTTTATATTCTTTTTCTTATTTTTCATGCATTTATATTTTTAATTTCTCTTTCTTATGCTATCTTAATTCTTTTTTCTTGTGTCTTTTTGTGGTGGGTGAAAGTCCCTGAAAAGGTATGAGACCTGCTCATCTGATTTCGAACAACCCGTTGAATGAAGTTCCTGCTTGACAGGGTTGACTTGTTAATGTTTTAGGGTTTTTAAGTTTGACAAAATAAGATTAAAACATTTTATTACATAAGTGTGTTATTCCTGTGTTTCTTAATATTAGTTTAATTATTCTTTCGTTTAAAATATTAATTCTTGTGATTTTAAATTTATAATCGTTTACATGCTGAGTAATCAACATATTAAGAATTATTTTTAGGTGAAATAGGGATATTTTTAAACAAATACAATAGAAAATGGCGCTATTCATAAAATAACTTTATAAATTGAGTAAACTTTTATACAAGATACATTGTACACTATACATAATTTATTTAACATTAGTGTTGAGTTTTTCTGTGCATTCCGACCGGTTTTCAAGTTCTGCCCAAAACTAAACTGTTAACACTATCCCAAGATGCATCGCTCCGAAGGCTTCTTTTATGAACTACTGATCATGTACTATAGCATATCTTTCCCCTCCTTTAACTTTGCAGAATTTTTTTATAGAATAGATCTGCATTGTTTCTAATAGATTTCATATTGGAATTCAGCACATTCGGAATTGAATGTTCTTAGCAATAAATAGGTTCATTATGGAAATATTTTTACATTGTAGGACAGTACCAAATAATGGCTTTTATTTCGATGCAGAACTGGTTGTTTCTAAATTTCGAAGCTAGCCATGTCCTGCGAATCCCATTTAAAACAAGAGGAATATATGCAATATCACACTGAATAGACGTCACCTGTGTAAAAGGATAAAATAGATTGATTGCAATGTTACATATCCGATAACTTTAGAGAGGTGGAAAATTGTTGCGTCGAATTGTTATTTGCAGCATAAACAATAATTTCCATTTGAATATACGAAATAGCAGAGTTGAAACAGCATTTTAGAAATATTTCTAATTTATTGTTATTGTAACCTATAGAATTACTAGCCCTGAGGAGAGTTGTTTGGTCTTAGCGTATATATTATATATTAATGCAATATCAAGTTGTAAAGTTTACATAAAGTGCAATCGTTACTTTTAAATAATTTCACTGTAAAATTAAGAACACTAAATATGAAGCCAATACCACTAAGCTAAGCAAAAAATAAATTATATTATGTTTACTAATATTACATCAGATCATTTTCGTGGCAAAAGTAATCCTGTTTCAATGTAACAATTTCCAAATTTTAAAAGTGTTTTTCATTAAAAGTTAAAAAAAAATTACGTAAATAAAAATCTAATTTATTAAAAATTATGAAATAAAATAATATTTAATAATAATTTTTAAATAAAAGAAAAGTATTAAAAAAAATCTAATTTCAATAAACAATTCAGGTAAAATGGAAGTAATTCGGAAAGGAAATATAATTAAAACTATACAATTTAAAAAGCATCGTTTTTCATAGGAAATCGGTTATCATCTCTCTCTCTCAATTTTCTACTCTGATAAAATTTCATTTTGACTTTGATTTACCCCAAAAAATAAAATATTGGCAATTTAATTAACCCTTAAAATTATATAAACGTTTCACGTGTACAGAAAAAAATATTTTTTTTAAAAAATTCCCAAATTTATTAATAAAATTATAATTTAAAAGTGTTAAAAAAATTTTACTTTAATATATTAAGTATACTTAAAACTACAGTTACCTATATTTTCAGTAAAATTTCTTAGTTCCTTTACTTTACAGTTTGATTAAACATACATAAATTCTAAGTAGGTACATTTATTTGCATAAGTCAAACAATATTAAAAGGAACAAATAGTAAATAAATTAAACTTTAATATCTTCTCAGAATTTATATTTTTTAAATTATCTTAATATAATAAAATGCCATGTAACGTGTAAATAGCAAATATTATCGTTTTATGACTTTTTTTAAAGGTAGTCTGAAAATTAACTACAATGTACAATAGAAGGTATAACGCGTAGGTTTGTGTCTGCTTAACAGAAATAGAGATTGGATATAAATTTGCATTACAAACTTTTATTGAAAAGATAGTAAAGTATCTCTAAGGGCTTGTACGATTTCTTATACGAGTAGCAAGTACTGAGAAAATTCACAAACTCCCTTAAGTTATCATAATAATTATATATTTCATCAAATCTTATCAAGAATTTTTATCAGATCTTTCAAAGAATAAATAATACAAAGTACAATATTGCCAAAACATGTATTTTCTGATATTTGTTTTTCAGAAATGGAACAATAATTATATATCTAACAAAAATTCGTTTCACCGGAGCGGAAGATTGTCTTGTACGAAATCTCAACGGGATACAAGATAAATTGCCTACTGGATAAATATATATATAAATCTGAGATTAATTTTACAATAACTATTTCTATAAAATTAACTCTTCAACCATATATTTAAATATCGTTATTTCTCCGTTATTAAAAGCTAAAAATATTACGACAGTTAAAACCAAAACGATGCTCTGGAAATATTTTGGATAAAATATATTTTTGACATTCATTTCAAAGATAATGTATCATAATTTGAGGGATTGACCGCAAGTTTACATAACGTTTTTCTTATTTTTGACTAAACACAATAAATGTTGCAAAGATTAAGTTACCCTTCAGCAACTTGGAACATATATGTTTGGTTATTAAAATAAGTTTTTTGGACTTTATTGTGCAACATTTTGTTTATTGTTATTCATTGTGAAATGTCTGAGACTCTTTTTATATATCCCAAGTGTTTTAAAGATCGTTTCTTAGAAACCGATTATTTAAACAACAATCTTGGCGGAATTTCATCGGCTTTGCAATCGACATTACAATTCAATTTCTACTGTTGAAATCATTTCCTTTTACCTTCCTAGCGGATAAATACAAAATCTGATAACTTTCGTCTGAAGGTTAAATTTTAGTCTCTTCAAAAATAAGATATTTGAAAATGTTGAGAAATTCTCATATTACCGATATTCGGTTCTCTTTACTTTAAGAAGTATATGAAATATTTTTATATGGCTCACAATATTAGACTTTATTATAACAAACTAGCAAAAAATGGCATATACCATACCAACAATTATAAACAACCCGAATAATACAATTTTGTGTCTAAACAAAAAATAATAAAATTTTATTACAAATTGAGAATCAA
Organism: Troglohyphantes excavatus; assembly: GCA_963932185.1. Taxonomy (NCBI): domain Eukaryota; kingdom Metazoa; phylum Arthropoda; class Arachnida; order Araneae; family Linyphiidae; genus Troglohyphantes; species Troglohyphantes excavatus. Next base: position 45,609,831 of record OZ010669.1, read on the forward strand.
CAATTAATTCATTGCAAAGGCTTTTTATTATTATTATATTAAGGATTTTTCTCAATAATCGGACTTTCGAAATATTATTTTCAACATAAACAACAAGGTTAAAACACAAAATATTTTCATAAAAAATACAATAAACGTAAATACAATAAGAACATTTATATGTATGTTAGAGTCTTACAAAATTAATATTGTAATTAGAAAATGGAAAGTTTTCTCGGAACAGTTTGAGCCCATGCAACTAATAGAGAGCTAGATTTCCTAAATTAAGAATATATAGATTATCTTTATTTCGACATTGTTTCTTGCCTAACTCATTTTGAGTTACTCATCTCTTTCGAGTCGGATAATAACGAGGTCTAGCATTTGTTCTTAAATATAATGTACCTTATTCTAATAACTAATCGTTTACAACGCAAGCTAATAATTAATAATTTATATCACAAGCTAATAGTTAATTATGTATATCGCAAACTAATAATCAATAATTTTTAATGTCGTTTACTATCACTTTTTGTGAATTAAAGTTTTTAAACTGAACTCTTTATGTGCATATTAACAATTTTGAATCACACAAATAATACATGTTGGAACTATAATACGCAAAGAAATTATTTAAAAAAAACATCAATTCTGGCACGTCTACACTGTTTATAAATCATAATTTATAATATAATTTAGTTAAGAAATAAAATACTTTAAAAGTTTTATACATATTCAGCAATTCTATACACTTTAATAAATCCGTAAAAACGTGTGGTTAAGCATTTAAAGATACAAAAAAAAATACGAAATTTAGCGTACATTTAAATTTACATCCAATTTTTTAAGCACGCCGAAATTTTAAATTGATATTAGATATCAACCTACAACAAACAAAAATAGTTAGGTTGGCCTTTTTTCATCGTTTATTTAAGCACTGTGATGTTTTTATTTTCTCATGAGTCTTCATTTAAGATAGTTGTGTCCAATATCTCATGCTTATAAGCAAATATTAATCTATTGCATTGTTTTGAAATAATGCAAACGCTGAATACGTTGACAATGCGAGCATCTGGAAAATGTTTTTCTCAATCAAATATTTGATATTTTCCATGTACAGTGAAATGCACCGTGAAAAAGTTGAAATGGCAAATTGTCTTCCCCCTCAAGGGATTCAAATCCTATTTTCTATCATGACTTTAAGAAACTAAATATTAAGTTTTTTAATTTAAATATCTTTGATCGATAGACTAATAAAAAATTTCAAATTAGAGTGAACTAGACTTTTTTACTAATTTAAAAATCGCGTGCGTTTCTGGAAAAGTTGTAGATCAACCGTTCGAAATATTAATCCTACAGTGGGTATTGAAACAATGTTCCGAACTTATTAAAATATTTATCAAAATTAATATTGAATTTCTATAAAATAATCAGCCGTGAAGGAAATGCAACAAACAAATTAAATTATAGTATATATATGACAAAATAACATATCGATAAACAGTAATATATTCAGGATATTTATAAGTCATTAATATTAAAATATAAGCTACATGAAAAATTAATTATATAACTACATACTTAAAAAGATATTTTATTAATAGCACATTCATATAAGTTATTGATATTTTTATCACAAAATTTATAAATAACTTTTTTATAAGTTTATGGTAGGATTGATTTCCATGCACGTAAATATGACCATTTCCAGGATATGGAAAATAGTTCAAAATTAAAATACATTTTCAAAATAATGACTCATGTAAATAAACTTTTTATAAAATTGCCTTAGAATCATATATCAATAATTTCGTTATTAAGATTTTTTCAGCTTGAAACAAAACTATTTGTATGGATATGGAACAACTATATGTTACTTGAAAAATACACATTAAAACTTTCTTAATTCTTAACTCATGGAATTTTTACATACGTTCTTTATATCTTTACATTATAATTGTTATACGTTCTTTATATCTTTACATTATAATTGTTATACGTTTCTTATATTAGATTGTTATTTTACATAAGTTCGGTAACTATTGTAATTATAAATTTTTATTCAAAAGAATAATAACATGTTTAATATATGACATCTATTAAATCTATTAAATTACATGCAGTATTTGTGTAGTTATTTTTTTTTAATAAAATACCATTCTATTTTTTTAAAAAAAATCTTTTATATTAACTAAATGCATTAAATTAAAGTTTCCTTAAAGTGTCTAACTCAATATTGGAATTTTGAAACAGTTATTCGACGAATTCTGGTCCCTTAATTACAGTTACAACTTTAACACCTTTTATTAAACTATATATGTTCTTATTCATGTTTACCATTCATCTTAGCAATATGCAACAAAATGCCAATACTTTACGATGTTTAATGCTATATTACATAATAAAAGTTGACACAACGATCATATTAATTACAAGGAAAGGCAACCAAATCTGTCATAACACAAGAAACTAACGTTTTATTATGTTTCGGATCACATATTGTACTCATTGTTAAGCACAACACTGAATGAATCCTTACATTGTGTTACATGAGCTACTTCAACTGAATTTCCATTACGATTCCAGCACTTACCGTCTACTATGACATTAACACCAATTTATTGGACATTTCAGTGCTAAAAGCTGTATTTAATAGCCGCTTTCAAATGTTTATGTTAAAAGCCTTATAAGGTATAATATATGGGTTATACACAATATTCTTGGGGGTTTTATATATGGAAGTAAAAACAATTGTGCAGAGAGAACGTAAAAATACAAGTTTCAAATAGAAATATAATAATCTCACTGTTAAATAATTTATATATTTTGCTTAATCTAACATGTGAGTGGAGATATTTAATGTGAGCAAAAACTAAACGGTTCATTTCTTGTAAAATAACGAATTTTTGGCATATTAGAGGATGTGTAGAATTTTTTTCAATCGCTTCAAAGAAAAGGATATATAACTTTATAAAAATATCAAGGTTAATTACAATTATTTTATTTGTAAAGTTAAAACAAGTTTTTATTGTAAGAATTTCAAATGTGTCATCCGTTTTAAAATAAATTTCTCCAATTAACTCAATTTTAAAGAAAATCGTTGAAATTTTTTTAAACCAAAGTGGTAACTGTTTTAATGTATTATTATTATTTAATACTTAATTAAAGATATTTAAACATTATGTTTAATTCATTTTAAGCAAAAAGTATTTGAAACTTTAGCTTAGATTAATTATTACAAAAGAAAATGTATTTAATGGTTTCTAGATTAAAAAAAAGTTATATTGAAATTAAAATTATTCAAAATGCGAAGAGTTACAAAAGAAATGATACATTGTAAAAACAAAAAGGTTTTTTTCTTTCATAAACATTTTAACCGGACAATATACTCTACGAATTTACACATTATATTACTTATTTATCGTTATCTATTGTTTGAGTCTAAATTTCAAAAAAAAAAATAATAATATTAAGTTAATCTTTCATTCTTAAAACGACCTTTCTACAGCTAAACTTTTGTTTTAGATTTTTTTTTTTAACTATGAGTAATATGAAATATTTTATTATTCTTCAAAATGTATCCCGTCATCTTATTTTTTTTATTAAACAATATAAAATAATAACAAAGACGTATATATATTTTTATTATTACTACTTTTATTACAATTTTAACTTTTATACTAGTTTTTACTTCTTTAAAAAAACACTTAACTTATTATCATTATCAAAAGTAATAAAAACGAACTTTCCAACAGTTTATTATTTTTTAACTAAAAAGTACAAAGTAAAAAAAGTTTCAGTGTAAAAGAAAACAAAAATTTATTACTAAAATATCCTACCTGGAAAAAAACTCAGCAAAGTCTTTAATATCTCACAAACAAATATGCCAATTCAATTCCAATAACAAGATAAAATTATTATATTTTCTAATATTAAAATTACCACTTAACTTCCCTGGTGCTCTTTATTCTGTACTAGACACCCGACTGAGGTACTACTCAAACTCTCGTCCTAGTAACTAAGTGTGGGGTTCCAAAACCATCCCGTCGCGCCTTTGCGAGCGCTTTTACCAGGCAGCGCAGCGTGCGATGATCTGCCATTTGTTGCGCTTGAACGTAGAACACGCCCATTCGGTTGGGCGCCAGTGTAGAAGTTTTCGCACGGAATTTAGACAGAGGTTTTGTCAAATCGAACAAAAAGAATGCGGGTTGGTGTGTTTTTTGACGTATAAAAACACTCACTCAATAGTGTTGAATTTGTGTCAATTTGTTTAAGGTTTGGAAGTTTTTTGTTTTTTTTAATTTCCGTAAATCGATTTTTTTTTTCGTTTTAACCCACTGACGCCCACACGATTTTTGGAATAGTATTTTTTTTTTTAATTTCCAAAAATTGTTTTTTTTTCTCGTTTTAACCCACTAACGCCCACACGATTTTTGGAATTGTATTTTTTTTTTTTTTTAATTTCCAAAAATTGATTTTTTTCGTTTTAACTGACTACACTACTAACGACCACACGATTTTTAGAATTGTAAAAAAAAAAAAAAAATTCCAAAAATTGATTTTTTTCGTTTTAACCCACTAACGACCACACGATTTTTGGAATTGTATTTTTTTTTTTAATTTCCGGAAAGCGATTTTTTTTGTTTTAACCCACTGACGACCACACGATTTTTGATATTGTAAAGTTTTTTTTGTTGGAAATTGTTTGGAAATTTTAATAATTTTTCCTTGGTATGCTATTTTATATTATTTAATTTTTTTTAATTAATTGCAAAGACATAGCTTGTACGTTATACCACAAACCTTAAAATTAAAAAAAAATATTGTAAAATAGAGTATTTTTATGAATTTTAACAGTGGAGGCATTGCTAGATAAAATGAAGATCCCGGGACGTATATATACGGCCATGAGCATCAGAGAATTTAAATTGATGTTAAATTATTGTTTTCTGTTTATTTATAACGTTGTAACCTTAAGCTAACAATCAATATATGGGAATATAAGGCTTGTAGTATTTTAATTTGTAAAGTTGTTTTCACTGTTTGTAAATTTAAATAAATTTTAATGGGCATGCTATTTAATGTCATTTAATTTTTTTCAATTAATTGCAAAGATATAGCTTGTACGTTATACCACAAATCTTTAAATTAAAAAAAATATTGTAAAATGGAGTATATTTCTGAATTTTAAAAGTGGGGGCATTGTTAAAAAAAACTGAAGATCTCAGGACATATATATACGGCCATGAGCTTTAGAAGGATTAAATTGATGTTAAATGATTGTTTTCTGTTGATTTATAACGTTGTAACCTTAAGCTAACAATCAATATATTAGTTTTGTAGTATTCTAACTTGTAAAGTTGTTTTTACTGTTCGTAGATTTAAATAAATTTTCCTCAGCATGCTATTTTATATTATTTTTTTTTCAATTAATTGTAAATACGTAGCATGTACGTTATACCACAAACCTTTAAATTAAAAAAATATTGTAAAATTGAGTATATTTATGAATTTTAAAAGTGGAGGCATTGCTAGATAAAATGAAGATCCCGGGACGTATATATACGGCCATGAGCATCAGAGAATTTAAATTGATGTTAAATGATTGTTTTCTGTTGATTTATAACGTTGTAACCTTAAGCTAACAATCAATATATGGGAATATAAGGCTTGTAGTATTTTAATTTGTAAAGTTGTTTTCACTGTTTGTAAATTTAAATAAATTTTCATGGGCATGCTATTTAATGTTATTTAATTTTTTTCAATTAATTGCAAAGATATAGCTTGTACGTTATACCACAAATCTTTAAATTAAAAAAAATATTGTAAAATGGAGTATATTTCTGAATTTTAAAAGTGGGGGCATTGTTAAAAAAAACTGAAGATCTCAGGACATATATATACGGCCATGAGCTTTAGAAGGATTAAATTGATGTTAAATGATTGTTTTCTGTTGATTTATAACGTTGTAACCTTAAGCTAACAATCAATATATTAGTTTTGTAGTATTCTAACTTGTAAAGTTGTTTTTACTGTTCGTAGATTTAAATAAATTTTCCTCAGCATGCTATTTTATATTATTTTTTTTTCAATTAATTGTAAATACGTAGCATGTACGTTATACCACAAACCTTTAAATTAAAAAAAATATTGTAAAATGGAGTATATATATGAATTTTAAAAGTGGGGACATTGTTAGAAAAACTGAAAATTCCAGGACGTATATATACGGCCATGAGCGTCAGAAGGTTTAAATTAACGTTAAACGATTGTTTTCTGTTGATTTATAACGTTGTAGCATAAGGCTCATGATCAATGGAAATATTAGGCTTGTAGTATTTTAATTTGTTACGTAATGTTAACTTAATCAAAAGTTGTATCTTTTTTATTTTTGAAAATTTATACTGTAATTTTTTTAATGTTGCTTCAATAAAATTTAATGTGAATGGTCTTTAAAATTATCTGCAATGGGTATCAGGATAGAAACACTATGTTACACTTTAAATATGAACTAAGTGACAAATAGCACGATTGTTATACGTTTTTTTTTTTTAATCTTCTTTGATAGGAAATTTGGCGCAAATTAATATTAAATCAAGAAATAAAGATAAGAACATACGGGGAGTGATTAAGATTATCGAAGTTAAACTGTACAGATTAAACAATCCATTAATATATCTCATACGTTTATTACATGTATGTAAAGTACATTTAATGAAAAATTAAATTTATGACACTTTTAAAATACTTCTGATATTTTCAAAGGTTTTGTTATTTACCAAGAACGTTGTGAACTTCTCACTTAAAAATTGTAATTAAAAAAATATAATAATTTGGCACTTAATTGTAGTTAATGCATAATATGCTAATCAACAAAAATCCAAATACAAATGAAAATTAATTTTTGAAACTTGTTCTATATTATTTTAAAAACTTATTAGTAAATTAACTTTTTTGTACAGAATTTTTTCTAATTATTCTGTATAACATAACAGAAAAATTGCTTTGTCGAATATAAAAAAGGTTTTTATGCTTTATGTATATCTAATTCACAAAAAAATATTTATTTTTTTAAATATCTAAAAAAAAATATTAAAGATTGACATTCTTCGATTATAAAATCTTTAACATATACATTTTGGTCCCTAGGGAGATTTTCAAATAACACAAGAGTATTTATAAACATAAATAAAAAAATTCCAAAGTTTCCCATTTGGTAATTTAATACAAATTTTATTTAAAAAATATAAATTGCGCACCCTTGAAAAAATAACCTTTTGTTTAGTCAGTAACATATTAAAGTAAAGTGAAATAAAAAATTCAAGAACTATCAATTTAATAAATAAATAAAAATTTAGGAAAATATCATTAAAACTACCTAATTTAATACAAGAATTTTTTAGTTCGAAATAAACCGTGCATACATATTCAATTAGAATAGAAATAATATCAAAATCTTTTTTATAATATATGGACAAAAAATTTCAGAATGCATGGATTCAAATTTCACAATTCGTTTTTTTGTACTGCTAAGATAACACTAGACATCATTAAAACTGTATTTAGTATTTCACTACAAGTTAAAAATACTTTTGAGCGTTATCAATGCTCAATTAAATTCCTTTTTACACGTTTAAAACCACGCAGTTTGTGAAATTTCAAGGATTCCGCAGATATCTTTGTTTTATGCTTTATTCTTTTAACTACAAAACATGATATTTGTAATTCAGCGTATAAAAGAATTTAAATAAATAAAACTATATTCGTAGTGTAGCTTAACCTTTTGAACTCGAAGAGCATGTTTGATACCTGTTAAAAATAGGTACTTAAAAATAAGTAAAATGTACTCACTTTTGAGTACAATTTACATAATACTCAAGGAACATGTTTGATTCACTATTAAAAATAGGTACTTAAAAATAAGTAAAATGTACTCACTTTTGAGTACAATTTACATAACGGAACATGTTTGATACACTATTAAAAATAGGTACTTGAAAATAAGTAAAATGTACTCATTTTTTAGTACAATTTACATAATACTCGAGGAACATGTTTGATACACTATTAAAAATAGGTACTTAAAAATAAGTAAAATGTACTCACTTTTGAGTACAATTTACATAATACTCGAGGAACATCTTGGATTCACTATTAAAAATAGGTACTTAAAAATAAGTAAAATGTGCAAATTTTTTAGTACAATTTACATAATGGAACATATTTGATACACTATTTAAAAATAGGTACTTAAAAATAAATAAAATTTACACATTTTTGTGCACATTTTACTTATTACTCGTGGAACATGTTTGATACACTGTTAAAAATAGGTACTTAAAAATAAGTAAAATGTACTCATTTTTGAGTACAAATTACATAATACTCGAGGAACATGTTTGATTCACTATTAAAAATAGGTACTTAAAATAAATCAATTGTGCTCATTTTTGAGTACAATTTACATAATGGAACATATTTGATACACTATTAAAAATAGGTACTTAAAAATAAGTAACATTTACACATTTTTGAGTACATTTTACTTATTACTTGAGGAATATGTTTGATACACTGTTAAAAATAGGTACTTAAAAATAAGTAAAATGTACTCATTTTTGAGAACATTCGATGATTATCATATCTCCGAATACATAAGTTTCTTTTTTGAAAAAGACACGTACTCACAAATGAATAAAAAGAGCAGTTAATTGCCTACATAAATCGCTTTCAATAAATTTCAACCAATCCGTCTACTTGATGCTGTCAACACCGAAGTCCAGGGCCTTATCCGTTGTACTACCAGAGCCGTGACTAGAGTGACATGAGAGGAAGTTATAAACAGAAGTAACGTTAAAAAGGCGTGGCAAAAGAATGGAAAGAAAGATAATGTGTGTCGTAATAAGACAGTTTCCATTTAAGAAATCGACATCAAATAACATGAAAAATAATCTTCTGAACAACTATTTTAAGTTTGCCAGGTCGATTTGTTAAGATGGCTTGAACAGAAGCTGATATTGGCAATATTAAAGCATACTGCTCATTTCTGCGAAATTACGGTTACTTAAATTTGAGTACGTCATAGCTCATTTATGATGCTATTAAACTCAACTCTCATGCACTCATTTTTAAGCACATACTTGTTTACAGAGTAGTTACATTCTATTTATGGAACAGTTACATCCTGTTCCTGTTTTTTAGAGAGGTATTCTTTAGTTTATTTTTTTACGTCAACGTTACGTTACGTTTTAATCTTAGTATATCAAACAAATATTTTGTAGTAAATAACATTTGTCATCAAAGGTTACAACAAACGGGGGTTATGCGTAATTTCAGTCTTATATAGTTTAGATAGTTTTAGTTTATCGTCATACTTGGTGCTTCTGCGGGACAAAAATAGTTTATAATAAAACTTGTGAGAGAAAAACTTTTTACACTGAAGAATAAGTTGTTCTTTTTCATTTCGAAGAACAGGTGGAAAATAACAAGTCGTTATTTTGATGAAATAAAGGCGACATTCCAATGCAAAGGAATCATAAATACTTTTATACCCAAGTGATGTCATAATTTTAGATGGAGTTTTAGTTAGACTAATAGTTAAAAAATAGTTTTAGATGTTCAGGAACTTCCAGTACTCGTTCAATTTAAAGAACAGGTCATTCATTATTCTGGTGACTGAGACCCGCTTCTAGAGTCCACAGAGTTAATATTTAACAGGTGTAATATTACAAATACTTCACTTTATTGTACATTTGAGACCTATACATGGTCATAAACGTGGCTTGCCGGATTTTAAAATAGTCTGTCTTTCTCTCTCAAACCAGTTATATTTTGAAGTAAAATAGCTGCAAATCACCAGTCTATTTTCATTAAATTATGTTATTTTTAATACACTTTTCGCAACATTTTAAATTATCGCCCAATATTAAGGTTGATAATGTTCTCTTTCCAACATTGCAACACGCTCAGATTCAATGATGGATTTAAGATTTGTAAATTTAGCATTATATATAACTTGAGTATGGCATCTGTTTGGTTTAGGTTTTTGTTGATATGAAGCATCTATTGATATTTTAATTTCAATAAATATATTGTTGTAACAATATCATTTTGATTATTATTTGAATCGCTCAATTGCAAAACTCGTTAAATCCAAAAAATCAAAATTCGAAACTTTCGCTTCATTTTGTTCGTTGAACCAACTTCTGTGGGATCAGTAGCTCAATCAGTTGCAAAAAAACTTCCAAACCTACGAAATAAAGCTTCGAAAACCCGATAATAATGCAAATTTCTTTAAATCCGACTGCAGTGCATACCCGTTAAGTCCATTCAATTCAGCCTACATCAAAACTTGTTATATCCTCAAATGTAAACACTTGGTTTTTCTGCAAAACTTGTTAATTTCTCACTATTTTCTCCACTGTTTTTTTTTTCAGCATTACCAGTCTCCTATGAATATTTGAGGCCTCCGTGGCCGAGTGGATTAAGGCGTCAGCTGGAAATCCGAGGGTTCCCATAGTAAAAAAATTAGTGATATTGCAATCAGAGGGTTGCCAACTTCGCTACCAAAATACTAGAATGTCGTCCAGAACATCCACAAAAAATTAACGGCGTGTATACGGGACTGGTGCACGACAAATCTGATCGAGGTCCAAAGTCCCGACGTCTATTGAAGGCATCGTTCCCGGGTCTTTCCTTCGAGATAGGCCCCAAACCGTTGCCAATAACCCACTGTGTAGCTCTAGTGCAACGTTAATTAACCAAACCAAACCTATTAATATTTTTTTACTTATTTTTGTGTAAGAGAATGGCAACACTGTTTCAAGTGAAAGAAATATTGCTCCATATTACTACAAAATTTAATAAATCCTTCCTACTGCAGCAAAACTCTGTAAATTTATAATATCAAATTGTTACATAATGAAGAAAAAACTATACCAAATTTAAGAAGAGTACTTATGAAATCGGATTCAGAGCCAAATTTCGAGCAGTTAGCTTGGAAATTAGACTCTACAAACAAAATTTCAATTCCTGTAAAAAAAAAAATCTAGATGGTGCTTCACGAGTTTGGCAACTAAACGACTCAATTTAAAGATACACTTGCCAATTTTGAAGAAAATTATATAATATTATGTTGCGTCGGAGTGACTTTTACATAAAAATTAGGATTCATCCACTCATCTGATCGAAACTTAATGAGAGGGAATATTGGAAACAGGCACGCTAGTTAAATTAGTAATAACGCACTTGACAGGTTTGACTTTTATTAGTAACGAGACAAATTCAAGTCGATTTAACATTAATAAGTGATATAGTCAGACAAATTTCTAGTGTAATAACTTAACTTATTTTTCCTTTATTATTTTATGGAATAAATCAAGTGCGTTTCTATTTTATATAAGACATTCGTTATAAATATTAAATTTCCGGTATAGGTGCTAACAATAAAAATACATTCCAGATGACTTTCTTTGTTTTAATGAAAAAATTGTAAGTTGAAAAACTGTTTATGTGTATTTAATAAAAACAAATCGTGTAGGTACAGTCCCTGTACAGTAATATTTGGTTCGCGAATGCTTTGTACGCGCACCTGCTCGGCTTGCTCCTTCTTGCGTCTTCGTTAAACTCTAGATCTCTCCGTACTTGGTATATGTGTAGGCTTTTTAGCATCGTTTTGAACTGCGAATTATCTTTAGTTTGATATTTTGACTTCATAGTGAAATTTTCAACGAAAAATTCATTTTTCCTCCAGACAATTTTCACATACATGGTTTAAACTGGAAGTTTAGCCAAATAGAATTGTAGAACTTGTTGTTTTCTTCAATTTAAATACACATTCTAAGTTTTAACACAATTTAAATATACACTAAATATATACTCTATCTATCAATTAGAATTGAAGTAACAGTAGTTAACAGCCCAGAGCATGCTCGAATTGCGACTGATTTTCGCTCCACGAGGTACAAAAGTCATAGGGGAGTGGATTAATGGCCACTTTGGACGACGCGGTGTATTCTTTTTTATACGATAGTATGTCATTTATAGTCACAGACTAGTTCTCTCTAGAGTCATAGAGCTTTGAAATACCGTCCTTTTTCTTGTTTTCTAATTTAGTTAAAATTTATACACAGTATTTTACTTAAGCAACTTTAATCCCCTTAAACCTAATAGAACCTAAATAAAATATAAAAAATTCATATGATTTCATTACAAAAATAAATATTAACACTTTCAGAAAATTAAGTGAGTTATAAAAGTGAATTATCAAATTAAATGATAACATGTAAACTTAAAAATTATAAACTGAAAAATAGTAAATCCTAATGAATTTATTTAATAACTCCCATGTAAAAAAAAATTACAAATGCTAAACATTTCGTTTTAACGTGTCGCAAAGAGTATTTACGATTCATTTTATTTCATAAATGAAGAGCATTAACCTCGGGTTAAGGCTGTTAAGAAAACGTAACACAATTTCATATATTTTTTTTAAACATTTCTATTATTTTTCTTAATGCGATATTCAAAACAATTTCTTATAACGAAATATTTATAATTGTATTAGAGCCGGGCAAGCCTCGTCATGAAAGTATAATTGAATGCTCTAAGATATTTTCTTGTTTTCGTTTAAATAAGATAAATTAGTAAATGCTCGTGGGTTAAAATATTTCCGAGAAAGAGAGCGATGTACATAAGAAATTAATTTAGAAAAATAATGGTCAGCCCACTCTTTCGAGCACGCATTGTGATTAATAGTATTAAGTGTAAACGAAATGAAACGCAATAATTTGTAAATGTAAGCGATATTTCGAAAACTATTAAAGTAAGGGATCCCCATCCATGTCAAATAAGAACCTTTAATATAAGCATGTTATTTATTTTGATTTTACTCGGAGAATATTTTCTAAACAAATTAAAATTATTACTTACAATAATAATTGTATAAACTGAATGGGTCATTTTTATATTCAAACTTTTAAATCTAGTTTCATTTAGTTGTGTAATTATTTGGGAATATTAAAATATATTGTATACTCAGAATTACGTAAAACATGTATTGGAGTCACCCAACTCATCAACTTATGTATATTTCATTAAGTTTTAAGATGATATAGATTTTAAGATAAGATGATATTAAGTTTTAAGATGACATATATGATTTAATATTCCAATAGTTTCCTATATTAATTCAATATTAAGATCCCAGTGCAAATTTCTAAATGGGAGCACGACGGACGACTGTATGTCACATAGTAAAAGTCATAAAAATCCAAAACGAGCTAACACTATTTCCAATTACTAGCTATACATTACATTCGTCCAACAGGTGTGGGTCATATTTCAATAGATTGCACAATAAAGCGTTGGATGTCTTTATATTTAAGATTAATGCCAAGGCGAGTTATAAAGTTTGCGCTTTTATCTCGGAATATATATAGTATATATATAGGGTGCGGAAAGTTAACTTCCTTTTTTGAAGTGAGTGTTCTGAAGCTTACAGGGGCCCCAGGCAGGTGGGCGTGGCCTCGTTCGAGAGAGGGTATCATAAAGTTGTGTGACTTTGTGATTCAGTCGCTATCATGCTTTGGAGTAACAACGAACAGAGTGTATTTGCCGTAGAGGCCTATTTTTTCAAACCGAAGTTCGGTGGTTTCCACCAAGCGCGCTTTCCAAATCGCTTCAATATTGCGACTTTGGGGCCTGTCCCGGACCGGAAATCTATTCTTTTGTTGGTGACAACGGTCAGGGAAACTAGTTATGTGCAGAAAAAAAGAAATCGAGACGCGTCCCATCAGAAAATGAACAGACTGTCAAAGTCAATTCAGGCTGTTATGTGAATATGCTCGAAGAGCTTTTTTGCCACGACTTGATGAAATCGACTTAGGAGAAGTATGGTTTCAGCAGGACGGAGCAACAGCCCATACTTCCAAGGGCATCGATGGTTGTGTTGAGAAATCACTTCCCAGGACGCCTGCTCTCACTGAGAGGCGATTTGGAGTGGCCGGGGCGTTCTCCCGATTTGGCCCCATGTGATTTCTTTTTGTGGGGGTATTTAAAATCCCGTGTCCATACTGATCGTCCACAAAATCTGGACGATCTGAAAAGAAACATTGAGGGAGAAACGGCCAACATACCCATCAATATGCTGTAGAAAGTGATGAGAAACGGCAGAATTCGGTTCACCCAGTGTATCGATAATGGCGGGCGTCACTTACCCGATTATGACTTTTAAAACTATGTAAACCACAACTTTAAATGTGTAACTTTTGTATAAAAAATAAATAAAAAGATATCTTTACAACTTTTTGTTTTTATATATATATATATATATATATATATATATATATATATATATATATATATATATATCCATTTACAATACACAAATGATAAATTTCCAATATTAAATCTATAGATATAATAACATCAACCATGAAACAAACACACAGATTAAATCATACATAGTCCTACATGTTATTATATATATTCACGGTACCTTGCGTTAAGGCTACTAAAGCGCTTCACAGAATTTCGTGTTATGTAGTATGTGTCTACTTTTCCGATCTGTGTACCGAATGAAAAGTTTCGGTAGGTTGGTGTCATCCGGATATCTCAGTGGTAGAGCACTTGTGCGCTGAGCAAGAGGTCTCGGATACGATTCCAAGCTGACATATTTTCCTCTTATTGATTTAATAATTATATATATGATTATTTAATTTATCCTTATATATTTTCTATAAAAGAACAAATAGAAGTATTGTCTATTTATGTATATTGAGCATTTTTCAGAACATAGTCGAAATGAAGATGAAATGCGAATATTTTACACTTTCTCGTACATCTTGCACTGCAACCCAACCCCTACAATCCTACCATTACAACATTTTATATTACATTAAATTACTACTTTCGTAATGAAATGTTACAAACTAAATAGTAACTAATTTAATTTCAAACTGGGACTTTAAATATTCCTTTACTTGGAGCATTATTAACCCCTGCTTTATTCAATTTCAGTACATCGTCGATGTACGGGAAAATCCATCACTGATGTTAACATTAGCATTATTAAGTTACATAATTCCACATCATCACAGCGAAATTCCTCTGATTAAGTAATTAATAACGAGCTATTATCCCTTCAACACATTCTGTAGAAATTGTGTACTCTGATCTTATGCAAAGACAAATAGATCAACCATGACGGGCAAAGATGGTTTACAGATCCATATAAATGCAGGTGCGTTCTGTGTGAGTCAACGAAAATGTATGCAAATGCACTTCATAGCTTAATTTGACCATATGTAAGTATTTGAAATGGCTTGCTAAATTACTAACATGACAATCAGCTTTAATAATTCTGAAATATCCTATTTTAGCATACCGAATGGAATTGTTTTAAAGTTGATTAATTTTTTAATATAAAATGCTCCATGGTTAATTTTAACAAAATGTAGGAAGAACAACCAGGAACAGAAATTAACGTATATATAAGTATAAACACATGAGTGTGTTATTTCACAGAAAATACATGATTTTTATTATCACATTTTATATCGATCACTCTGTTGCAGCAGCATCAAATCTTGCAATCAATTTAACCTCTTCCAAATGCCATATCGATTTGAAACTTGGCATACATACTTAATTTCTATAATAACATATTTGAGGTCATTATAATTAGTAATTATTAACTCATACTAAATTAAAATGAATTTCATTTTAAATGGAAAATTTTTACAGCATCGAAAAATTTAGAACTTGCGTTATGTATGTTTAAGTACAAAATATATATTCCCATAAAAAATGTATTTTTAAAAATATATTTTATATTCTCTCACGATAAACAGGAAAAGTTATGATAATATGAGGTGGAGCTACTCAAAAAATTATATTAGAAATATTATTTTTATAATAAGTAATTTAATAATTGGTATAGTATTAAGTAAGCACAGTAAAAAAAAGTACTTACAAATGAGTACCTGAACCTAGTCATTTTTATTTAAGTACAATTGCATAGTAAATAAGCGATGACGAACTCAAATTTAAATAACTGCAATTTCTCAAAAATGAGTAGTATGATTTAATATTACCAATCTCAGCTTCTGTTCAAGTCATCTTAACAAAGCGACCTGGCAAACTTAAAATAGTTGTTCAGAAGGTTGTTTTCCATATTATTTGATGTCGAATGCTTAAATAGAAACCGAGTAATTACAACTCAATTATCTTACTTCTCATTCTTTTGGCACATTTTTACCATTTCTTCTTTTTATAACTTATTCACGTCGTCCTGTTGGTATAACGGTTAAGGCTCTGAACTGCGGTGCCTGAGTATCTGGGTTCGAATCCCGGTAAGTCTTGGTTGTAATTGTTGATACTTATTAAAAGGGATTTATGAAGAGAACCTACGTAGGCTAGCATCTGTTATATTTACTCATTTTTGAGTACATGTCTTTTCAAAATTGATACTTTTGCCTTCGGAGCCATGATTAGCATCAAATGTACTCAAAAATGGTACATTTTACTTATTGAGTACATATTTTTAACAGTATTTAAGTAATTCGTTAATAATATTTTATATCAACCAATCTTAATTAGTTAACTGAATTAACATCGCACCAAAGATACACAATGGACTATTGGAGATGATTCAGGATCTATCCCAAAGGAAAGACCCGGGAACAATGCCACCTTATGTATATCCATGGTCGATGATGAGTACAACACTTGAACTGGCACTCAACTCTCCACACATCCCCCCACAACTAACAGCGTCAGGATGTTTGAAACACAACAGATGTTACTTAAACCATCCCCCTTTACACGGCAATGTTCGGTTGTACGACTAATAAACAAACTCGCAACCTTCCTATTACGAGGTCTTACACACTCGCCAAAAGTTCCTCCTCAACCTTTGCTGGAAAAAAAATATTATTTTATATATACGACCACTAAAATTAAGTTCCATATCCACCACTAAAAACAAATTTAATATATAAAAAATTCATAAAATTTTGGTAGACACCGCCTCAAAACTGTTCATTTTGTCGCTTACATTAGTAGATATGTGAACGATCCCCCTCGGCGACATCGAGCCTTCCACATCTAATTTCTACGTAAAACTCCATTCCCTAGGACATCTCATTTTTGAGCCCAGTTGTCGTCTTGCGGCCAGTTAATCACGTGACTTCTGTCTCGAAGCCCCATCCCCTAGAGGGAGGGCGGCGCAAGACGAATCATCCGCAACAAAGCGACGAGCGAGCGTTAATTTAATTTAACAACGCGAGTTCAAATTGATTACACTTGCGCGCGTAAAAAGGCGGGTCAAGAGTTAACTAGTTAACTGTGTGCGGTAACTAATGAAGCGACCCTTAACGCTGTTGTGATATTTTATAACGTTGTCGCGGTTTTCTTCCTGGAATTGAAATTTAAAATCGTGTCAAGTGGATTTCTCGTAATAAATTTTAAAGTAGTTATGATGCACTGCAAGGGGTCGGATTTGGAATTAATTTACTACAACATCTAAGCTTTTTTTGGTGGGAGGGGGTGTATTTTAATATTACATACCTTGTTAAATGTATGCTGTAATTATAAATAGAAAGACGGCGTGATAGTTAATTAACTGTATATGACAAATGTCACTGTGTAAAATAAATTTGAAAAATTAATTAAAAAACATGGTTTTAATATTTTTAATAAATATAATTTACGATGAAGTCTTAGTTAAAGGGGTGTGGGACACATTATTATCAAAAATATCCAAAAATATTTATTTGCTTTAAAAAATAGTTTCTTTTATTTTTAATCGAACGACATCAAAATTATATTTCTACGTTAAGTATAACAAATTATTTTTTCGAATCAATATTAAGCTTTTGTGGAAAATTGACTGCATACTTTACTTTAAACTCATTTTTCTCAGTTACGACTTTTTTTTAATTTTTGATCAAGTTTAAGCTGATATAAGTTCAGGTCTGTTTGAAGAAACTGCTTCAAATTTGCTTCAGTGTATTTTCAAAGATATTACTTTAATTTATGTTTTATGTTATATATAGATTATATCTTTTTTAATTTTTTTTTAAAAATAGTTTGACCAATGAAATTAGCGATTTTTTTTCAAATATTTATCGCAAAACCTCTTTTGCAAATAACAAAAATTTGTAAAGACAGTTTATTAAACACATTTTTCTGTTTATTAAAAGGCAAAAATATGGTTTTCAGAAAATATTTTTTTGATTTATATCAAAGATAAGGACAGTCACTTTTTAAAAAAAATTTATTTAAAAAAAATTATATATTTTTTAAATGTCTGACCATGGGATTATGTTAAAATTCTTTGCACACATATTTAGAAATAAATTATAATGACATCTGCAAAATTAAAGAGAAAAAAATGTGTAATATATTTCTTTAATTAAAATTAGTTATTTAAAGTTAGATATAGTTCAGATTTTTATTTCTTATATTTGTTTAATTATACATCTTATGGATTTACCAGACTTTCAAGTACAAAATCACATGAAAATTTTACCAATTAATAGCAAAACTTTACACATATTTAAAAACAATATAAAAATATTTAAAATGTTCCAGTGTTGTATTTAAATTTTAAAAATAATTTTATTATTTTGAGCACAAATAATAAACATGAAAAAAATGTAACCTTATCTTATTATAAGCTTATCTTTGTCTATTGAACTTTTTCAAAAATTATTGGCAAAATTCCCTGTTTTTAAAGCATTTAATGTAAGTACTATATTTTATGAGCACCTCATTAAAATTATTCGAAATACAATTAAAAACATAGAAAAGTATTTTGGAAGAATAAAATAATTCATTTTAAAATCCCTTTCAATCAATTTTACTATTTTTACAAATTAAAATATTACAAATGTTTCAGTAATAATTTTAAAGCATTTTAATTATTTGTTGTATTTAAATATAGTTATGTAGAAATTCATTCAAATTTAAACCAACAAGCGTTGAAGAAATTTTTTTATATTGTAAAATCGTTTTTTCCGCATACACATTTAATATTTTTTTTCTAGTGCGGGATATTTTATAATAATTTTTAGGCTATTAAATGTTTTAAAATGAATACCCTTTAAAGTGTGTCAAACCAATATATTTGAAAACTATTGTCAAATGCAACATTTTTATGAACGTATGTATTATTAGAAAAAGTTTAGATCTTAAGAACTGATGTTACATTTATGACCATCAAGGGAAACACTATTCAATCTCAGCAATTTAATGGAATCGAAAATACAACCTTTTATAAATTCTCAAACACATGAATTAAATCTTTATCCTACTAAGGGATAAATGTCAGAATATAGCCAGTTTTTCCAACATTTTGTCGAAATTTTTCAATCTAAAGCAAAGAAGAACATTTAAAATGCATCTCTACTAAATTATAGGAAAAAAAATAATTATTAATAATAGAAACTAATGGAGACGTAAATTGAACCCATACACAAAATAAGTTAAATGCACTTTTTTGCTTTTTAGTGAAAATCCCAAAAACCCTTTGGGCAATATAACTCGTTTCAATGCACTCTCATAAACAACACTATCATTTTTGAGAATTCGGCCATGGTCAAGACTACTTTCGTTATATTTGACAATCATTTCGTCGTTGAATCACGTGGCTTTTGACGAAAATAGAATCCTCAAATTTTGAAAGAAAGTAATTTACTTAGATTCCTTTTCAGCCCCTTTCCGGGTAATCAGTTCATGTTTGGTACTTATACTTATATTGTCAGAATTCAAAGGAGCCTCCTTTGGCAAGTGGACAGAGCGTTGAATTTATGAAACGAGAGGTCCGCGGTTCGAGTCTGCTCGTCGGTATTAAATTAGTGAAATATTTTAAATCGTTCTCATTTTTGATAAAATAAATTTCGTTAAAAAACAGCAATATGAATTTTCTCAGTTTGACGAAATATTCAATCGAAGAATAGCAGGTGTATGTTTCGTCATAAATGACAAAAGTTTCGTCAAATCTGAGAATGCATTTTTAAAAGTGTGATGAGGGATTTTATTCCTGGAAGTTTTTATTTGTACGCTGTAAAAAAGGATACTTAAAAATGAGTGCCTGAACATATTCGTTTTTTCTTTAGTAAATTGCATAGTAAATGAGCGATGACGTATTCAAATTTAACTAACCGTACTTTCTCAAACATTAGTAGTGTGATTTAATATTTCTAATTTCAGCTTCTGATCAAGCCAGCTTCAGCTCTTAACAAATCGACCTACAAACTTAAAATAATTGCTCAGAAGATTCCACGTCTAATAACGTCGATTTCTTAAATGGAAATTGAGTTATTGCAACTCAATTATCTTACTTCCCATTCTTTTTACTTACTGCACACCTTTTTAACATTTCTTTAGTTTATATCTTTTTCACGTTGCTCTACGGATAAGGTCCTACACTGCGGTGCATGAGAATATGGGTTCGATTCCCGGTAAGTCTTGGTAGTAATTGTTGTTATTTATTGATAGTGATTTATGAATTCAGCATATGTTGGCAAGCAACTGCTCTTTTTTTATTCATTTTTACTCATTTTAAACATTTTTGAGTACATGTCTTCTTCAAAATTGAAACTTATGTATTCGGAACCATGATAAACATCGAATTTAATCAAACATGAGTATATTTTACTTATTTTTGAGTACCGCTGTTTAACAGTGTAAATAACTGGTTTTTTTTTAATTCATTGTAAAGTAAAAATTAAATCCTAAATTATAAAGTAGCTAATCACGCCAAAATCGCTGTTTCGAGTTTTCTCCTATAACTTGTTTTACACACAGGCAACTCTTGAAGTGGAAACAAATTCAAAACTTCGACATTTTGCTCATCCATCAGGGGGAATAAGGATCCTATATAAAATAATTTTAACGTTACCATTTTCTCAGTTAAATTATTATTTACAAAGCAATATCGCAATAATT
The DNA here is from genome assembly GCA_963932185.1 of Troglohyphantes excavatus. Classification (NCBI taxonomy): domain Eukaryota; kingdom Metazoa; phylum Arthropoda; class Arachnida; order Araneae; family Linyphiidae; genus Troglohyphantes; species Troglohyphantes excavatus. The sequence continues at coordinate 45,630,762 of OZ010669.1, forward strand.
TTCCGTTATTAAAAATAAATATTTTAAACAGAGAAGACAAACAGTGTATCTTACAAACTCAAAAAAAAAGGATTTCCAAGTCTCTCCACAAAAGGGCAAACACAAAACGCCCCTGCTTCCGCATAAAGCATTTTGGGTGCCCTAACGACGTTCTTATCTGCAGTTAGTGTCTCGAGGAAAACCACAGATTACTTAACTTCTCCTTGGGGCCGCGTACTGAGAATCTGTTAGGTGCGGAATACATACCACTGATATTTTTTAGCTACTCACCAGGACATTGTTTTACACAACGGTGATAAATACTCTGAAGGCGTTGCGAGTGTGGGATCGGAACCAAATTGCAGATCCTCATTTTTCGTACGACGGGGATGTCTTTCATTGCAATGTAGGATTTTTAGACGTTTTGACGTGAACGCGCTTTAAAGTCGGTCCGGAAATTACAGGGTAAATATCCACAAAAATTGTGGATATTTCAAAGCCCCTAACTCCAAGGTGGTTTGGTTAATTAACGTCGCACAAGAGCTGCACAGTGGACTATTGGCGTCGGTTCGGGGTCTATCTCAAAGGAAAGACTCGGGAACACATACACATTCATTCATACCTGCACCTCGTTATTTTAGAACCATGGTCAGATGACGAGGAAACACCTGAACTGGCACCCAACGCCTTCAAGAGACGTCGGGACTTTGGACCCCGATCAGATTTATCGTCCACCAGTCCCGTATACACGCCGTTAATTTTTGCGGATGTTCTCGACGACTTTTCTAGTATTTTGTAGCGAAGCTAGCAACCCTCCCAACACAAGATCACTACTTTTTACTTTTCTTTGTCAAGTCCATCACCTGGCATCGAACCAGGAACCTTCGTATTCCTAGCTGACGCCCTTAACCGCTCGGCCACGGAGGCCTCAAAGTGGAATCAGCCCAATACATGATCTATCTTCTCATAGAAAGAAATGGGTGAATCCATTAATTCACTCCCTCATCTAACCTTTGCACTGAGTGGGATTAAATATTAGTTAAAATTTCAGGCATACCCTGGCTTATTTAACCTGTATAAGATCAGTTGTAATCGACGTATAGTGGCAAGTGTATGCTTAAATTAACGAGAACGACAAATTTTACTATTTTTGTGAAAATTGTTGTGGAGTGGAAAGTGAAGCTTTTGTCGAAGTTTTCACTATGAAGCCAAAATATCTCCCAAAGGTTTAATTACGTCGTAGGAAATTTAAACAGGTTAAAAGAGCATTTCAAGAGAAACAAAATACTACCAACAAGTCTAAACTTACGACAAAGAGATTTAGAGCTTATCGAAAGCGCAAAAAGAAGCAATGGACTCGTAAAAGGTACAAAAAAAAGTTTAAAATAGGTACTCAAAAATAAATGAAATGAATCATTTTTTAGTAAATTCAATGCTTATCATGGCTCCGAATACATAAATTTCAATTTTGAAGAAAAGATATGAACTCAAAAATTAGTACAATGAATAAAAACGAATATAAAGAGCATATGTTAGCCTACATAGGCTGCCTTCATAAATCCTTTTCAATAAATATCAACAATTACAACAACCAAGACTTACCGGGAACCGAACGCAGATCCTCAGTCCATTGTCTTATCCATTAAACTACCAGGGCGACTTGAAGAATTTATAAACAGAAGTAATGCTAAAAAGATGGGCCAAAAGAATGGGAAGTAATATAATATAGTTGTAATAACTTTTAATACTACTCAGCACCATATCTACGAATGGGAAAATGCCAGTGACAATTGAGCAAAGCAAGCACTGAGGGATTGATGACATATAAAAGAATAAAACCTAAAGGATCAACACCTTTCTTTGTAAATATGTTTTGTAATTAACTTCAAGTTTTTATGTTACTTTAAAAATATCTTTAATTCTTTATATTTATATTTTAAGTATATTTCATCTATTTTACTCAATCTCTCTCTTAAATACGTTTTCTATAACAAAGTTACCATGTTCTTATGCAAAATCGTCTTAATTAATCTTCTTTGAATAACTAACTAAGGTTTTAAAAAAATTATGTAAAGTTTTATGAAAAATGTACATAAATTATTCATGTAGACTAATCAGAAACTAACTATAGCTTTAACAGGTCTGGAAAGTCAATTTCAAAGTTTATACAAATACTCCATACGCATATTTCAGAAACATTTTCGTTAGGAAAATAGAAAGTGTTATGAGAAAAATATTTTCTTTCATTTAAGCAAGAGAGGAATCAAACTAGATTTCGCTTTTAGTTTCTACTTTCGTAGAAATAGTTCTAATATTTAATCTATATATTAAGATTTATGTTCAAGCGCTTCAAATTTATATAACTTTTAATGAAAAACAATATAATATTTCCTATTTTCTTTACTGAGCCAAAATAAATCTCTCTCTATAAACAAGAGTGTATGTGGGTTTGTTTTTTATGCAAATCCATAATTTTCTTTCGAGCTTGATGAAATATTGTACACTTGACCTTCAAAACAAGAGTAAGGTCAAAGTCGACATGACATTTCTAAAAACCACTCCTATTCCTCCAACCGCCCCTTACAAAAGATATGACTTCTTACTAAAACCGCCAAATGGCGCCACAATGAAGAATTCGGCCAATTCTCTACGTGAAGCCCAGACAACGCCGGGTACTTCAGCTAGTAATAAATATAGTAAAAAATATTATAATGGTTTCATAGTCCTTACATGTGGATTCCTAAGAAAATCAAAATATACATAATACGTATACGAATTATTTCATAATAAAAAAAATAACTTACTTAATTTTAAAAATAAAATTTTAATTTTTTCTAAATAAAAGCCTTAATTTTAATTTATGCAGTTATACAGTATTATATATATAAATATAATAACTTTTATAAATTTATACTAAAATATACTTTACTTTTACAGCATAATTTTTTATATAATACTGCACCATTTATTTCAAATGTATGAACTATACCTTTCTCACTAAATCTTAGCTTCAACAACCACTTTTTAACTAAGATTCTTTATTTATATAATGAACTAACAGTGGTTCTCAACTTTTTTCTCTCACATACCCCTTGATAAAAAATTTCCTTTATGAATACTCCCTTCTCTCATACCCTTCTCACTAATTCTTTTGTGCAAAAAAAAGTTTATTTTTGTTAGGCAGTAGCAATTTTGTTAGACAGTAACGTTAGGTTAGCTAGCAATTTAATCAAAAGACTCAAATCGATGACAATTATAGGCTTTTATTTTAGATTTTACTTACTACATTTATGTCTTTTTTATTTTAGTTGTTTTCCGAAATTACTTAATTATTTTTTCGCGCACCCCCAACCAGACCGCCATGTACCCCCAAGGGTACAATAAACCACTTGTTAAGAACAGCTGAACTAATTAATCGCCTTTAATAAGTAAATAATATATTCGTTTGACCCTTTTCTGCAACGAGAATTAACAGTTACAATTCGTCGACACCTCCTTGATAGAAAATGCCTGATTAAGTGTGACTTAGATGGATGACATGCATAATGAGCGTGACTTCAGCCCAACAGAATTCAGATTACATTCATCCATGCCTACTTGAAGCACAGCGCACCACGGAAAAGTAATATCTTAAAAAGCCATACGATACTCTCCAGGAAGACGAAACCACTTTCCTAATTGGTCCATCTATCAAGCGAACTTTCGCGGTCCACACATACATCAGTTTTGCGAACTTTATGAAATTCAAACTTTAGCCCTGTTCGAAGTACAAAGTGACGTCATAATCGTCAGTATTTATCAAAATCGTGAACTGCAGAGGTTGCTCTATCCTTCAAAGCGGTCGTCGGGAGAAATGAACGAGTGTCATTGCGGGTGTTTCCATCTTGATTATTTCAGGAAATGCGTCATTGAAAAAATGTGCAGTATTCTTCTTTTATATGTAGCTATTTTTGGAAAAAGCCTTACCAAACATCTATACAATTGGCAAGATATCCAATATATTCTTAGATTTTGATGAAACACTTTTCCTGATGTAACCTAACATTCTATTAGTTTTTTGCGATCTACTGTATCTAGTGTACATTGATGGCCCATTTTAAAATCGTTAGTTACCAAAAAAAACAGATCACTGATTATATCACTATCTTGAATTTTAGCTTTGAATTATGCAGCCATTTTTGATACCCATGTGTAAAATCTGACATTTTCTAATATTGGAAAACATACCCCATGAAAGAGCTCATTAACATATTTTTGTTAAATCACCTTGCAATGGCTCTATTTGTTCCTCATAATTCACAGTTTCCGTAATTTAAAAACAATCTGCAAAGATGGGTGACCTTCCCCTTAATTTTCTCTCCAAGTAATACCCACAATAAAACTAATAAATATTAGTGGACCTAAGACAGAACCCTGTGGCACTCGACTCTTAACTACTGCAAACTGAGAGTAATTACCTTTGATTTGCACTTACTTATTATTTATAAATTTGTACTGTACAATATATTACACTTCGAAAGATAAAATACAATTGCAAAGGCTTTAAATGATTTTTTTTCAAGCGATAGGTAGAAATATGCTCTTTAGCTTAAAGTCGAAAACTAAATTCTTTAAAACGTTAAATCGATGTAAAAGTATGAGTTAGCTCATAAAACAGAACCCTAAAAATTTACTTCTGAACAACTTATATTCTAGTTATCATACATCATTCCAGCTTCCCCATGGATGATATTTAGTAGTGCACTCTACTGCTACACTAAAAAACCTGATTACGGGGATTTGTAGGAAAAGGCAGGAAAATTATTACTCACTAGATTCTATTAAAGTAGTGAAGGTGTGCTCACTAAGGGCGTTTGAGAATAAAAAACTGAATTCTCTTTTTTTGTTAAAAATGAAATCCAAATGAGCCAAGTGAATAACAATGCTCTGACGTGAAACAACACACAAAATTTTATCTAACAATAAAGTCGTAAATTAGTAACTCCCTAAAAAATATGTGCATACTATACAAAGCGTCCGCTTCTATACTTAAAGAATTTCACAAGATATTTATAAACACTAGTAATAAAATCTTAAAAAAACATTTTCATTAAGTGAGTTTATTCATGACCTCACTTATATTCGTGTTTTGGTTTGTTTTAAATAATATTAGTTTCATTTTTTTTTGTTCATCTATCTATGTTACTAGCTATTAATTTACCCATATACACCATTCTTTTCACCTATCCATCGATAGATTTCTATCTGTCTATTCACCTCTCCATACGTCTATATAAGCGTCCATCCATTAATCCATTTATTAATACGTTCATCCATCTATTACATTCATCCATCAACTCACACGTTCATCCATCTATTCATACAACCATCCATCTATTCAAACAATCATCCATCTATTCATACATTCATCCATGTATTCATATGTTCATCCATCTATTAATAGGTTCCCTCAATTAATACGTTCATCCATTTATTAATACGTTCCCTCTATTAATACTTTCATCAAGTTATTTATACGTTCATCCATCTATTCATATGTTCATTCATTTATTCTTACGTTCATCCATCTATTAATACATTCATTCATCAATTAATCTTTATTTATATATTCATTTATCCTTACATTCATTAAACTATCTATGCATTCTTATTCCTAAATTCATTATAATTCATAAATTCATTCTTATTCATAAAATCATTCTTATTCATAAAATCATTCTAATTCATAAATTCATTCTAATTCATAAATTTATTATAATTCATAAATTCATTCTAATTCATAAATACATTATAATTCATAAATTCATTCTAATTAATAAATTCATTCTAATTCATAAATTCATTCTAATTCATAAATTCATTCTAATTCATAAATTCATTCTAATTCATAAATTCATTCTAATTCATAAATTCATTCTAATTCATAAATTCATTCTAATTCATAAATTCATTCTAATTCATAAATTCATTCTAATTCATAAATTCATTCTAATTCATAAATGCATTCTAATTCATAAATTCATTCTAATTCATAAATTCATTCTAATTCATAAATTCATTCTAATTCATAAATTCATTCTAATTCATAAATTCATTCTAATTCATAAATTCATTTTAATACATAAATTCATTCTAATTCATAAATTCATTCTAATTCATAAATTCATTCTAATTCATAAATTCATTCTAATTCATAAATTCATTCTAATTCATAAATTTATTCTAATTCATAATTTCATTCTAATTCATCTATACATTACACCATGGATTCATTATATTCGTTTATTCAGACATTCGTTAATTCTTTTATCCATACATTCATTTCACCACGCCTTAATCCATTCATTAATTCATCCATACATTAATCAATAGATACGGCAATTAATATGTTCCTTCATTCATTCTTCCATCTATCCATCCATTAATTCATCAATCCATGTCAATTTTGGTTGTGTTAGATTTCTTATTTGGTTCTACGGCCTTCATAATTAACTTCACGCATTAAAAAATATAACACGTTTGGAAGTTATAACAAAATATAAAATATAAGAATCGATAGCACAGAATCGCATGCTAACACCGAGTTGTATGTCGAATCTTTTTAACAACGCAACCGAGTAAATAATGCAAGAATATACAAACCCTGACTTTAATATGCAAATACATGAAATGTATGGAAACAGTTGTCTGTCACGAAATATGGCGTGAGATCACAAGAAACCATAATACACCTGACACTAAAATCGCAGTTTATAATCATCTTGCATTGTTTGGATAGGATACTTTTGACTGAATCCTACATATAGTCAAAGTTCCTTTAAATGACAATAATGTTTCTGTTAATCATTAATCCAATATATCAATGTCCATTTTATTTAGTAGTAATATGATCTCAGAAATGAAGTTTTGGCTCTTTGAATTGAAGTTTCTGTTTTAAATATTTCACTGTAAATAAGCGGTTAAATCTAACAGAGTACATTAAATTTCCCAAGGTTTATCATTTGTACTTAAGACGCGAACATTTAAATAATGCGTAGAAATTCTCATTATCGTTATTAGGTCAAAAGCAGTTTAAAACAAGTTACTTTCCACTGCGTAATGTTACATTTTACTCTTACAATGCCACCAAACAGATTTTAGAGTGTGCTTAATTTGATTCTCATTTTAGATTATTTGAAAACCCGTGAGACAATGCTGTCTTTTGCTAACAATTCTTCGCGGCTTAGTGATAAGTTCTCTCTAATATCTTATGTAAGATAGAAGTTAAGAATAAAATCTAAAGCATTGGTTCTCAGTCTTTACATGGTCACGGAACACTAGGTTAAAAATTAGAAAAGATATGATAATTGGAAAGATAAGATGAGAGATCTAAAAGCATAAAATAATATTAAATGTTAAATATAACTCTGGTAACAAATACAGTACTTAATTTGCAAATACATTTATTTTCATTTTAACAAATACTGTTTTATATACTAAATTTGCTTTACTGATTGTTTTAACATCTGATATTATTTGCAACTATATGTTAGGATAAACTAAGGATGAAACTAAGTATTACTTTAAATAATTAATAGGATATTGAGACTGCATATATTTAACAATTTAACATTATTGACCATAATAGTATATATATACAAATGGAGATAAAATAGCGCTGCTCAAAACATAAAAGGGAATTATTCCATTTCATATTTTCTTTTCAAAATCTCGTTTTCAATTCATAATATAAATCAGTAGACCTTCAATGGCGTCATGAAAAATTGAGGACGATACTTTCTCCGAAAAAATATATAGAACTCATTTCAGTTTAACTATTTTTAATAATCAAATCAACATATGGAAGTTTTAAATTGGTGTTCCAAAGCATAAAATTACGTTTCCTTTAAAATTAATATTTTAAGTGTTTTTGTTTTGAAATGCTGGGCATCTGAAATAATACATTTTCAAAGCAAAAACTGAAACACCTTTATAATTAAACAAAAGTTTCACGGACCACTTTAGACTCTCATGAAATACAAGTGGTCTGAGGACAAATGGTTTAGAACCACTGATATCAAGAAAAGTGTTCTTGTGGTTTATTATTTATCGAAACAAAATTGTTTTGATCTCTATAAATGTAATCGTTGTATTATATTAAAAAAATATTTGAAACGTGCAAAACAGGAGATTGTATAATCTTTGACTCATTTATATGTATATAGAATAAAAAATTAACAAAGAATATCTAAAATTAAAATGGAACTTCAATATTTCTGGGTAGAAATAAAATTATTTCACAAACATAATAATAAAAAATAGAGCCATACTACCTTATTTAAAAATTTTAGTCATATTTATATTATTTTAATACATGCCAAACATTTAAAAATTAATGTAATAAGATAGTATTCTGATTTGTACCTATAGTTATTACAATAAAATAATTTTATTTATTATTCATGTCCAACATCACATGTTGGGATGTTGCATGCATGGGGATTCATTGGGATGTTGCAATATAATATCTGACAATAGATGTTAGATGCGCAAGTAAATCACATAATATAATATCACATAAAATATATTTATTTAGAATAAAAAATGAACAAAGAATATCTAAAAATAAAATGGGACTTCAATATTTCTGGGTAGAAATAAAATTATTTCACAAATATAATAATAAAAAATAGAGCCATACTACCTTATTTAAAATTTTAGTCATTATTTATATTCTTTTAATAAATGCCAAACATTTAAAAATTAATTTAATAATTTAGTATTCTGATTTGTACCTATAGTTATTACAATAAAATAATTTTATTTATTATTCATGTCCAACATCACATGTTGGGATGTTGCAACATTCATGGGGATTCATTGGGATGTTGCAATATAATATCTGACAATAGATGTTAGATGCGCAAGTAAATCACGTAATATAATATCACATAATATATATTTATTTAGAATAAAAAATGAACAAAGAATATCTAAAAATAAAATGGAACTTCAATATTTCTGGGTAGAACTAAAATTATTTCACAAATATAATAAAAAAAATATATCCATACTACCTTATTTAAAACTTCTAGTCACTATTTATATTATTTTAATACATGTCAAACATTTAAAAAATAATTTAATAATTTAGTATTCTGATTTGTACCTATTGTTATTTCAATAAAATAATTTTATTCATATTCATATCCAACATCAGATGTTGAGATGTTGCAACGTTCATGGGGATTCATTGGGATGTTGCAATATAATATCCCACAATAGATGTTAGATGCGCAAGTAAATCACATTAACGCGAGACAGGTCAGAGAGTCGTGATAGTAGTAATTTGTGACCGCTTTGATCTACGCGTTTACCGATTGCGGGCTGTTCATACCTGCCCTGACCGTCCACGAGCGTACTCGCCGCTCATAATTGAATTAATTACACATCCAAGAGATGTGGAAATCAGCAATTGTGCCGGTAAAATTTCCCTAGTCCCCTGACTGATTCAAAGTATTATGTAATGCGTAACCAGACAGCGGGACGCGCATTGTTAACACTGTTCGAAATGATCAACTTATGGTTGTTAAGCTTATTCGTTTTCATTTAAATACAATTTTAAGGTAAACTAATAGAGCTCCGCTCTAATATTTGCATACACTGTAAAAAATAATGTACTTTAAAATGAGTACGTGAATCTCTTCGTTTCTCTTTGAGTACAAATGCATCGTAAATGAGCGATGACGTCCTCAAATTTAAGTGATCGTGCATTCTCAAAAATAAGCAGTGTGATTTAATATTGCTGATATCAGCTTCTGTACAAGCCATCTTTAATAAAGCGACATGACAAAGCTAAGATAGTAGTTCAAAAGATGGTTTTCCATATTATATTTGATGTCGATGCTTAAATGGAAACTGAGTTAATACAACTCAATTATCTTATTTCCCAATTACTTGCAATAACAATTGAAAGTTGGCGGTCGAAAATTGCTTTGGCAAAATAACTATTTCTGATAATTTTGCTTAAACGGGGAAAACAAACGGGAAAGCTAACATTCGGAGATGTACTCGAAGATGTCTGAACAGTTATTTTGCCTTCGAGAAAATAAAAGAAGAGGAATAAATGGGGAATATGAACCAATGAGGTAAAAAAATTACGCGTGTGAAACCGCGGGTAACAGCCATAACTTATATTTATATTCCACAACAACAAGACAAAGAGCTAATTAATAATCAAAAATATATTAGTTTATTTTAATAGTTTTAAAGAACAACCCATCACAAAGTATTATATCACGCTTAATAAAGACATCTGGCACCCTAATAAATACACTTGATATATCTGTGTGTTTACATGCTCGAAGATCATTCACTCAATGCACATAACTAAATAATAACCCGATTGATGTGCATTATATATCTCACTGTTCCCTTTTTTCCCTGAAGGGACAAATAAAACCTTCGTTTTCATAAGAAATCCCTTGTCATCCTGAACACGCTTCCACAATGCACTTTGCAACATATTAAGCCCTACTGAAACACTACTTTTTTGAAAGGTCAGCCATGTTTTTTGCCTGCGTCAATGTGCATTAAAGAACATTACTTAATCCTCTTGATTCCGCTGGCGGACATAATTTGATTAGATCCAACAAGAAATGTCCTTCCGTCAACGGTGCTCTCAAAAATTTGGATAATAAGGTTTCCACATTTGCTAAAGAACGTGTCAACGTTTTGTTTTCAGATCAGCATTTTTTTGTCTGTGCACATTTGTTTAGTTTAAATGAGTAATGCACTCAATTGTGGAAGTAAAGGATAAGTAAAAAAAAAATTTAACAAAAGCTCGTTGTAGGAGTTTTTTCGGAAATAAATGCTAATGCGGGACTTTAAATATGACTTCTTATGTGAGATTATGAAAAGTATCGTATATTTTTATTGAAAATATTAACTATGTACTGTTAATTTTGTAAAATTTAACTTATCTTTGTACACTGTTAAAAATAAGTACTCAAAAATAAGTAACATTTAATCATTTTTTTATTACATTCGGTACTTATCATGGCTCCGAGTACATAAGTTTAAATTTTGAAAAAGACGTACTCAAAAATAAGCACAGTTAATTAAAAAGAGCAGATGCTAGCCTGCACAGGTTGCCTTCGTAAATCACTTTCAATTAATATCAACAATTGCAACCAAGACTTACTGATAGTTGAACCCAAATCCTATGGTACAGCAGTCCTGTTCCATATCCGCTGTACTACCAGGGCGACGTGAATAAGTTATAAACAGACTTGTTTAAAAGGTGTGCCAAAAGAATGGAAAGTAATATAATTGAGTCGTAATAACTCAGTTTACATTTAAGCAATTGACTTCAAATAACGTAGAAAACCATCTTCTGAACAACCATTTTAAGTTTGTCAGGTCGCTTTGTTAAGATGGCTTGAAAAGAAGCTGAGATTAGTAATATTAAATCACACTGCTCATTTTTGAGAAAGTACGGTTGCTTAAATTTGAGTACGTCGTCGCTCATTTACGATTCAATGGTACTCAAAGAAAAACGAGTAGGTTCAGATACTCATTTTTAAGAACCTTTTTTTTACAGTGTAGGTTTTGCACAAAATAGGGAGTTATAATGTACTATGAAAAGCAAAATGTGTCATGAGATAGAGAAAACGTAATTTTAATGAACATTAATTTCGTTTCTTCCAAGTACTCATACGCATCGCTCTCCAATATTGTAGAATATTACTTATAATAGATTGTAGATGATGTAGACTTATTATAGATGATAGTAGCATAGTGTTGAACTTTGCATTATTCCAAGCTTTGAAATGTCTAACATAATAGTTGATAAAAACTCGTCTTATAGAACATTGCGTTAAGAATTTTAAAATACAAATACAACGTTAAAATACGCAATAAAAATCCATCAAATCTGGACATGTATCTCCCGAAACATTTCCAGATTTGATGGATTTTTATTGCGTATTTTAACGTTGTATTTGTATTTTAAAATAAAGTTTGAATTCTGAACTTATTTTTTCACGCTAATACCTTTACCAAGTCAATTTTACATAATGTACTTATATACAGAAGCCACACTATCCGTGTGCTCGTTCGACGTCATAAAAGGTGAAAACATATTCCCGATGTACTAGAAAATATAATTTCAATCGAAAAAATTTTTTATCGTCTTCTTGTATGTTATATAATATGACAACTGCACCACCACGCGGGGGTGGTAGTCATTTTAAGAACCTACTAATTTTAAGAACATACAACATCCGCATGTTTATATAATTTGTGTCAGGAATTCGCTAGTTACAATAAAGAAACAAGTATGTTCAGGATATTTATTTTAAGTATTGATTTGAATATACTACGGATTTTATAGTGCACAGAAGTTATCTAACACAACAAATGCCACTCCAATACTGTAGCGAAATGTCTTATACGGGATTCGAGGGCTTGTTGTTTTCGTCACATTATCTATAATAATGTGATATTCTACCTAAATAAAATCCAGTTTATATATTTCCCTTTACTTCAACTAAAGACGCATCATTCAATAATATTATATTAGGATGTTTTAGTGTAATACCCTACACTTTATAATCTTTTTTTAATTGAGATCGTTGTGTCACTGCATTCTGCATTTGCGCTTGCATGCAAACTGTTTATATGGCATACAAATATATATTTTTTATATATTTCTCTTTAAAATTGAGACAGTGGCAAAAAGACCTTTCGAAACTTATCTCTACAAGTGTTTCTCACTCTTATATTTTATTATCTTACGTTATAAGATGTAAACGTTTTGTATGTGACTCTTTTACGATTGGGTAATGAGGCCAACAAGTGTAATTTACGTAGATATGTTTGTATTGTAGAATATTATTCTGGTATTATATTATCATTTGAATTATACATTTGAATGGTAACACCATATAATCATAATTTATTGTCATTCAAATAGACTTAGTGCAAATTACCCAAGTATAAAATCCTCAGTCATGCAGTATTCGGCTCCTAGTACTGATTTCAATAGAACTTGCTATTACAGTGGCATCCATACTTAGGATATCTGGTTCTATCAATAATTGAATGCGTTCATGTTGTAACCCAAAAGTGATCAGGAATGAGTCAATGGATTGTTGTCACAATTACTTAGAATAAAATATAGTTTTTATAAACAAAGAAATGACTGAATGGTTCACGCAAAACCTATCGACAACAATGATTCCTCTATCAAATCCCTAAATGATTTTTTATCTCAATAGCTACTTCAACATGATGTATTGATCTCTTCTACATATTGTTGTATTAACATACTCGATCCTTTTCAAAATTATCCTTAATACTCTTCCAAAAGAATTCTGTCAATAGAAACACTTTAGAGAGCAAAATATCAAGTAAAGAAGAAAGAAAATCAAAAGGCTAACTTGCATAAATTTTAAGTCGAAAATAATGTCTTAACAACTGAAACACATAACAGTTAAATCTTTTTATTCATTTTATTCATAGTTACATCTTGGATCCTTAGGTATATAAACAATATACAAAAAATTATTTTAAACCAGTTATTTAGCTTCTTAATATATATTAATAGCATATGAATATTAAAATCGTTTCTTAAACTGGGATAACTTAATATTCAATTTCTGTTCATGATTTTATAAAGAATATTTATTTATTTTTTAAATGAAATTTTAAATACTAACAGAAATATTATTAATAAATAATATTTACAAAACCATTACCGCAATCATCCAAAAGATTTAAACACATTTATATTTCATATTTATTCCGTTCCATTTTTATATATTCGCGTTCATATAGTATATAAATCAGTTTAAAATCTGTCCAAAGTTTTCTTTTCTAAGAGAACCAGCAGAGAGAAATAAATATAACTTTCTTCGCCAATCTTTTCCCTTATACTTAACCTCGACTTCCACTTGTGTAAATAGAATTTTTCCTTGGCGATAAACATCTTGGCGATAGAAAAAAAATATGCATCAAGGATATTCAGTTCAACCAATATACTAGACGAGGAATGGAATCGGTCTTTCTGAGGAAATGGCATTCTTCAAATTCCCTTTGGCGTATATTACCTCTGTTCGAAAATGTGAAGTGAGAGAACCCCTCAAAAAATTTTAGAGTGACTGGCCAAGTAAGACGTTGTACTGCATCCATTAAAAGAGGTTACAGGCAGCACAGAATGTAAAATTGGATAGAAGCGTAGGCAAAGTCGTAGAAATAATAAGTACCGTGTACCATACGCGTAGATTTAGGTTAAAAAAGCTTTAAAACAAGACAGAAAAAAATACATGAAGTAAATGAGAAAATGCGATGTTTCTGAGTAAGGAAAGTTATTTCTGTAGTTTTATTATTTTTTACCCAAAAGAGCAAAATTGGTATTAAGTAATTCATTTACTTTTCCACATATATTGTGTGCGCTTATTATTAAAATTTTTCATGTACTTGAAAGTAAATGTATATTATAAATCAAGTGAACAATAGGAAAATTATTTACTAGGACTTTTAACCTAAAGTATGAATTTACCTAAAGTACGCTGAGTAATAGGTTAGTCGGTTTCGACCCTCTAGCTCAAATATATAGCATGCTTCAAAATTTATATTGACATTACCTCTAAAGGGAAAAAAAGTTGTAAACAAAATCACTATATAGGACCAAAATTAAGGCTAGTGACAAACTTTACAACATCGAAATGTGTGATACACGTATGGTTATAGCAGCTCATTGTGTAGAATAGGTCTGTAACTTTAAAATTAAACAATTTAATTTTCTTTGGTTAAAGCTTAATGACTAATATGTGTGTAGTTTTAAAATTCAATAATTAAATTATGTTTAATTTAATGGTACGGTAGTGTATCAAAATCAATGCTTTAATAAGGTTTTTATTATAGTCATATCTTAATAATTATGCTTGAGCCAATTAAGGTATGTAAATGTCGTTGTAGAACTCGTGTCTGAAATTTTTAATACAAAACTTTTAATTGTGTTGTTGTTCTTTCATTAATTACAATACAAACAAATATTTAGTAATACTTATATACTTAAATGGAATTTTTAAAGCATATGTTTTTAAAAACTCTAAAAAAAATTATGTGCCACATGCACAAAATTTGAAATTAAATATAGGATATTTTGATAACGAAAAATATTTAGTAATTTTAAATACTTATATATATATTTTTTAAGCATATGTTTTAAAAAATCTAAATATTGTATGTGTTAATTTACTTTTAAAAAAATGCTACATGCTATAAATCTGAAATTGGATACAGGCGACAATCAGAGTGACAAATTATTTTTAGCAATACTCAAATACTCATATAGACTTTTTAAAACATTCGAATTTTAAAAACTGCAAATAATGTATGTGTTAATTAGCATTAAAATATGCTACATGTACAAAATTTTAAATTGAATACAGGGATATTCTGAGTACCAAAAAATATTTGGTAATCTTAAAACATATATATATATTTAAAGCATATGTTTTATTTTTTAAAAACTCTAAATATTGTATGAGTTAATTAACTTTTTAAAAAATGCGACATGAGCTAAATCTAAAATTGAATACAGTGATATTCAGAGTAGCAAAAAATATTTAGTAACACTTAAATACTTATATAGAATTTTTAAAACATACGTTTTTTAAAAACTGTAAATAATGTATGTGTTAATTAGCTTTAATAACTGCTACAAGCGCAAAATTTTAAATTGAATATAGGGATATTCTGAGTAGCTTCAGGCACTAGAATTCACAAAATTATTTACGAATGAAATATATTTTATCTCATTAATTGCTCTTATTCATTTCAAAAACACCCATTTGCGCATATATATTAAAGATATTCACAAATAATTTTTTATATTAAAATAAAAATAAACTATAAGTGCATATAGAATTAAAAAAAAAAGTCTGTTCAAAATACGATACATTACATTCTGGTACTTAAAACTCAAAAACAAATATATTTTCTAACCCCAATACGTTATTATTAAAGCCTTTGCTTCATTTGCAACTCAAACTAAAAGTATGCTTTGAAACCGTAAGTTAAATATTTTATACGTATTTACTAAATATATTTTTTGTATAGTCAGTCCACTTTATATTTTGTTTTCTAACTAAGTAAATTTGTTGATAACTACAACTGTACACTATGTAAATAAAAAAAAATAAGCTGAAGTTATTGATCACTTATATGTTAAGCTACAAATCCGAATGTTAAAATCAATAGTAAATTAGTATTGAGCACAATAGCATTGTAGCCTTACTTTTGAATCAAAATCGGGGTTTAAGTGCTTTATGGTCACAGTTAGTGATCAATTAATATTTAGAGACAAAAAAGAAAATACGTGCAGCTTTGTAATCTTATGCTAATATTATATATCTGGTCCATTTCCTCTAAGTATTCTTTGAGTTTATTGTTTAGATAAAAAAAAATATTTAGATTCTAGGTTAATGCAAAAATTAATTATTCATGAATCCAAGTGTTTATAAAATCAAGGGGGAAAGCCAGGACATATAGGCCGTTGCTCTGACTACCGAGTCAAGATATTAAGGTTCCAATGTGTATCATTCAACGATTACTTGTTTTTGAATATATTTACAAAAGTTGTGTATATGTGTAAGAATTTCATATATATTCGTTTTATAGAACCAATTGTAATAATATGTACACTTATTTTTAAGAAAACATGGTTTAACCGACTTAACTTAACAAAAAACGAAAATATATATAGTCAAAGTACAATTAAGTGTTTTTAAACGCATTGGAAAAGTCATAGTTAATTAAATATCTGTCATTAATCTATTATATTTGGTAATTAAACATTTTACAACTATTCATATAAATTAAGTGATGTTACTTTTAACAATAAAAAGTAATTATATAAATGGAACAACAACTAATTTTGAAAGTTAATAACATATTCATTTGGTTATAGAATAAAAAACGTGAGACATAGAAGCTTATCTTTAATTTCAATAACATTAATTTCATATGTGCATTTCAAATGGTTCACCTTTTGGTTAATCCCCAAGTAAGATATTTAAATATAAAAAAACAAAAAGTTTAAATCATTTTTATCTTGATTAATTGATTATATTAATAACCTATTAAGTTAAAAATAAGGAGATTTGAGACTTGAGACAAGGTAGACAAAAATAGTCCTTTCATGTGGTATTTCTCATAGAATGAAGAGCAGATATCCTAGTTTTAACACCACAATCACATTTATGGCTTTCAAAAATACATTAAATGTTGCGGATTTCATGTTTTTTCATACTCGCTGTCTTCCGTACAAGAAGAAGAAAAAAATTTTAATTAAGTAATCAAATATTCAAGACTGACACAATACGACTCAAGCTGCAACAGCCAAGGTAGAAAAAAATTTCTACTTTGTCTTCCGAATGATATTCATCCGCGCGCCACGTTAAAGTATATCCTCCTTACCCCAGTTCTTATAATTAGCTCAATGTTTGAAAGCATTTTTTTAAATGCTTAAAAACTAACTAAAATTTAAAATTTAAGCTTAGGTATTCGAATTATTATGCTAAATAACACATTTATATAAATTCTCGAACTCATTCGTATAGAAAAAGTATGTGTTTTACATTCAACACAATTTTTTGTTTTTTAATTTTATAGATTTCAAACTTATAGCACTGAAAAAATAATAATAAAACAGATAAATATAAAATAACTTTTAAATGAATTGTTCGCGTGAAGTTGTCAAAGATTAGTGCGCTTTTGGAATGCCGGAGTGTTTTTAATTAGGAATTTTAGTATTAACCGAGGGCAGAGTGAAACAAAATTGTTTCTTTGCAAAAACAACAAAAAATTGCTCGCTTGAAAATCTTGAATAAGCATGATTTATCATTTTGATAGAGATATTTGATATATAGAATTTTTAAAACATACGTTTTTTAAAAACTGTAAATAATGTATGTGTTAATTAGCTTTAATAACTGCTACAAGCGCAAAATTTTAAATTGAATATAGGGATATTCTGAGTAGCTTCAGGCACTAGAATTCACAAAATTATTTACGAATGAAATATATTTTATCTCATTAATTGCTCTTATTCATTTCAAAAACACCCATTTGCGCATATATATTAAAGATATTCACAAATAATTTTTTATATTAAAATAAAAATAAACTATAAGTGCATATAGAATTAAAAAAAAAAGTCTGTTCAAAATACGATACATTACATTCTGGTACTTAAAACTCAAAAACAAATATATTTTCTAACCCCAATACGTTATTATTAAAGCCTTTGCTTCATTTGCAACTCAAACTAAAAGTATGCTTTGAAACCGTAAGTTAAATATTTTATACGTATTTACTAAATATATTTTTTGTATAGTCAGTCCACTTTATATTTTGTTTTCTAACTAAGTAAATTTGTTGATAACTACAACTGTACACTATGTAAATAAAAAAAAATAAGCTGAAGTTATTGATCACTTATATGTTAAGCTACAAATCCGAATGTTAAAATCAATAGTAAATTAGTATTGAGCACAATAGCATTGTAGCCTTACTTTTGAATCAAAATCGGGGTTTAAGTGCTTTATGGTCACAGTTAGTGATCAATTAATATTTAGAGACAAAAAAGAAAATACGTGCAGCTTTGTAATCTTATGCTAATATTATATATCTGGTCCATTTCCTCTAAGTATTCTTTGAGTTTATTGTTTAGATAAAAAAAAATATTTAGATTCTAGGTTAATGCAAAAATTAATTATTCATGAATCCAAGTGTTTATAAAATCAAGGGGGAAAGCCAGGACATATAGGCCGTTGCTCTGACTACCGAGTCAAGATATTAAGGTTCCAATGTGTATCATTCAACGATTACTTGTTTTTGAATATATTTACAAAAGTTGTGTATATGTGTAAGAATTTCATATATATTCGTTTTATAGAACCAATTGTAATAATATGTACACTTATTTTTAAGAAAACATGGTTTAACCGACTTAACTTAACAAAAAACGAAAATATATATAGTCAAAGTACAATTAAGTGTTTTTAAACGCATTGGAAAAGTCATAGTTAATTAAATATCTGTCATTAATCTATTATATTTGGTAATTAAACATTTTACAACTATTCATATAAATTAAGTGATGTTACTTTTAACAATAAAAAGTAATTATATAAATGGAACAACAACTAATTTTGAAAGTTAATAACATATTCATTTGGTTATAGAATAAAAAACGTGAGACATAGAAGCTTATCTTTAATTTCAATAACATTAATTTCATATGTGCATTTCAAATGGTTCACCTTTTGGTTAATCCCCAAGTAAAATATTTAAATATAAAAAAACAAAAAGTTTAAATCATTTTTATCTTGATTAATTGATTATATTAATAACCTATTAAGTTAAAAATAAGGAGATTTGAGACTTGAGACAAGGTAGACAAAAATAGTCCTTTCATGTGGTATTTCTCATAGAATGAAGAGCAGATATCCTAGTTTTAACACCACAATCACATTTATGGCTTTCAAAAATACATTAAATGTTGCGGATTTCATGTTTTTTCATACTCGCTGTCTTCCGTACAAGAAGAAGAAAAAAATTTTAATTAAGTAATCAAATATTCAAGACTGACACAATACGACTCAAGCTGCAACAGCCAAGGTAGAAAAAAATTTCTACTTTGTCTTCCGAATGATATTCATCCGCGCGCCACGTTAAAGTATATCCTCCTTACCCCAGTTCTTATAATTAGCTCAATGTTTGAAAGCATTTTTTTAAATGCTTAAAAACTAACTAAAATTTAAAATTTAAGCTTAGGTATTCGAATTATTATGCTAAATAACACATTTATATAAATTCTCGAACTCATTCGTATAGAAAAAGTATGTGTTTTACATTCAACACAATTTTTTGTTTTTTAATTTTATAGATTTCAAACTTATAGCACTGAAAAAATAATAATAAAACAGATAAATATAAAATAACTTTTAAATGAATTGTTCGCGTGAAGTTGTCAAAGATTAGTGCGCTTTTGGAATGCCGGAGTGTTTTTAATTAGGAATTTTAGTATTAACCGAGGGCAGAGTGAAACAAAATTGTTTCTTTGCAAAAACAACAAAAAATTGCTCGCTTGAAAATCTTGAATAAGCATGATTTATCATTTTGAAGTGTTGCTTAATTTAGTACTCGCTGTTGTATCCCCAAAAGTTTAGAAAAATTAACTGTTTTTAGACTTCATCCTCTTAAATTTAATGAGAATTCAAGCAGACGGGTTTTAATGAAAATATACATAATTTACTTTGTCTCGCTCTTATAATTTCAAAACGTTTTTCTGTAAGTGTTAAGTTTCGAAATTCAATCTTCTTTAAAAATATAGCCTTTATGTTATATTGAAATATATAATTATGTCTTGAGAATAGTTGTATATTGTCTAAATCACGCCTGTGATCTTGCAGTGTGAAATTTCTGTGTCTTTAAGTTGAAATATCATTGCAAAACAAGAATGTGATATACATTTAGTAATTTCGAAACACATATGACAAATTCTAACGTAACTTCAATTTGTGGTACTTTGTCAACTATAGTTACATTAGTTACAGAAGTGTTTTAAATTAAAAGTTTTAAATTGTAATTTAAATCGAGGAATTTTTTTAATAAAAAACGTTTGTGTAGTAATTTTTACGACGTCAGAAATGACTTTTCAGTTTCAAAATAAAATATTTCTGTAAGCTGATATTCTTTGGTTTTTTTTGTAATACAGAATTTATTTCTTGTTATATACTTATAGACTTATTTATGTTGAATTCACTATAACTGAAAAAATCCCTTGGGCAATAATATAAAAATCTTGATTTAAGGAGTACAGTTCCAGAATTTGCCTTGTTAACGGCAGCTGTTACAGAAATCTCATTATTATTATTTTAAATAAGACAATTTTTGGAAATGCGCTCCTCTATTAAAAAATTATTATACTTTTTTTTAAGTTGACAAGCATAACCAAAACTTTATTAGAGTAAGCATACAAGTATGAATAGCAGTTCTCGAACAAACTATGAATTCGAATAAGCTAATTTGGAATGACCACAAAGATTTTCCGTTCAATATTAATATAATACAATAGTTTATTTAACTAAAATTTTCTTTTACGGAATTACCATTTGTATTGGAATAATACAAATATTTTCTTGGAATATCATAATCGCTGAAAAGACAAGTTTTCGAATTGCAATCGTGTGTATTACAACTCTTCGTTAGTCTTTGGAAATAATAAAAGCAGCAATAAAAAAAGTATCATAAAAGATTGTATGTATAATATTAAAAGTTTTTTTGAACATTAGAATATGATTCGGTTCTTAACAAGTAGCAATGTGATCAGAATTTACTAATTTCCGCTTTCGTTCAAGGAAACTTAATGAAAACTGACAAACTTAAATTAGTAGTTCAGAAAATAGTTTTCCATATTATTTGGAGTCGATTGTTGATATTGAAACTGAGTTATTATAACTCAATTACCTTACTACCCATTCTTTTGACACACATTTTTTTTTTTTAAAAATCTGCTTTTAACTTCTTAATATCGCCCTGGTAGTTTAACGGATAAGGCATTGCATTGCAGTGCTGAAGATCTGAGTTCGATTGCCGGTAAGACTTGTACATATTTTTGAGTACATGTCTTTTTCAAAATTGAAACTTAGGCATTCTAAACAATGATAAGCATCAAATGTAATAAAAAAATGAGCATATTTTACTTATTTTCAAGTACCTATTTTAACAATGAATAGTTTGGTTAAAATTTACACCAAAAATTCCAAAATTCAAGATATTAACTCAATCTTATTAAACAATGTCTTGCATAAAATGTCAACAATATTTGGATTTATGGATAAAAACAAGTTTTTATTTTTTCATACAACTATCGCTGTTTTATAAAATTTAATTTTCGTTGATTCATAAAAAAATGGGTCAAAATATAAATTTGAAGATCCCGAAACCAAAACGCTGAATCAGATTTAAGAAATATTATTTACTCAACCCATAAGAAAAACATTTATAAGGCTATTAAATATTAAAAGGGTATTAAAATGTTATTAATATTAAATAATAATTACCAAAAGAAATATTTTATAAAATCTTCTTGGAAATAATTTCGATGCTATAAGATTGTCAAATACTTTTTTTTGTCTTTTTTGATAAAATTAAAAATTAACAAGGTATTTAAGTGACCTTATCAATTATGTATTTATCCTAATTCATTAGTTTTATCATAATTTTTTGTTTAGAAGTAGGGTGTGCATTAATTATTCAATAAAAAATCAACAGTAGTAGAACGGTTATAGAAATAAAAGTAAAAAGTTTGTAAATGCAAAAAAAGAATATGAAAGGAATTTTAGAATAACAAAAAAGAATTTTATAAAAGAAAAGGGTCAGAGTGATTATTATTTAAAAACATTAAAACTTCGGGCAAAAACAAAAGGCTAGAAAAATCGAAATGATGGTGAAAATGACGATTGAATAGCTAATATGAAAAAAATAGCTCATACTAACGCATGCCATAATACCTAAATAATATCAGTTTATAGAAAATATATTTGACTTCAAATATTGCTTTGTTATTATTGAATTAAAAAAAATATATCAAAAAAATAATTGTATAATCAAAATAGTATTTACTTGATATTAAAACATCTTGAACCCACATTCTGATTTTCTTAAATAACGTTTCCTAAAATGTTTTTTACAAATAACATAAGCAAGTAATTAAAAAAAACATTACTCAACTTCTTACTCCTTCATAAAACTCATACATAAAACAAATGTTGTCTTAGGTATCTATAGAAGGCATTTACCCATTAAGCATAATTTCCATACAAATACCGATACAAAATGTTCCTACCTGTATAAAACACTTTAATTTACCTTCTTCTGTATCTCAGAAGAACACCAAAAAGTCTGAAACCTCAACTCTTAAAGCAAAAATACCTCTACAAAGATTAGCATCCACTCTCCATTTAATCGCATTTAAAAAGCAAAATCAAGCCTCATGCAAAAAGAAACTACATTAAAAAATATATAATTACATTAACCCTACCATCCCTCACAAGCACGATAACATCAAGATATCGAAGAGAGGGATCTGAGTAACATCCCAAAAAGTCCTCCCTTCACCTCCCACAGTAATAGGATGATAAAATCTTTAAGCTACTTAGGGGATGTTATGACTCGCGAGACTCTACATGGACGATTCGTTGTTTATTGATGAAGATGTTCACTGGCGGATAGCTTAAGGGTTCTCTTATCTCTGGTGCTGCTTTTATGATATTCCATAAGTCATTGCCTAAACAAATACCTCGGCTGAGTTCTTTTGCGAAATCCGAAATAAACCCATTCAATTTCCTTCAAGGCTAACAATAAAAGTTAGTCTGGTTGGGGGATGGAATGTATCGTAATTGAAGAAGATGGAAGAAAAAAATTTAATAAGTATTTTTTTTTTCAGATAAGTAAATTATTTAGTAATGCTCTTAGTCAATGTAGACAATTTTTGAAGTTCTACTGTTAATTATATGTTGAAAATTGCCATTAACCTCTACAGCTAGGGTTACACGAACAGTAACTTTCTATAAGTAGTCATAGAAATTATTATACTGTTAATTCTTTGTTGAAAATTGCCACTTACCTCTTCAGCTAGGGTTACACGAAGAGTAGCTTTCAATAAATAGTCATAGAAATAATTATACGTTGAAAATTACCTTTAACCTCTACAGCTAGGGTTACGCGAACAGTAACTTTCGTAGTCATAGAAATTATTATACTGTTAATTATTTGTTGAAAATTGCCACTTACCTTTACAGCTAGGGTTACACGAAGAGTAGCTTTCAATAAATAGTCATAGAAATTATTATATTGTTAATTATATATTGAAAATTGCCATTAACATCTACAGCTAGGGTTACACGGAGTAGATTTCAATAAATAGTCTTAGAAGTTATTATACTGTTTATTATATGTTGAAAATTGCCGTTAATCTCTACAGCTAGGGTTACACGAAGAATAGCGTTCAATAAATAGTCATATAAATTATTAATTAATCTGTAAAAATCTTGTACTTAGAAACGAGTGAAATGTAACCATTTTAGGATGCTTTCTTAACTTATATAGCTCCTAATTTTTACGTTGGTGATAGTACGAGAGGAAATGGACCAGTGGTTGAAAGGTTTAGAGTTTGATTTCAGTCAAGCAAAGGTGCACAATGTGTGGAGAGGTTGGAGTACCTTAAAAATGTCATGGCTCTAAGTTTTCCTTCGTCATCCGATCGTAGTTGAAAATTACGAGACAGTGCTCTTGATTCTTTTCTTAATATCCTCCTTAAAATAAGAAAACAAAAAATGTGTAAAACGTTGGTTACAAGTTAATAATTCAGGTTTATTTAAACGTTAAAAATATTGGATAAAAGCGAATTGAGGAGACTAGTTTCAAAGCGTCCACATTTTTCTCAAAATCGTTTTTTTTTTTTGTTGATTTTTTTTCAAGTTCCGAATTTTCTACATTACATAGCAAAGCGATACTGTCCAAAAATGTTTGAAAGAAAGAAAGAGAGAACCCAGTCTAAAAATGCATTCAAACACTCGTGGGTTTAATATACTATAATACATAATTGCGAAACATATTTTGTGTCTCCCTTAAAATTTATAAAAGTGGATTGAGCCTGTTTTGAAACTAAACGCCTCAATTAAGGGCTGCTAAATAAGAAAAGTTCATAAAAGTAGGAATTTGTTCCAAAAAAACAATGGTTGTAATCCAGTTTTATATAATATAAAGGCTTGTTATTGTTGTTGTTTTATTAAGCAGGTTAGAACATATGCCATCGACAATAGACCGTTGGCCATTATGCAGCTCTTATGCGACATTTAAGGTGGGGAACATGTTCTCGCTTTTTTTAACCTTAGACGCCGCACTGGACGTCCGTGAAAGATTCCGACACTGAGTTGGTTGAATTCAGTGCCTCGGAAGAAAATCAACCAATCAAATGTCAAGGACGTCGAGCGCGACATCTGCAGATTAAAAAAGCGACGACGACCTGTTTCCCACCTTAATTCAAGCAACTGGCTAATTGTCAACTGGATCAGCAGAAAAGATCGTACTATTTCACGAACTTAAATACTTACAATATTATTACACTGTAAAAAAAGGTACTTAAAACTGAGTATCTACACCTACTCGTTTTTCTGTTAGTATAATTACATCGCAAATGAGCAATGACGTACTCAAATACAAATAACCGTATTTTCCCAAAAAGTAGCAATGTTATTAAATATAGC
This sequence comes from Troglohyphantes excavatus, assembly GCA_963932185.1. NCBI lineage: Eukaryota > Metazoa > Arthropoda > Arachnida > Araneae > Linyphiidae > Troglohyphantes > Troglohyphantes excavatus. Next base: position 45,656,066 of record OZ010669.1, read on the forward strand.
TTATCTCAGCTTTTGTTCAAGCGATCTTAATGAAACATGACAAACTTAAAATAATAATTCAGAAAAAGGTTTTCCTTTTATTTGATATCGATTGATTAAATAGAAACTGAGTTATTACAACTCAATTATCTTACTTCTCATTCTTTTTCACGCCTTTTTTAAACATTTCTTCGATTGTAAGCCCTGATAGTGAAAAGAATAGGGCACTGGACTACAGTGCTGAGATTTGGATTCGATTAACAATAAGACTTGTTTGTAATCGTGCGTGTATTTCATATTTCTGTATGAAAAATTGACGGAAAATTATTTATGTTGTATTATATATCAATGACAATTTCATAAAATGAGATAAAGCGGCCTATGTAGGCAAACATTTACTAAAGTTTACTCATTTTTATGTGGTTTTTAAAATTGAAACTTATGTAAGAATAACAAAATGAGTACATTTTACTTATTTTCATGTACCTATTCTTAACAGTGTACATGAAATGGTGAATAGCAAGAGAAAAGTGAACTATAGCGTAACCAAAACAACTAAAATGGAGATGAAAAAACAGAAATTCAAGTGACCCTTCTCTTTCATGTCCTAATCCAACGCTTTAATAATTAATTCATGGAAATGCGAAAACTGTGTGGAGCCTCCCTGCCTAATTGTATTGCAACGAGAAGAGCTGGTTTTATTGCACAAAATAACAAAATATAATCAGCTGAATATCTGACTAAAACACTCTTGAGAAACACATTGTTGTTGCTTTTAAGGAAAATGTGTTTTTATTACATAATTTCTATTTTTTTTTTTATTATTTTATTTGTGCTAAAAACTTTCAAATTCAGAAAAACTCATCGTGTAGACTTATTTTAAGATTAGAAAACCGTAAGGAGCCAATCACCCAAACATTCATTTTTAGAACTTTCAAAGTAAAATGCGATAAGTTTATTAAAATACAAATACAAAATTAAAACTACGCAATAAAAATACATCAAATCTAAACATGTTTCGGGAGATACATCTGCCTTCGTCAGCGGAAAAGAAAAGTCTGTGTGCACAAGAAAATGAATTTTATTATTTTTAATGCAATGTTCTATAAACCGCAATATCTAATTCTACGATATCAAAGGAAGGAAAATACGAGTCCCCCACCCACGCCCCGTATATTTTAATATAGTACTGTTTTCGGTGTCTAATTTTTTTATCCCTGAAATAGATAAAAAATATTATGTCAATTGATGGGTGCAACTGGAAGAATGCGTTAACTGACAAAAATCACTTTCAAAAGATAAACAGCTTTTTCACTGACAACAATCTTGAAGAAAAAGGTAAATTTCAGTTGAGCACCCACTATTTGTCACCAAGGAAAATATGGCACGATACTTTTCCTATTCATCGATCGTGAGCATGATTAGTGGTGTTAAGTTAACAAAATTGGCGCATATTCGTACATTTGGCATTTAAGTGTGCTTAATGAAATCGAACCGTTACAACTGAAACATATACTTTTACTGATCTGTATCTGCCTACATAAATCAAGCAGAGCCATGCGATTTTGTGGGAAGACGCATTTGTAATTAAAGCTTTTATCTACATCAAAATTAGGATATTTTTTTTAAAGAATGTTAGTTTTTCCACTTTCCCCTTCAGTTGTGTTTTTTGCTAAAACCGTTGAATGACCAATGTCGCCATCTGTAGATTTCTATTCGAACTAATTATTATAAATGGTTCTACGATGGAACAAGACAGGTTCCGGTTCCTCACACTGTTTTTAGGTCCTACACTTCAAATACCTAACCAAATATTGTCTAAATACCAGAATTCACATGTTTATATTCACCTAAAACCGACAACGAGATAGAACTGTTGCATAAAAGGAAACAAATATTAGAAAGTACTTCTTTTATTTCAGGAATTATTTTCTGCCTAACGGTTTCTCTCCGATGGAAATAATTTCGACAAGTATATGGAACAAATTCGATAAAGAAGTATGGGTTCTCTGTACCGTGCCTTAGTCAGTCACATCCCATATTACAGTATTTTCAAAAATTAACTACTTAAAGCGTTTAATTATCTCTGAAAGCTAAAAATAAAGATTTTCTATGTCGGATAAAGATTTTCTGACGGACAGTACCTTAAGTACACTATTAATGTTCACGAGCAGCCACTGCTTTTAAATGAAATATTCAATCAGAAATCAGCAAGAAAATAAAGATGAGAGCGCTGTAGCCTACTCAATCGTTTATTTAAAAGTAAAATATTAATATATTTGACAAGGCAACCATAATGAAAGAAAATAATATATAAATGGAGATACAAGAGAAATAATACATAAAATAATATTTAAAAAAGGAAAACAAACTTTAAGGAAAATGCCCTAAAAAGTAAAAAATAATTTTTAATTTTACGAACGAATTGAAAAAATGGAATTATTTAATATCAATTTTATACATCTTAAAACTTTTTTTTAATCGGCGCCAAAATTTAAGTAATGATTTTTGTAAATTGGCACCAACTTCAAAAATTTGGAATCAGTATAAAATTGATATTAAATAATTCATTTTTTCAACTCGTTCGTAAAAAAAAAAGTGGTTCGTTAAAAATAATCTTTTAATTCTTATCAAATTTTCTTTTAAAGTCGATTTTTCATTTTTTAAAAAGATTATTTTATTTTTCCTTTTATAGTTTTAAATATAGCAGGGGGCAATTATTCACTAAGAGATTCAAGTTGTTGCTGACATTTTCTCCACTCCCTGGATCAATTTTAATAATTGCCGGGAAAACAAAACTATATTGTTTCAACAATGCATATTGTAAAACAATCCTTATTCATGCTAATAAATATCATTCTTATGCAATCTTTATTCAAGAACGAACAAAAAATTATATATCCGGAAATATCGATTAACCGGATTTTTTTTTAAAACAGTTTCTCCAATTTCAAAATATTTTTATTATTTGCTAGAAGTTGTACAACAATAACATTTCGTACATCCGGTATTTAATGGCATGCATTGGGATTGCTTTTCAATATACATTGTTGAGAGAATATAGTTTTGTTTACCCGGCATTTATTAAAACGGATTCGATACGGGGGAAATGTGAGCAACAACTTTGAATTTTGGTGAATAAAAATAGGGGTCAAAACTAAATTAAAAAGTAAAAAGAGGAAAATAATTTTTTTTTAAAGAAACACCGACTTTAACAAAGTGCTCAAAAACCAAAAAATAATTTTTAATTTTACGAATAAAGTAGAAAAATTTAATTATTTAATGTAAATTGTGTGCTTATTACAACTTTTTGAAGTGAAGTTACAAAAATCATACATAAATTTTGGAGCCGATTTCAAAAAGTTTTAGTTAGAATAAATGTGACATTAAATATATAATTTTTTTCAATTTATTCATAAAATTAAAATGTATTTTTTGCTTTTTTGCGCATTTTCTTAAAGTCGATGTTCTTTTTTAAAAAGAAAAGTTTATTTTATTCAAAAAAATAATGCGTCTGTTAAAATAATGAAATGTCTGGTGTCGCCATCTGCAGACTTTTACTTAAACTCATAAACATTGTAAGTTTTACTCAAACTTACAAACAGACCTTCCATATAGTCAGGCACGTCGCACCGGGTGGGTTTGGGCACCCCCCCCCCCCCCCCCCAACCCCCCAATAATTTGGAAAATCTAAAAGTTGGGAATTTCAAGGTTTGAAAATACCCGAGTTGGGAAAATTTATGTCTGAAGAAAATTCGTATTTTTAACAAATGAAAGTAAAAACAACAAGGTTATTAAGATAAAATTAGAAATTGTCCAACTTGTAAAATTAGACTTAAATTCGTGTGTTTCGTTTTAGAGTTCACTGCACACTTTCGACCAATATGACGCTAAGGCTCCCGAGGCTACAGATGGGGTTGACAGCCCCCCCCCCCCCCCCCCCCACACACCTTTTTTTTGTATATTTGTTATAAAAGTATATTAACGATTTTCAAAAAGTTACATTTATTTGTGCAAACAATTATAAGAATAAGATAAAAACTCGTCGTATAGAACATTGCATTAAGAATATTAAAATACAAATACAACATTAAAAATGAAGAAGATCGAGTTATGTTTTGGGAGATGCATTCAGTGGCGGTCCGTGGTCGAAAATGTTAGTGCAGCCAAAATCATATAACTCTCCCCCCCCCCCCCACCCCCCTTTATGACTTCCACAATAAAAAATTTATCGTCGTTACGACAAAATACTTTGAATTTAATTTAATATTTACAATAAGATAAATTTGGTTATTCAATATTTTAGAACTTTGAATTGAAATGACTTTTACAATTTAAATCGAAATTATAGAAGTTAATATTTTTTGCTCATAAGTAAAGATACGATAGCACAATGCCATGCAATGTCAAGTCTTTGTCTCTTACTCAGGCCAGTCTCTCACCCCCCCCCCCCCCCCCCTCCCTCAATAAACTGGAAACCTTTAAAGTTGGAAAAAAATTTGAGTTTTAAAAATCCATGAATTTGAAAAATGTATGACTCAAGGAAATTACTATTATTAGCAAATGAAAGCGTAAGGAGATTAGAAATTGCCCAACTTGTAAGAGATCAAACTTAAATTAAACCTTAGGACACTGCACTGGAACATGGATACAACAAATCAATACTTTCGAGAAAACTGTTTAATATTTACCTATAAAAAAAGTTGATAAGTTGGAACTAGGAATTTTTAGCACTGTTGAGTTCGGAATTTCCAATCGTTAAGTTTGGTTTGGTTAATTAACATCACACTATAGCTGCACATTGTTCGTTAAACCTTAGAACGGACACTGCACTGGAACATGCGTGCAACAAATGTTGCGTGCCACAACGTTGGTTTGAGTCTATCTCGAAGGAAAGGCCTGGGAATAATGCCTCGTATTTTTTAACTATGCTCAGATAACGTGAATTACACCCGAGCTGGTTCCATTCCTTGTTAAGTTGAGAATTTTGAATCTTTAAGTTGTGAATTTCGAATTGTTAAGTTGGGAAATTTCTTGTCTCAACCCCCAAAAAAAATTTGTGTGACGGCACTGCATATAGTATAATCAATAAATTGAGACTTTCAGCTTTCACTAATGGTCATTTTAAGAGAAAAATCATTTTAATGTTCACTGGTCATATGAAGGTACCCTGGTGTACTCCATAACATTTAAATATGTTTCAAATCCAAAGTTTAACTTATTATTATAAATATAGATTTATCTATTTTACGGTGTGTACTTTCGAATCTCTTTTTGAACGAATCAAATTATATTTCAGCTACTGAAAGAGAGGTCCGGGGTTCATACTTTAGGGAGGAAATCGATTTCTTCATATTTATTTATATTTCTAAAATGTTTTCTTTGTAATATTCTTTACAGATGGGCAATTCATCAACTTTATTAATGTAATAAAAAAAATATATAAAAATACGTTATGGACACTCCAACCGTTAAAAGGGAAGGAATTCAGTTTTCTTCACACATTTTTATTCACATTCACTTCTGTGACAAAATAATGTTTGTTAAATTATGGTAATTATCCTTTATACAATAAAACTAAAAGTCATACAGCTAAAATTTCGTCCAATTTTGTTGACAATATGCAGTCTAAACTAAAATATATTCCAAACATTTTCGTTTTTAACCGACTGAAAAGCGCACCAACCAAAACCGGCAAAGCGCGTCAAAAGAAGAAAGAATATCAATTCGACTGTTATGAATACGTTTTATGTATGTTCGCGCATAATTTCTATTCTAATACAGATATTTCGAAAAAAAAATTTTTTTTTTTGTTAAATAGAGAAAAATCTACTTTTGCAAAAAAAAAATATTCAAATCGTTATTCGGGAGTTATATATCCGGAAATATCGATTAATCAGCAGAGGTGGCGCCACTAGGGGGGCTGGGGGGGGCTGTAGCCCCCCGTCGGGCAAAATTCTGAAGTTTGTCGGGGAAAAGCGTTATTTTAATTATTAAAACCAAATTTTAATGAAAAGTTGAGTCGAATTTGCTTTTTTAATGAAATGAATCTAGGTCATAAACCCGACAGAGCTAATTCCGACAAGCAGGTCACAATCCCGACAAAACTATAATTCTGACAGACCGAAATCCCGACAGCCTGTGGTGGCCGAATGGTTCGGAGTTCGGACAAGCACTCGATAAGCACAATTTTCTATCTCTAGCTTGTGTGTAGCGATTCAGTAATCGGAGAGTTGTCAAATCCGTTCCTTTCGACACCAAAAAAATATCCACCGCGTATAAGGGACTAGTGCACTCGGGTTAATCTGATTGTGGTCCGATGTCTTGACGTTTATTGAGGTAGGTTGCACCGGATGAGTTGATCTCGTCATCTAACCGACCGTGGTTCAAAAATACGATCAGACAGTGTTCTCGGGTCTTTTCTTCCATATAAACCCTGATCCTTCGCCAATAACCCCCCACTGTGCAGCTCTAGTTCAATGTTAATTCAACCAACCTATTCTAACAAACTAATTTCTCGGCAATATTATCCTATATAAACAAATTCTATAAACCAATATTTATTATTTTAGATAAAATTATCAGTATTTTTATTATTTCACAGTTTTTTATTCAAGGTTATGTAAGGTTAAGTAGGGTTTCACGTATACTAAACTTATTGTTATCATAGTTTCAATTACATTATTTGCTACATATTTTACAATAAAAAGCAACCCCAAAATTTCAAACTAAAACCCATGTTTCAAAATATCACCATTAAAAAATTTAATATTATTCCAAATAATAATCTAAAGAAATATATGATCATATAATTAAAACATCATACCATCATGCACACGATATTTTATCCCGCATATCATTGATTTTGTGCCAAAAAACAATCGCGATTTATTAAAACCATGCGGCGAAAGTATTTTTAAAAACTTTTATTAAGTCGGCCATCAATAATAATTTCAATGAAACTATTGCTAATACTCAGTGGCGGATTTAAAGAACGGTAAACATACAATTAGACAATGCCATTTGGGCCCCTGCAAGTATCAGTCAGAAAAAAAATAAGGACTTGAGGAAAAATATACTTTAAAAGTTTTAGGAAGTAAAGTGGTTAAAATGAATTTGTCATTTTATATCATTAATGAATTTATTTTATAAAAGGAAAACTTCAAAAAGTTAGCATGCGTGTCGAAAATGTGCATTAACGAAAATATTTTGTGATCGTTCAAAAATTGAAGAACACGATTAAAAATTTAATTTAAAGTAAAAGATTTCATGTTAAAATGTAAAAAATTCAAGTTCTTTTTTTAAAAATGTTCTTTTAAGACACAACATAAATCTTAACAGTGCTTATTTCACATGCCATATTTTTTTTTTTACTGTTGCATTTATTTTAAGCGTATGAGCAGGATATGATTTAGAAAGTTCAGTACTATAGGCATAGGCCCTACATCACTAAAGAGGACCCTCTCGTAAAAATAGTCTCGAAAAATAAAAAATATCGCAAAATAAGTTTATTATTCATTTAAAATACGACTTAATTCTCACTTTTTTGGATAAATTGCTGAACATTGCATTAATAATAATAACAATTTTGTCATGTATTCGCCGGGCCCCCAAATCAGTCCCTGCGTATGAGACACGAGTCATTTAGTTTTGAGCAAAGAGCAGAGCCACAGCTCAGACGTGGAACCACAAACGAAGGCCTATTCAGATTCAGACGGCTGTAGCCATACGCGCATTGCCGCAAGCCTGATTGTTTGTTCCCTATAATATCCCAACTATCCAAAGCCGGTATATGCAAAGAGTTGGTCTATGGTCCTGGGGACAAAGCATCCCTCGTTGTAAAAGTTTAACCTTGAGGAGGTCAGCTACAAGATTTGGTAGACAAAAGACAAAATCGCCTTTGGGGGTGTTGGAGTGTTTTTCGAAGAGGGGGGAGGTATATATGTATAGCGCCGCTATCTCCCCTAAAAAAAAAGAGACGGCAGTGAATGGTCAGCTACAGGGCCGTCTCGACTCTCGAGAGTAAAAAGTGTCGTGCGTGAAGGATATCGAGACGGGCCCTACTTGTAGAAGTAAGATTATGGTCCAGTTCTATTTTGTCGTTGGTGAAAGGCAAACCGTTTTTTTAAAGAGGAAAATTGTAGAGTGTCAACATTGCATTAAGATTTCAACTGTACTAATTCGGAAAGGTGAGATGTCTTAATAATTCAAGTGAAAAAATTTCTTATAAAAATTTTATTTGTGCCTGTGGCTACTTAATATTACATTTATTTCGTTCAAAAAGAAGTCCTACCGTTTATTTATTTTTATGTTTTCCGTATTTAGAAGAACCAAGCTAGTTTTGTCATTACTATTTAAGTAAAGAAGATTTATTTAACCAATAAATTGTTTCGTCGTATGAGCTAGGTTTAGAAATGACGTTTATTTCAATTTTTGTTGCCACAAATTTTGTGCAATTTCATACTATTTGGAATTTAAAAATAAAATATAATTATGGGAAACCTTTTTTTATCATTAAATTTTTTTTCGTATATTGTTATATATAAAAAAATCAATTCAGAAGAAATCAGGTCATATTCTAACGATGCAGTCATGGTTTAAGACGGCGGTCCTAAATTAAAAATGGGCAATCGTAAATCCATTAAATTGTCAATTAATCCTACTAGCTAAACGTCTATAAAATAAGGTAACAGGATAGGAACACCATAGTATGCTTTTAAGAGGATTGATTCCGACATTATAACTCCGTTGCAAATGACAATTTTTATCTCGTTTGATAAGAAATTAGGAGTATAAATAAAAATAAAATACTGCAGACTTTTTACGTCATGAAGTTCTCCAATACATATAACTACTGCTGCAGCTCTATTCTCTGAAAAGAATTTTATAGGAAATGGCTCTCAATAGAAAAATTATTTCATAGGAATAGTCTCAATTTCATTGCTAGAGATACAGCCTTTTATAAGTATTTAAAAGCGTTCTCACTGTTTATAGATTTAAAAAAAAACACTAAATTAGATGACAGAAAAAAAGCGCTAAAACATAGTACCGTTTTACGTTGCATTGCTATCAACAAAAAATAAATTAATTTCGTAAAAGCATGGGGATTTTACAAAAACTACTTGCATAATATAGTGATTTACCACATTTCGTTTTACCTTCACTATACTTACTTTATATTTATTTTATTTGTTGCCTTCTCGCCGTCCCTTCTTTGAACAAACCTACCTCTTCAAATGGTTACATTTATAAAGGTTTTGAAAACATTTTGAGTACGATTTGTACAGGTTTTTTTTTTTTTGGCACTTATCTTTTCTCCATGACTGCAACCCAGAATATTCAGAACACTACAATTATTTAATAATTACTAGGGGGCTCCGCCCCCTGCTCCGATAACGCTCCACCAACCCCCGGAGGATTGCTACGCAATCCTCTTTAGTTTGCTTCGCAAACCAATACCGGCTTCATACACTGTAGGCAATGACAATGTGTCCTAACAACAATACTTTTTTTAGTTATATAAATTATTACTGGCAGTGCCGTCACACAAATTTATTTTTAGTATGTTGAGACAAGAAATTTCCCAACTTAACGATCCGAAATTCCGAACTTGAACGATTCAAAATTCCCAACCTAAGGACATCGGGTACCAGCTGAAGTGTTATCCTCGTTATCTGACCACTGTTAACAATATGAGGCATCGTTCCCGGGTCTTTTCTTTGAGAAAGGCCTCGAACCAAAGCGTCCTTGATAAAGTAAGTAAATACGTACCAATAACAAATCAAGGGCACTTTGCTCGAACCAACGCCAGTAGTTCAATGTGCAGCTCTAGTGTGACGTTATTTAACCAGACCACACCTACCTATTCGAAATTGCACAACACAACAGTGCTAAAAAAATTCCCAGTTCCAACTTATAAGACATTTTCAGCTTTTTTATAGGTAATATTAAACAGTTCTTTCGAAAGTATTGGTTTGTCGCACGCATGTTCCAATGCAGTGGTCCGTTTTGAGGTCTAATTTAAGTTTCATCTTAATAAAAGTTGGGCAATTTCTAGTAGTCCGTCGCTTTCCTTTGCTAATAATATTAATTTGCCTGAGGCATAAATTTTCCCAACTCAGAGATTTTTAAAACTCGAAATTCCCAACTTTTAAGGTTTCAAGTTTACAGAGGGGGGGGGGCATGCTTCCCCCCAATCCCCCCCCCCCCCCATAACTGGAAAAACTCAACTGTAGAACTGCTTCAACGCAATTGTGCTCATTGAAAAGCGAAACATGTGTAAACAAACAACAGCATAAACGCGCCAAGAATAAATAGGCTTCATCGCCAACTTATATTTATATAAAGTAAGATAATTGAGAATTGGCGCTAATAATAATTCGCCGTTGGCAGCCAAATACACGTTGGCATTTTGCCAATGTTGGCATTTCCTTCCGGAGTATCTTTTAATAATATTTATAGTACTTCACATAAATAGTTACATCTAATTTATTTTTTAAGATAGAATTTCAGTATTGATACCATTCAAGGAAGAAAGATTTTACGAACATAACTATATTTTTTTAACGGGAAAAAAGTATACTTTTGAACTATTTAGAGCAGTTTTAATTTATCACTTAAAATTTTACCCGTATAATTGACGATTATTTCAGACATTTCGTCAATTATTTAAAAATTTATAACTACAAAACTAAATCGAAATTTCACAAACGCTCTGGATCATTTGTAGCTAATAGTTTAATCTATATCCCTAATTTTTTATTTATTTTTTTGTTGAAAATTGGAAGACAAGTATCCAAAAATGTATGAATTGTTTTCAAAATTTTCTAATATCATGACTTTAACATAAAATAACGTCTAATATACTAATCGTATTGAAAAAAGAAAATATTATACATTCACTTGGAATATTGAAAATTTTACTAAAATAGACAAACACTTACAGAGCCCGGCTTTTCATTTGAATGATGTTTTGGAGAATACAGAGTGGCATTTAACTATGCAGTGTAAGGAATTTCTCTCCATTTTTTTAAAGAGAAAAAACACAACCAGAAACTTAGAACTAGCTCGAATGGAGTTTACAATTACAATCTTAGCTACTGATATATCCTCATATTTATCAAAAAAAATAACTGTGAAAAATTTTAATGGAGAAGATAGCTTCGGCTTTGATCATTTTGTAAGCCTAAAAAAGATTCTTGATGAAAAACTAGTATATTTGCCCCAAGATTGTCTAACAATACAATGCTATATAGTAAGAAAAGATCACGTTAATCGTTTTGAAATCCCCAATACGTCTGACACTCCACTCAAAAACTGCAGCAATACGAAAACCCTCTACAGGGACCTTTATGATTTGTATTTGGAGAAATTGTTCTGTGATGTTAAAATCGAAACAAGTGATCGAATTATCGCTGTTCATAAAACAGTTCTTTGTGCCAGATCTCCTGTATTTAGTGCTATGTTTCTAGGTGACACAAAAGAAAATAATAGTGGAATAGTAAAGATTACCGATATTGATTCGGAAACTGTTGATAACATGTTGACATTCATGTACTCTGATTCTGTAGACAATGTGAATCAAGATCAAACCTCGAAATTATATGCAGCTGCAGACAAATATGGTATTTTGTCATTAAAGCAAATGTGTTCAACTTCATTGAAGTCCTTCTTGTCACATGCAAATGTAGGGGACATATATCTCCTTGCAGATATGCATCAAGATTTTAATCTCAAGTCTGCGGTGCAAGAGTATGTTTTCATATACACAAAAAAAGCTTTTAAATCCTCCGAGTGGAAAGTTTTCATGGAGTTGCAACCCAAGCTATCTTCTCAACTTATGCACAATCTTTGGATTAAACAACTTGATGACTAGTTTCTATTTCATATATTTTGTATAGGGACATAAATGTTTGGAAACTGTGTTCCTGAGTAAGAATATCTGTGTTAAAAAAGTACCTAATATTTTTTGTATATTTGTTATAAAAGTATATTAATGATTTTCAAAAAGTTACATTTATTTGTGCAAACAATTATAAGAATAAGATAAAAACTCGTCGTATAGAACATTGCATTAAGAATATTAAAATACAAATACAACAATAAAAATGTTTAAGATCGAGTTATGTTTTGGGAGATGCATTCAGTGGCGGTCCGTGGTCGAAAATGTTAGTGCAGCCAAAATCATATAACTCCCCCCCCCCCCCGACCCCTCCCTCCCGCCACTTTCCACAACCATACATGAACGGATATTCTTTAAAATTTATTACTCAAACTCAAATCAAAGTTTCCTTTCAACTTTTATGAAAGATGACATGTGAAAAAAATAGAAAACACTTATTTTTTGAAAATTGAATCAACCCACCTTTCAAACTTGCGAATCGGTCAATTTTAATATTAATTTAAATAAAGAAACAACAACACACGTGTAAACTTATCGAAAACTATTTCCGTTTGGAGAGATTCTTCGACATTCTAGTTTTTCTCCACCCCAATTCAGAAATGAACCAATCATTTAATCAAAATTCCAAGTACAGCAGATTTGAAAAAATCCTCCATTTTAGCGCGTTGGAGAAGTCATACTTACGTAAGGTTGCCATGACAACGATGCAGCCAGCTTCGAACTTCGTTTTTTGGCTGCAGTTTTGATTGAATAGAGTTTTTTCCTCTCCTGAATTTGTGCATTACGGAAACAGGTTTGCTATTTATCGGAGATTTTTTTATACTTAGAGTTGAAATTTCATCTTCATTTCCGATTCAAATCTTCATTTAAGAAAATTAGTAAAATATATAATTTTAATTTAAAAATACACTAATAAAATTAGGTGCAGCCCGGCTGTAGTGCACGAGCTGCCACTGGATGCATTTCTCAAAACATGTCAAGGATCTTATACATTTTTATTGTGTATTTTGAACGTTATATTTGTATTTTAAAATTATAAAAATAGTTATAACATAAATTTAAAGATTTGGAAATTAAATTAATATAACATACAATGGCTATTTCTCTTTCCAAGTCCAACCCAAAACTTACTATGAATAGGGGGTGCATGTTAAATTAGTGATACAACCAATAATTATGACCAACTACAGGCTCTATGATCAGTAAGGTTGGTCCTGTGTACCTCAGTGGCTCCCAACAAGAGGTCCGTGAAATGATCTTGGTGGTCCTCGAAACTATTGCCAAATTCCAAATATTTTATTGATTTTTAAAACGAAAAATAGAAAGAGAAAAGTGTTATTGAGATACATTATTTTTTAATTAAAATCTTACTGTAAAAGATGATTATTTTCCATTTTTTTTTTAAAAATCCCTATTTTATGTTTTAATTATTTTAGCAATTAACCATAAATGAGTGCCATTTTGCTTTTTACACCATTTCTTGCTATTAATGTAATAATATATTTCATGGTTTTAAAAAAAAAAATTCGAACAGATAAACTTTTAATGGAATCTTTAGCTATTTGCAGCTTTCAAAGGTAATATTAATTTTATTTCGCTCCAGTCCTATTTTTAAATATCCTTGGTTCCTAACAAAATGCAAATTACAATATTCGATTGATTATTTGAAGTAGAGGATGAAAAGACATTAGTTTGAGAGTTTTTCTAAATTAATAAGATAATTTAATTTTAAAAAAGTAGATATTAAAATGAATAATTTCTAAATTAATAAGATAATTTAATTTCGCCCAGGCAAATTAAAAATTAAATTATATATATATATATTGAAAAATACATTAATATCTGAGTTATATTTAATCATCTAAATAATATTCAATACATAAATTATATTTAGTTTTATTAGTAAATGGAATCCGCACCTTTTTTAATTTTAGACATAATGATGAACAGATCTGGAACCACTGTTCGAGATCTATTAAAAAAAATGACTTAGTGTAATGCCGTAGCCAGAATTTTGTTTAAGGAGGCCCAAGCAAGTTATTGTCCAAAGAATAAGAATTTTAGATATTTGTTAAAAAGTCATTTTAATTGTCTATGAATGATATATATTTGTTACTTTTGTTGTGATACTGAAAACAATTCATTATCTCTATAGTGGAATGAGAATTACCATACTTTTTAAAACTGTTTTATCTCGGATATAGAATGCATGTGAATAAAAAAATATATTAAAAACCCATTTCCCATTAATTTAAGAATTGGTTGGTGGTTGAATAAACATCACACTAGAGCTATACAATGTGCTATTGGTGACAGTTTGGAATTTATCTGGAAAGAAAAACCATGGAACACATCTCTTAATTTTGAACCATGATCAGATGAGAGCAACACCTGAGCTGGTACTCCATGCGCAGCTATTTAGGTGGGAAGACCACAACAGATTTAACAAATACCATTCCCTTGTACACACCATATGTTTTTTAAGGAAGGAAACTGTCAACCCTTCGATCATAAATTCACTGCGCTCGCATGATCAATATACTAACCACAACCCTATGGTTACGAGTCCTGTACTCTACCGGTTTCATACATAATGGATTGGTGGAAACAATGTCATGTATTGTATATGTTGAAGAATTTAGCAATGTAGTAGTTTAAATAATGTTTGCGATTTAACATTATCTAAATAAATTCAAATTAAATCAATTGCGGCTTAAAATGTAATGAAATAAAAAATATTAAATGCTCTTGTATCCCCAATGCAAATTTCTTGAGGGCCCCACATTGAACACAGCTTCTACCATCTAATATATTTACAATGACATTTAACTTCAACCATGTAATACGCTTCACGGGTTCAATCATTCTGACTCTTAACAGGATAAGTACTTGTTTGTCCCATCAAACACCCAGTATAGGGAAGACTGATGTTCCGGAGGGTTGTTCCTATTCTTTTTGTGTTTTAGTTAATAATAGTAGATTTAAGATCATTTATACTTCTTTAATATTGTTTATTTAGTTCTTAATTTTCTTTCTGTAATTCAACACTTCATTCTATTGTATGTCAATATTTAAACGTATTTGTAAATATTTTCCATTTTTAAACCTTTCATTTCAATAGCGATCTGTTTTCCAAAATCACAGGCTTGGATGTCATTCGGAAGTATATTAATCTTGTAATGATGAATACATACAAGATTATTATTAATTCATTTAGCTTTGAATATTGGTATATATATGGTGCTACGAATACTAATAAAAATATTTTATCTGGATTCATATCTAGCCATGTCTATATCCGTGTGGGCCCCCAGTGGATAAAGGCGTACAGCTAGTAATCAGATGATTGCTGGTTCGAATCCGTGCGATGGACTTAACAAAGACAAATAAAAAAAGTATTAATCTGACGATCGGTGGGTTGTCAGCTTCGATACAAAAATACTAGTATAGGGCAATAGCATCCCCTCCCGCACCTCCATTCTTCCTCGCTGAAACCGTTTCGTGGAGGACAAATACAGGTAACAACCGCACACAGAGCACGTTGTGATTGGTCGTCATATACACAGGGAAACTGGAAACCTGCATGTGATGCCGTGTAAACCAATTACCGTCTGCAGATTTTTTTAGTCGTTTGCCGGAGTCCAATGTCCTGACGCCTACTGAGATTGCGTCGGGTGCCAACTCAAGTGTTGTCCTGGTCATCTGACCATGTTTCAAAAATGCGAAGCATTGTTTAAGGGTCTTTCCTTCTAGGAAACCCCGAACCGTCGCCATCAATAGCCCAACTTACAGAATAGAGCTGTTGCAACCACGTGACTTCGTGGAGGACAGCGGCAAACGACTAAATAATCTGCAGACGGTGATTAGTTTACACGGCATCACGTGTAGGTTGCCGGTTTGCAAGTGACCAGTTTTCGGTTTGACGTTAATTTCGACTAATCACATCGTGGAGTTTGTGCGGTTGTTACCTGTATTTTTCCTCCACAAAACCGATTCAACAAAGAGGAAGGGAGGTGGGGGATGCTACTGCCCTATCAATTGATTTTGTTTATCCCTCTGTTGACTTCATAAAATACATAAAGCGCGTATTAATAATATCCCTTCTTGGGCACAAACACTCAGTTAGAAATAAAAGTAAATTTTCTTGTTCCTTGCCCAAGCCATCAAAACTTAGAAAGTGGAGTGTGAGATAAAGTGTTGTTCTCATAATTTGATCTTGGTACAAAATTAAGAAGCAGTATTTCCGAATCTTTATCTTCGAAATCGATCCCGATCCAACATTAATAGCTTATTATGTTATTACGAGACAGGTGTTTCTGGCTTTTAAGTTTAAAATAGATCCCGAGCCGTCACCAAAAGCTCATCATGATTTCATGACGTCAAAATAATAAAATTATATTGTGTTATTCTGATAGCAGAAATGGGTTTTGAGTTCAAGAGTACTGTTGAATCATGGGAAACTTTTGGCAGCTCAACTAAAAATGGTGGCTTAGGCAATCAGTGTTTGGGCGAATGTTGTGGAAGCGGCTCTTGTACTTTCTGTGAATGTGTATGAAAGCTTGGACTCATGTATAAACTAAAGAAAACCCAAGATCAGCTACATAAATTGCCCGCTTTGTATATTACAAAGCTTGTGCAAATACATTTTATATATAAATGCACCTAATATTTCCATGTGAAGTGATGAAAGACAGCATTTAAAGTAAAACCGATGGAAAGGTATTTCTACACTCCCTTCAAGTGTTCCATCACAGCCCATAATTGCAATTCACAATATGTACATCATAAATATATAACATCGATCGCTAGAATAGTCACCAATCATATTATATACTCGAAATATACTTTTTAATAATGTTTTCTATTAGGTTGGAATAAAATTTACTATGAAACATATAATTTGCATATTATAGTTATTTCATTTATAAAAAAAAAACTGATAACACCCCCTCTGTGTTACTTCAAAAATGTGGAACATGATGTGTGATGTGATGCCTACCATTTCGGAGGACAGCATTTCTCAGAGAAGTGGACAGTTCACCAATGATGAGTCTAACTTTGAGCAGTTGATGGTGAATATGTTGGACGAAAGGGATAAGCTAATGGAGAACCTACGGGAGACCCAAGAGGGCATGCAGGAGATTCAGTCGAAGTTGTCAGAAGTAGAACGAGAAAGGGATTCCCTTCAGAGGCAGATGCAAGCAAATTTACCGCAGGTAAGTCCACCTGTGTAATTTAAAATGCATTTACTATGATAAACATGGAATGGGATTTAGATCCACTCTTTCACCAAGTTGCAGCTCAAATGTTTGTAAATTCTAGAAGACGGTGCACCTTGGTGCGATTCTGTATATTGGCTGTATTCGCAACACTAACATGTTCTTGGCCGATAGAAGCCAGTTTTGTTGACAATCAAAGAACTCTATTTCCCTTATGCAAGTTAGCCAAAATGTAAAATTTATGGCTCATGAATTGCCGCCATATCATATTTGGCGGTGGCACCATGTTCTAGATTGGGTTGGTTTGGTTAATTAACGTCCCAATAGAGCTGCAATGTGGGCTATTGGCGATGGTTTGGGGCTATCTCGAAGGAAAAAAACGGGAATGGTGCCTCGTATTTTTTAACCATGTTCAGATGACGAGGACAACACCTGAGACACCCGACGCAACCTTAATAGGAGTCGGGACATTGAACCCTGATTAGATTTACCGTGCATCACTCCCATATACATGCCAGTATAATTTGCTGAATGATCTGAACGACTTTCTAGTGTTTTTTGTATTGAACCTGCAACCTTTTGATCGCAAGATCACTACTTTTTTACTTTTCTTTGTCAAGTCCGCCCCACGTGCTTGAACTAGCAATCCTCTGATTACCAGCTGAACGTCTTTATCCATTGGGCAACTGGAGGCCCCATGTTCTATGAATTAACCAAAATGTTATATTCACCAACCCTTATTTATAATGTTTCTAATAATTGGTATAAACAAATTTAGTCATGCCTACTGTGCGACCATCGCAAGGCAACCCACAGACAGAGTTGTGTTACCAGGGGATAGTTGTAGGTACAGTGATACGTAAAAGAGGGTGAGGGAGTCACTAAATACTTCTCATTTGTCTCGGATATCATTTTTAGTATACTATATACTAGTAAGATGGATATAGGTAGGAAAATGACTCTCCCATGAAACTTTTCTGCGTATGCTATTAGAGGGTTTAGATAAAAAATGGTTTTCTCTTAAAAGACGACTTGTACTCGTCTCTTATCTTCTACATTCCACCCCTGGAATTGAAATCACCCATTTCTTTAGCAGCTGTCATACAATGGAATTTCGTTTAGAGGTTTTCTCATTGTGATGGGAAAGTATAGTCAGTTCTTACAAAACGCTAAAAAGATATCTGATTTAGGATCTTTGTGATTATTTTAAGATTTGCCTAATAGTAATGCGGATGATCGCCTTATTTTCTGTCAGGTACTTTCTTTTAGCACATAAGATCTAGGTAAGCCCTGTGTGAAGGGGGAGGGGGGGGGGGGGCGTAGAGCACAACCCCTTCAATAATCAGGAAATCCTAAAAGTTGGAAATTTCAGGTCTTAAAAATCCTTGATTTGGAACAATTTATGCCTGAAGAAAATCAATATTATTAGCAAATGAAAGCTAGGGAAGATTTAAAATTTCCCAACTTGTAAGGTTACGTTTAAATTAGTCCTCAGAATGAACACTGCATTTTACTCAACAAATCAAAGCTTGTGAGAGAACTGTTTAATATTACCTAACCTAATATACAAAATAAGATTATATATAAAAAAAATTACCTAATATATAAAAATAAAATGGGAAATAGTAATCTATTCATCAATGTTCATTCTATGTGTTTTTTGAAGGACAGCCTACCCTCTCTTTTTAAAATTTGAATTTGCCCTCAAGCCATTTTTATGAAAAAATTCCGCCCCTTTTGCCTTTTTCAGTCGCGTACAAGCGTCCTTGCTCCCCTAACTGTCTTTAAAAAAAGGCATTGGTTTTAAACATAAAACATAATTAAGTTAATTATGACAGCAGAAAAACAAACTTCTTTATAGCTACGTGGGTTGTGCATTCGTGATATGCAGTAATTTCAACCAATAGAATACATTGTAATTTCTATTGGTTGACAAAGGGCATCTCGATGTGTTAACAGATAGACACGACCACCACAAACTTTTTTGTGAGATGTGCCCTTTTCCTGCCAATAGTACCCTGCCCCTTTTTATTTCTAGAGTGAACACTGTATTCATACAAATATTTCTCATTATTGATCCAACATCAGATTTATCCTTTAAACCAACCTTATCCAACATCAGACTGTCTAAATGTCCATCATGAAGGATTTAACCTCTCTAAAATCGTTAATTAATTACCAATGAAGTGCAAGAGTAAAACCATTTTTTAAATCAATATTATCTATTTCTCCATTTTGGTTTTTAAGCAATCGTATAAACATGGTTAAGTTTGCTGTAGTATTTAATTATATCATCAAAAAAATTATTTATTATAATTAAATCTGTAGTTGAAAACTATTATATAAAAAGACCTGATTGAAATCTTAAAAAAAAAAATATATTAAATAGCTAGACTTAAATAAAATAAAGAAATTAACATTGAAGCACTTCCACAATGAGTGAAAATCCTGATTGGGATCTTACCATACTCAGCTAGACTTTAATCAGCAGTTTCATATATAGCCACCAATGAGATTAACATTAGCATAAGGGAATGTCCATTGTTACTCTTGTGACGGTCAGAGAAAATTTTCATAAAAACGTACATTTTTTACAATACTAAACATATTTAAGATAAAATTCAAAATTACTATTTAAAAGTTCATGTCATTCCGCTTCATAAAACATATCTAATATGTAATTTAGTATATTTTAGTTGTCTAGGAAATAAATCAAAATTTTGTTACTCTTGTGACCACTGGAAAAGGCAAAATACAAAAAGTGTTTTTAAGGTAGAATTCCTGTGAATTATATGAGAATACAAAACTCAAATTTACAAATATAATAGAGTAATTATATCTCTTTAAAAGGGAAAAACTTTTGAATCTCTTTGACAAAATCTGAATGAATGGCATTGTTTTAAGTAAAAGGCTAAACGTTACTCTTGTGACATTTTGTCCACAATTGAATTTCTGCTTAAAAACCTCAAAAAATCATTAATATATGAGCTAATTCTCGATTTTTTTTTTTTATATACAACAGTTTTAAACATTGATAGGAGTCTAAAATAGCTTAAATGGGTATAGAATTATTATATTAAAAAATAGTTTACTAAAAAAAATTTTTACAAATATAAGAGCAACAAAATTAGCCACAATTTGGTTTCTTTTGTACCAAATAGCATTATCATAAGGTTCAAACTTTTGAATTCTTTTTACTTTTGGGTGTATTAAAGCACCTTATTTGATATTCATCATATCCTACTGTTAGAATTAACGGACCACAACATAGTTTACAGTCACCTACTGGTTATATTGCAATTTCTCGGCTCCTTTGCGTTCTGCTACTGAGCAGAATTGCTCTTTGTCTTCATCATCGGTTTCACTTGCAGTTTTATTGCTGTTTGCTTTATATAATATGAAGTCTTTGTAGGAATTATCGTATGTTATGGTCAATGGTAGATAGTGAAATTTTTGGTAGCTTCGACAAAGTGTGTTTTTGTGTGCCCTTCACTATACAATTTCTCCAAGAGTAATACGCAAATGAATTCTTTGTCTATGATTTTTTCATTTGGTACATAAAGTATGTTTACCTTTGTTGCACCATGAACAAGTTCTGCAAAATCAGCAGCTTTTTGTATAATTGCTTTTTACCATGCACTTCATTTCATAGACATCACTTAAAAAAAGAAAAACAGCACCGATTCCATCTACAGCACTCGTATCATAAGCTGTTGAAAAAAAAATGTCCATGAAAACGATTAATATTTAAGTTTGATTTAAGTGCTGACATGTTTACAAAATTATATTTTTGTTTAAATTGGCCTGTGCAACCATCAGAAAAACAGGATACACTTTTGACCGATGCATTTTCTTGGAGTTGCTGCATTAAAATATCGTGCAAACACATTTACAGAATATCTGTCTTGTATTATATAATAGCCTTTCTATGATATTTTTTCAAAATGCACATTCTGATTGTCTACCAACATTCAAGTAAGGTATCACAGCACCAGCGACATAACAAAATTGCAACAACAGGCTTGAAACAGCAAATTTCCCAACTTAACGATTCGAAATTCCCAACTCAACAGTGCTGAAAATTCCCAGTTCCAACTTATCAGAATTTATCATATTTTTTTATATACATTTTATGTAATATTAAACAGTTCTCTCAAAAGCATTGAGTTGTTGCACCCATATTCCAATGCAATGTCCGTTTTGAGGTCTAATTTAAATGTAATGATACAAGTTAGGCCATTTCTAATTTGCCCTAGCTTACATTTGCTAATAATATTAATTTTCTTCAGGCATAAATTTTCTCAAATTGGGGATTTTTAGAAGTAGAAATTCCCAACTTTCAGGGTTTCCAGATTATAGTGGGGCCGTGCTCCCCCCGGTGCAACGGGCCTGCACGGCACTCTAAATCAATAAATCATTAGATCATCATTCAATCATCATTTGAATAGAGAAAATAAATCTGCAAATGTCCTATGAATTACTTTGAAAGTTTTTATGAAAACCACAAATACACACATTCTGAGGACCTGCTGTCATAATTGTTCTGTAATTTTAAAGTAAATAAAAAATTAAGATCATTCATTTTAAAAACATGAATGAATGCATATTAATTTGTTTTAAATTAATTATGTAATTAATTATTAATATAATTAATTGTGGAAAAACTACTCAAGAACTTATTCTTAAAAAGGGCAAAGCCAAATAAACTTAAAATATTGTTTTTGTTTTGGTCTGAAGACAACCTATTTGATTTACTTGCCGGAAATGTTATGCGTTACTCTTGTGACACAGTCATTTGTGACAACACAACAGAGGATGTTCTATGCATGACACACAAAAAATAAATGATGTAAAATATGTCTTATTCCACCAAATCAGAGATTTTAAAAGGTTTAAAGTAAAAAAGTTAAGTAGTTTTTACAAATTTGAAACTTTTATATGTTTTTTGTTACTCTTGTGACAATTAAACATCACTAATTTCGGCTGCACTAACATTTTCGACCGCGGGCCGCCACTGACTAAAGCACAGCAAGAGCAAATGACTTATGTGTATTTAAGGATGACCTTGTGCTATGATTGGCAGAAAAGTGACCAATAACTTAAGGAAAGGGATACTGTCCGGAGTATTAAACTGATTAAAATAATAAACTGTCCACAAATGGCCTCATGCATCTGAAAAATTAAGTAAAGCTCTAGTGCCATTGTTAGGGCTCTGGGCAAGTGGTCTAACGCTATCCTATTCAGTGGTGGGTTTGTAAATTTACCAACTAAGGTGTACACAAATTTTGCTACCCTTTTTATTTAAGGAAAATAAAGAAGGGGTCCAAATGTGGCCATTAATTTTTGTAATATATTGTTAGAAGTTGTGTTGCAATTCACCTGACTTACATATTTTTTTTAAAGTAGTCTTCTTGTAGAAATATGGCTTTGTTAAAGCAAATAATTAGGGGGGGGGGGAGATATTTAGTGAGTATAAAAATTATATAAAAAAATATTTAATAAAAGTTGATATTATTAGATTTTTAATAATATTCTGATCTGTATTTAATTTTGAGTACCTTTGCCTTTTTCAAGTCTAGTTTTAACATAAAGTGTGTGATCATTTTTATTATATATTCGGTTATTTTAGATTTTTAACATAGTGCCTGATTACTTTTATAATATTTGATTTTATATTTAAGTATCTTTGTATTTTACCAAACATCTCAAGGGTGTGCATTAGAAAGATCCTTAATTCTTTAAAAAATTACAAATATGAATATTTGGGAAAATATTTCTAATTTATTTCTTTAAAATTTAGGTAAGTCACACAACTGATGAGTCTCCCCTCCCCCTTGTCATGTCATAATAAAACAAGATAGATCCCTCCCTTCCCGAATGTTCAAGTCCTACGTAATAAATAAACGATCCCTAAAGTGCACTGTAATAGAAATTTCTTACTCATTCATTATCTTTATTTTCATTTTAAAGAGAGAGATACCATGCGTTTCTTTTATAAATAATTAGTCCACATTTTCTGTTATATCCCTTTGTGGGTTATTAAGTGTTTACATTTTGGATACTTTATTGTAGTAATTTTATTTTCCCTACAACAAAACTGCCAAAACATAATGTTTTCAAGCCATTTGGTGTTTACACACGTTTAAATTAATTGGTAATATTTTTTGTTTTCAATCAGATATATGAGGTTACCTCATCAACCTGATTCAGATATCATTATTAATTAGGCAAGGATTTCTATTACAATAAATTAAAAAATTACTGTGGAATTTGGAATTTTTTTTTTTTTTTTTCTAATCACCAGACTTCAGACTTTTCATTTAAACATCATTTCTCAAAATAGGACTGTTACGGTTATACAAGTTTATATGTTCAATAGAAATATACATAATGTGCTTAAATACAGGTCCATATTCTTAGAACTTTGAACATATTAATGCTAAAAAGTTGTTTTTGATAAAAGTAATTTTTTAAGGTGTATGCAAAAGTTATATAATTTATTTGATCCTTTTTTTTTTTTACTATGGAGAGTCAAATGATCCTTTCATGCATGCTAATATTTTTGCAAATTTTCCATTGATAGTCACATTTATTAAATTAAATGGGTTCTTTTATCAAAGCTTTATTAGAAATATTTTTTAAGAATAGTGTAAAAATTTTGTGCTAAAAAAAGTCTCTACCATGATAAGCGTAAAGATGTAAAATACCAACTAGGTTATACTATTCCTCATTACCACTTATTAAATATATATACAACATTTATTATATTTTAAAACATAAGCTTGGTCTCTTGAATTAATTTCGAGTTTTTATTTAATATGATTAGGGCAAAATTATCGAGAAGTAAATTTCCTTTCCGCTTCCAGAATTTCCTTAAAACAAAAAATCGAATTTCCTTCATGAAAGAAATGTAGACATATTGATTGCCAATATATGAATTCATTGAAAGGCATTGTGGTTTTATCCGACAATGTTAATCATCCAACAAAATTTACAATTGTAAATTTAGTATTCATCTTGATATTTTATAGGGATGGGACGAATATTCGGCCCATATGCCGAGATTAGGTTAGAACGAATATTTCTGTATTTCGGCAATCATCAGCCGAATAGCTGTCATAAAAGCAGGGTTTAAAAACAGGATTTTTTTTGAGGGGGGTGGGAATCACATTTGAAAACTTTTTGCTTGTAATTAGTAAAAAAATCTAATTGAATTACAACAAGTTTCTGTGAAATGTACTATTTTTTAATCATTTTCGGAAATAGGCAGCTTTTTTAATCAGCGATTGAAATTTAAAATATCTTTACAAAGTACAAAGCCTTTTAAACCTTAATAGTATTTTTTTTTATTTTGATTATATCAAAACAGGTAGCGATAATGGTAGAATGACAAAAACTTTAATGAACACCACCTCTCAGCTTTATATTAAATAATTATACACAATAGGTTTTTTTGCATAAATATTTCAAACTTCTGAAAGCAGGCTTTCGTGGGTTGTTTGCCTGTTGTAAAGAATTGTAAAAAAAGTTGTTATTCAGCCTCAAAGTTAACCGAATATTCATCCAAATCACTATTCGTCACATCCCTAGTATTTTAAATAAATAAAGCAAATTTTCAAACCATCAGTGTGTTCTGCATGAGAAAAGTTGTGTTGCTCTTATTAATTTCAAAGTGGCATCGTCTATTTACCAACAAAATAAATTACCTACTAAACAGTAATAAGTTCATGTAAGTAAAATAATAATAAAAAAACCACTAAAGCAACATTTTAAAATATAATATTCGATATAAACTTGTTTTACTATAAATGAGGAGCAAAACATTAAAAACATGTTTGGAAGGTGTGATTTACAAATGTGGAAGTTATTTAATAGTCCATTGTTATACCTTCATAAATTATATAAATAGATAAAAAAATACAAACGGTACTTGGAAATCTCCCTTAACATTCTCAAGGATATTAAAGGAATTGCTTGCGGTTTATTTTCTATCAAATGAAAGCATCTAAACATCATTTAGGATTCGAGTTTGGTTTTAAGTTAAAGGAACTAAATATTTATTTTATTTTGTAAAGTTTATTCTACATTCTGAAAAAAAATTATCAATATCCGATCAAATAAGATATAAAACTAATCTGGAAGTTATCAAAGAATTGACTAGATATGTGATATTTCCTTCTCAATAATTTTGTGCTATTATGTCTATATTTGCATTAACAAAACAAACATTATTTAATTTTGTAATACATTAAAATTGTCTTGTGATTTTCGAATTGACCTTCCATGCTTATACCTTAATATAAATACAGTAAAAAAAGTAATTATAAGTGGGCTTGACAAGAGAGGTGCAACCTAACTCCTCACAACTCTGGGTGCATAATCCGTGTTTAGAGAAATGCACCCTAAAGAATTTATTGACCAGTTGAAGTCACTCGAATCATTGTCACCTCTCTTTATTTTACCTATGAATCATGAATGTTTTCAGCAAATACTACTTTAAGCACATTACTAGGAACTATGAAATCATATATGGTAAATTAAGTATATTTCATTTTGCTGTAAAACTACATTTTTTTTTTACCATACATTAAGAGTTGTGCTATTAACGAGGAGTGTTTTCTAAGCAGCAAGAATTGTTTGTATATTAAATTGCGGTGAAATGCATGGTGCAAAAGAATATCATAACTTTGAAAAGTTATTGATCTCCGCAGTCGAATAACTTAGAGCGCCGTTATACATATCATTGAGAAGAAGAAATTCTGAAGTTTTATTTGTTTAGCAAGAAATCTCTCTTGGAGTATCCTTCATTGCACACCACTCGGAAACAGTTATTAATTCTTCATTATCTTACATTCCCAAACGAAATGTCAAAAAAAAACAAATGTCCCTGATGGCCTAACATACACAACGTTACATGCTTCATTAAAAAATAAATAAAATTTATGCACTTAAGTGTAGTCTCTCAATTCTCATTTATCCCCAATAAAGGGAAATTTAAATTTGTTACATATTTTATTTCCCGTCGTTCACAAAATTCGCTCTTTTTTCTAATGCTTGGCGATTAAAATCGAAACTTGTTTTTCCTAAATAAACTTTAAAAACATACTTCACCCCGCATAATATTTCCCTAGCAGTGTGCATTCCCAGTTTTTAATGATGCTTCTCAAACTTCCCTACCTCGTTATTCGATCGCTTTCGAGAAATTAAACGGTTCAAACGTCTCTCCCCCCCCCCCCCCCCCCCCTCATCGCTCTTGATCGAACTCTTCGTTCCTTCCCCGTCGTACTTCCGAAGCAGAGTAATTCGTCTGGAAAATAAAATAAACTGCTATTTATAGATCTGTGTGCTGCAGCTTCGAAGCCGTAGGAAAAGCCGGCTTTAGAGCGTTCTTTAGTGTCCACTTCGCTCTTGTCTAAATGGGGATGGATGATGAGGCGACGATTTTTCTTTGTTTGGGGGGTGAGGTTCTTGTGCCACCGAAAATAGATTGGGTTCATAGTTTATTTAGATACCCATTCTTTGGGAGTGGGATTTTGAGTCTATATCATACAAGGTAATCAGCGTTGTTCTTACGCTGTTAGAAATGATTGCTCTTTTTATGAAGAAAATTTCGTCGTTTTTTGACCAAACAGTTGTCTGCGAAATCAAAATAAGGATTTTTATTTTTTACATAATTTATTTTGTCAAAAATAAAGACTATTTGAAATAAAAATCGACGGTACGACACGGCGGAAATCGCGCGCTACCAATCGAGCCAGAAAAGCTCGTTCTGGACAGTAGTTATATACACGTAATAAGAACCTAAATTGGAAGCGAACGAACGAATTCCACCGGAAAGGAATCTGAGTAATGCCTAAATCGGAAAGTTCCGATTGTGACCATAGATTGTGACCCATGGCAACCTTTTGTCTGGGCGCTAAACAAATGTTTTCTTTGAGAATATGGTAAACCCGGCTCCCTTCGGCCGCAATTGGGCTATTGTCGAGTAAATTATATTCGTTAAAAATTTGAGGATTCTTGTTTCGTCCAGTCACGTGATTTAGTGACTTAATAACTGTTAAAATTGACGAAAACAGCCTTGACGATCTCAGAATACTCAAAAATGAGTATTATTTCTGATAGTGTACTAACTTGGGTGCTTTGCATGAACAGTTGGTTTATTCTCGTTCTTCTTGATCTTTAGGCTTTCACAGTAAAATATGTTTTCGAATAGATTCGTTTGTATTTCATGTATAGGGCTACCAAATGTTTATTTATGTTGGAAAATATATGCTTCGAAGTTGTTCTTTGGAAGACGAAACAAGAACCTCCTGTATCGTCGTTCACTAGACGTAGCTGACAAATTGGTGATTTTGAGTTTTTGTTAAATTATATTATGTCTTGGTGAGAGGTTTTGTGTTTCTATTTACAATCGCTGTCACATATGGCATTTTCAATGGAAGTGTTAACTAATAAACATTTCAAACCTTTTAAAATGCCTCTTCTGAAACGTCAATGAAGCGTAACAAATCAACTAGACACAGTCCCCGCTGCGCGGTACAAAGGTTAGAAGGAATAAATGGCCGAACAGGTCGACTCGGCCATCTTTCTGTACATGATGTTATGTCATTTATCCCCATAGGCCGATCCCC
Source organism: Troglohyphantes excavatus (assembly GCA_963932185.1). Taxonomy (NCBI): domain Eukaryota; kingdom Metazoa; phylum Arthropoda; class Arachnida; order Araneae; family Linyphiidae; genus Troglohyphantes; species Troglohyphantes excavatus. The sequence continues at coordinate 45,683,797 of OZ010669.1, forward strand.
CCCATGTTAGTGATTGTGTTAAGAAAATGGTGCCAGTGATACCAGGCATATAGTATGTAAAGCATACATATTAAGAAAACAAGGGTTAATGCACACTTTATAGTTTTTCCGCACAAAACCTGCACTTATATCTGTTTTAGAAAAGCTCTTAGTTGAATCGGACATACTTAGAAACATAACATTGTGTTAAGCATTATATTTTAAATACTTTGTTTAAATAGTAGTACGAAACTTTGATTGGCAGCGAAATCCTCAAATGTAAGATTAAATAAAACTTTAGAAAAATAATACTTACCTATAAGCCTTAGCAATATCCTGGAGGATATCTGTCTGGAATTATATTTTTATTTATTGATTGCTCTATATTAAATATTGACTAACGATTAAAACTCTAATTGCAAATTGGCTATGCATATTATTGCGCAAAAAATACATTTAAGTTATTCAGTTATTAAATTAATCATTTATACCTTTAAAAAGTATTTTATATAAATATTTTAATCCCATTTTAAAAAAAATAGTATATAAAATAACGTTTTATGCCGTGTAAGATTTCTAAAGTTGAATAATTGAAAAATGCTTACGGAATACACCATTGTATTAAAATAAAGTCACGTTTTTAATGTCTTGTACAAGTTTATGAATTTATTATTCCGAACGCAATAGCCGGGCCCAGATATCGGTTTGTTCCTTTTCCAGTTTCGTAGAGAGGAAGAATGGTTTCTATGGAAACCGCTGGGGAATGCATTTGTTGAAATCCCTTTGCGGGAACTATAAATTCCCCTCTCATCTCGATCGTCATGCTCCAAACTGAGGTGAGTTGTGTATGAATATGCTTGATGTTGGTCACCTTTCGATTTTCGTCGAAAAAAAACTACATCTATTAATTTAAAACGTTCACAATGTGGTACAAATCGTTAATATATTTGCATATTTATTATTCTTTTCCTGAAGAGGAAATCAATTCATTATGCGCCGTTTAGTAATTTGATGATTTTTTTTCCTTCTATGACAGTTTTCAAGCTCGTGATTTTTAAATGCTGTTTTTGATTGGCTTTAATTATTTTTTTTCAATTAATTAATATATTTTTTTTTAAGTGAATACTCCTCGTATTATTTGTTTGGCCTGTATTGTCCGCAAGTCAGTCAGTGAATGTATGTTAAGAGATTGATCTTTGGCTCGCCACAAACAAACTTCATAAAAAGCGTTTTCTTTGAATAAAATATAAGGAGTCCAGGTGTAGGAGGGGCTAATAATTCATCGTATAATATTAAATGTTACGTAGGGTATAAGTTTGACACGCGATGTGCCTGTTCAAGTGCTGCCCTCTTCCTTTCACCATGGTTAAAAATTATGAGGCGGTCAATAGCTCTTTCTGTAACTTCAAGTGAAACGTAAATTCAACAGACATTCCGATTGGTCTGTGCTAGTGTTCCTGTTATGCGTTTTTCAAAGGGCGCCGCACCCTGCCCTTTTTTGTAAGTGCCGATGAGCCCTGTCCTTTTTAGAAGTGAAAATGTGCCCTGCCTTTTTTCAATATCTTCTTTGCGCTCTGTAATTAAAAAAATATATTTTTCCGCAAAAACGTAGGTCTGTAGGATTGCCTTGGTATCCCAATCGTACCCTTTGCCCTTTTACTTAACAAAAAGTGCCCTTTTTGACAAATCCCCCCTGCCCTTTTTTAAAACTATGTGAACACTAGTCTGTGCATTATATATAAAGGAATTAATATATATTTATAACTGCACGTTTAACAATAAAATTTATATGCAGGGTGGTCATGAATGGTTGGGCGATGGTTGTTTGGCAGTTTCACATCATATAATGAACCATTATTTTTGCTGTGCTTTAATTAATTTGTTTTTTGCTTTTGTTTAAAGTTGGTCAAAAATAATGTTTTATTATGCTAATACAGTAAATGTGATATAACCGAACATTGCCCGTCGCCTAAAAGTTTATAACCGCCCTATATAATCAAACGTATTGATTATAAATTTAACCCCTGTTTGATCACCGTGTCTCAGCTGTTTTACCGCTATCTCATTCACTCCCCCTAAAACCCTTCGATCCCACCCCCAATTCCAACCTGAAATCGTCCTTTCCCATCAACATTTCCCACACGGTGTCGCCCCATTTCTCATCTTCGTCGCTCATCACTCCTGCCGATGTGAGGAGAATGATCTCGCCAAGATTCTAACCCTGGACATTTATAAGAAAAATTCCCCACAACTCCAGCCTCTCTCTGAATGAACCATACTGCGGCCCGTTCGTTTTTTTTTTTTTATGTGGAGAGAGAGAGAGGGCAGAGGTATGCCCCCTGCCCCTACCCTTTTCGGCTTCCTTTTTTTTTTATTTCTTGACCAAGAATGGCAGCACGCTTGGATGACAAATTGCATCGGCTATCGCTTTCCAACACTCCTTGGCTTCGTGGTTGAAGTGCCTTTTTATTGGCGGGTTTGTGGGGGTGTAGGTATTTTTGATGGAGGTTTAAAAAGAAACAGAAGGGTAATAAATAATGAGGCTTACAGTAAGTTCGGACTGTGACACCCTAAATGTTTTTTTTAAATGATGTTCAAAAAAATTAATACTGGTTCTGTTTATCTTTTCTAGTAATTGTTATGAATTTATTAACAAGTACATTATTTAATATTGCAAATAGCTCTTTATTTTGAGGTAGTTGAAAGTATTTCAAGTAAATCAGATTAATGTATTGCTCAGTGGAAAAACGAAAATAATTAATATGTCATGTGGTAAAAAAATTCTTTTAACAACTTTTCTCAACAGATGATTAGGGCAGCGCTTTAAATTGGAAAACTAGAAAGTAAAAATTTGCATAAATATAAAAGTTTTGTGTAAATAGTCCCTTTCTTATAGTACTCTAACTAAAGGCAGCTATTCTAACCATTCTAACATAACCATCTTATATGAATAGCCCAGATGTAAAACAGGTTATTTCCAAATATTCGAAAAATAAGATTTCGAGTCAAGTGTATATCAATAGGTACTCTATAACTTTGGCTTCAATTTTAAAATATAATAAACCAGCAAAAACCTTTGTTTACTAATAAAAACTTAAAAAAAAGAAGTCCACCGAAGCAAAAGTAGCCATATCCAGTTATCGTGAGTATCAACGATAGTTCGATGCTGGAATGTGGATATAGCGGCTTTTGCTTCTTGATCTCTTTTCTTCAAATTACTTGAAAACTAACATTTATATTATAACTTATTCAGTAATCTGAGAACTTCCACACTTTAGTGAAATATTGTTGTATTTTTCTTAATTATAAAAATATATATTAAATTAATAATAGTTAAGTTTTGACAATTTTTCGCGATTTACTAAAGAAGTTAAAAGTGCATATATCTGGGCTATTCATACGATATATTATTCTTGTAACACGGGCGAGCCGCCTGGGCCTTATAATATGATTCAGCAGATTATTTCGTGGTAAAACCCTAATGATGTGTTCGTTGTTTTGCCTGTTTAAAATCATCTGCAGTTTTCGGTATTTTCAATGAATATGGATGTTGAGCAGAACTTGTAATGTTTAATTGTAATAGTGATAAATTTTTAATTAAGACCCTCCTCTAAGATGAAATGCCTTCGAATAGGAATGGTAACAAACATGTGGTTTTGTGAATTTGTTTATTTTGTTATTCAGTTTTATTATAAGGATATGGTTATGGATAGTTATTACGTATGAAATGTTGGTCGCAAAGGGATGTAGGTAAATGTCTGATCTAGCGGCGTAAGAATCAACTACTTCAAGAATAAGCAGTTTTGTTTTAACATTAATTTACGTTTTCACAAAATGATGAAGTTGTTACTTGTCCCCCTTGCCTTCTCACCCCCTCCCCCTCATATTATAGATAACATGACTTAATCTGTTTTGACTGATTTCTTTTAAAATTCATGATTTGATTAGAGTGTATTATGTGTGCATAAGAAATTTTAATTAATCGCATGAATTGTACGTGAAAGTGCTTAAATAATGAAATTACTGTGGTTTTTAATATAAAATTTGTATTAAAAATTTCATTAGCATTATTTTTTTCTTTCGAAATACTTTATAGTATTAAGTTTTTTTGTTTTTTTTTACTTTTTATAGTTTCTTAAAATTTTAAAATATCAATCTGGACCCACATATAATATATATGTCAGTGGCGGCTCGCCCACTACAGCAAGTACAGCCGGGCTGCACCTAAATTCATCAAAAACTAAAATCAGATATTTTACTAATTTTCTTAAATGAAGATTATAATTGAAAATGAAATTTCTACGGTAGTAAACAAAATCTCCGATAAATAGCAAACCTTTTTGCCGTAATGCACAATTTAGAAGGGAAAAAACTTCAGTCAATGAAAATTGCAGCTAAAAAGCGAAGTCAGAAATCGGCTGCATCGTTGCCATGACAACCTTACGTGGTATGACTTCCCCTTCACGTTAAAATGAGGCTGTGACGTCACAAACGCAGCTCAAAAGGATTTTTTCAACTCGAGCTGTAGTTGGGAATTCTGTGAATTGATTGGCTCCCGTGTTTGAATCGGCGGGAAGTGTGGGGAGGGGACCGAGTATTTTACTAGCATCTCTAGACCGCTTTGCCTGATGGAGGAAAAGCCCATTGGCTCGATAATTGTTTCAGCTTTGGCGGTATTGATAAGTGCTGTTTCGCAACCCTGTGGAAGGAATGGCTGTTGAGGGAGTGAATGGGAGCAATTCGATGGAAAAATGGATTTCTGAATTATTTTAATGATTTTGGATTCACACTTTTATCTTTAATTTTTGATTTTATTTTTCAACAAACAGATGTTTTATATGACATTCTTCAAAAAAAATCTTTAGATATAAATTATTGTCTTCAGCAAGTCAAGGTAATTCAGAACATTATAAGACAAAACCATAATGAGAACACGTTCAAACGTATTTTTGAAATTGCGAATTCGAAAACAGAAATTGTTTTCAAAAGACTAGGTGACTTCCGAACTCACGAAGATGTGTTTAAGAAATTTAAAATGTTATATTTTGAAATTTTGGATACCATAATAATGGAATTTGACGTAAGATTTAAAGATGGCGAATGTCTATATTTTTTTTGTTTTGCCGATTCCTCAAAGTTTGAGGATTTTTCGATAAATATGGGGGGGGGGGGTCACATGATTTCGGCTGCACTAACATTTTCGACCACGGCCGCCACTGATATATGTATATATATGTATATATATATATATATATATATATATATATATGATTAGTTTTGTTCAGGTTTAATTTATATTGTGATTGGATTTAAAAACTTAATATAACATTCGTTAAATAAAAGTAGTCTTTGTTCTTCCCAAAGCGGGGAGTATGTTTAAATGTCACATTTAATTTGAAACACGGCCATTAGCTGGAAGACTCAAGACGGAAGTGCGATAACTTTTTCGTGTTTCTAAGGGAAATTCGCCCACTGTGTAAATAATAAAGAATAGTTATTTTGGGTTAACTAAACTTGATGTAGATAGCAATGGGAGCGGAAATAGTGTAGGAAAAGGACGAGACTGCGCGTCACATCCGTTCTATTAAAATTTAACTCCATACACGTTGCATTAATTGTATAATGTAGCATTTTTAAAGCATACGAAATTGTATCCTATTCTTTAAAAAGAAAAAATTGAATGTTAAAAATAAAATTAACCGGAAAAAATTGCTATTGTTAGTAAAAAAAAGTTAGTGATTCTATTCTTATTGTAACTTTTTGCCAACATTGACGACTTTTGATGTTGCAAAGATATATATTTTTTGTATATGACGCGTCCTTTATTCCATTGTCTCTATTCTTATGCAATAATAATCTTTACGTTGCATTCTTTAGGTCGATATAGAAATAGCGTGTTTATCTTACAAAATTCCCTAGTTTCGAAAGTAATGTCACCTAAATATTACGTTTTGGTGTAATCGCTGACGTTTTTTTTTCTCTTAAAATGTTAAAGGTGAGTACGAGATGCAATGTCGCTGGGTTTTAAAATTGTAAAACTTTTTTTCCGAAATATTTTTTACTATTTAGAATATAAATTTTTAATCTTAATACATATACTACAACAACGGCGTAGCAATTAAAACATTAGGGGGGGGGGCTCAAATAGTTCCATACTCAGAATATTTACCAATTAAAAAAATAAGTGACAATTATCAGTTATGCTAATTAGTCATTAATAATTAGCATTTGTTAATTAACTAGTAATTGAATAATTTTTCTGAGAAATTAAAAAAAAAATTAAACATATTATTCCATTATCGCTAAAACATTTAAGGGGTCAGAATTGAAATAACTGTTCTGTAAAAATAACGTAAAGTATAAGGCTTTCTTAGAACGCAAAGAAAAGGTTTAAATATAATACACAAATAATTTGTTATTCAAAGATGTGCCTGGCTTAAATGTAGAATAATTATATCCATACATATAAATTTTTCTATAATTCCTAATGGAATTACATTTTATTTACTCGAGCAGCCTAAAACCTTCTCCCACACTTTCCTGTTTACGTTCACCGGTCGAATAACGAAATTAGGTTAACTATAAGTGGCGATGTTTTCCTCTTGCAACCCTAATAAATTTTTGGAATAGATATGACATCCAACTTTGAAGATCACCTTCTTCCTTCGGGTGTGTAGCATTGTTTAACCGTCTTTGGCTGCACACCAACTAAAAAATGAGAAGTCGCTATTTTAAATTCCTGCATCAAAGGAACAATGGCTGCTTTTTTGCATATATAGGTTACTGGGCAGTTTCACTGAAACCGAATCACTGAAGGGACAAACAATATGTCGTCTCGAGCTTGTCTTACAGGTTTCAGAAGATCGCATGGGTTTGCGATTTTATATTACAGAAACGAAATTTTCGAATAAGTATTATCCTCTTGATACATCAAACACCATGTCGTTTAAATTTTAATATTTCAAGGATTTTTACTTTGACGTCAAGATCATGTGCTTACAAAATTCGGAATGATTTTTTCTGCGAATTTGATATGTTCTTGAACAGGATTTTCACAAGCAGCCTTTGTTTTTGAGGCGGTATCATTTATTTTGCTTGATTGCTTGCTTTTTTTTAAGGGTATAATTGCTGGGCGGCTGTAAGACGTCTTCTCCATCGCTTTCATTATAAAAATTTATATAATGTTTTTAGTGATTAGCTTCACAATTTCGTTGTTTAATTTGATAAAATAGTAAAACGGCCTTTTTCTTTTATAGTGGTTAGATTTAAAGTTATCATTGCGTTGAATTATAAAAATATCAATGACTCCAAGAGTGACAGACAAGGTTTTAAACACAATTATATTTATTGATTACATGATACATTATTAACTCACTACTCAAAATGGATTTACTCTCTAGACAATAATGGTATATATTCATTCAAATCAAATAGTAAACGCTAGACAAATAAATTAAATACACTATACTTAAAAATGCGCTCTGGTTTGCGCTAATTGATAATAAAATTAGGAATAAATGGTACTCACCCCAAATTGTTGTTAGATTTAGAGTATCCATAATTGGGCACATTGTAAATTCTCTGCTAATTCTTAAACACTAGACATACGACGATGTCTTTCACTGTGAACCAATCTAATGTATTGGAATGAATGATTTATCTTCCTTGTATTTTTGTTTCTACGAAGTTCTACGCACGTCGGTTTTCATCAAATAGTATTCACATCCTTCGAAAGTCTTAAGGGTGGCTTTAAGCCAAAGGCATTTTTCTTCCTACAATGTGGGTCTAGAGGCCTTTTATAGGCTCCTTGATATCCTTCAGAGACTGTCTTATAGAAAGGACTTCATTGGAAGTTTTCTTTTAGAGAGACTCTCTTTAGGTCCTCTTTCTTTGAAAAATATTATTCGACTCCTTAGCTCCCGGATTTTTCACTCCGAGCTAACTTTAATTCCCGCCTTCGCTTTTCCCTTTAACGAATTAAAAATAGTGACCGCCCTCAGGGTCTCTTAGTTCATCGCCTATAGGCCAAATTTCTCTGCCCTAAAATCACCTAAGTGGTCAAAATCCCCCTTCAATTTTAAACCTCCCCACACTGACCTTTGAACTTTCCCAGCCGGACCCTGCGAATACAGGTGCGTGTTGCGAATTTTTAGTTAAGCATGGCTGAGCATGGGCGCGCCATATTGTTAAGTAACGTCAAGTTCCGCACGTATACAAAGCATAGAGCCAAATTTATAGCGAACGCACAACAAAGTCCGAATAGCGACCCTTCCCTCATTAGACTAGTTGACGAAGCTAGAAACGCCCCCACGACACTGAATCTCAAAGAAACTCCTGTCCAGTCGGAGTTATAGCGTCTGAGAATTCCGATTTCATTGTGCGATCCCGATCTTTTACTTCAAGACGGACATAATATTGCGCATACCGCAACCACCTGAACTGGGGGTCACTTCCCTTCCCCCAAGAGGGGCTCGCCAGCCTCGTATATCCCTCAGAAAGTTTGAAACCCTGCTTTTCACCGTACCTGGGAGGGGGGGGGGGGGGGAAACCTAGATTTAGAAGGGGCAGCGCCGATTGCCTCATTAGCGCAATCCAGCATTATCCAACAGGCTCCGAAAAAAAAAAGAGAAAAAAAAAAATTTGTAACTTCCGGTAAATATTCTTCAAGACAAAATTTTCCAAGTCTGCTGTCCCCTCTCCCATGCAGGTCAAATACGGTGAGACAAGATGGGTGAGCACCACCTACCAGAGCACGATTCACACACATATATCAAATATAGAAAAATACATTGATGATCAGCCAGGCCGCCAATTGCTTGAAAAGGTGAAGTGGGCTTGTGATTGCCCATTCTAAATAAAGGCTCAGTGAGCACTAGATTTAATTTTTGTCCTTCAATTGGCCACCTGTCTGTTGCATGTCAAAGTAAAAAAAAAACACAATTTCAAAGCACTTCACATAAAACATTACGACAGTTGATAGTACCCTTCATCAATGTGCCTCAGTCAGCTATGCCAACATGTCAAATTCCAATGTCTAAATATTGGAAAGGAGCATAATTAAAAAAAAATCATGTAAAGAAAATGTATAAAAAATCGTATATGTCAAACTGTCAATAAAATTGAAAGTATCATCTGGAGTGAGGCATCAACATCAGAACTTGTGACATTCCTCTCGCTCTCACGTAGTCAGAAACTGTAATGAAAGTCACATACTAATACATACTAATTATTGTTATGTAATTTGATTATATAGTTGACCTCCACCTATAACTAAAAGAAACATAAATGATAGACATGTACTACACACAATAATACAAAAGAAAAAATATATTTGTCAAATAGTATGTCACACTGTCGTTGCAATTTATAGTTCTGATAACACTATCGCTTGCAATTTCTATAGTTCTGCCTAGTGTTCCATCGCTTGCAACAACAAGCTAGGAAATTGCTTATTACCGTAATTGTCGGTACTATCTGAAGCAAAGTGGAACTCGCAAATTTTAGGATGTGGAGAGCACTGTCTAAAGCCGGAAATTAAACCAGTCGAAACGTTTGCTGTCTGTGCGGGTCTGTTCCGGCATAGTTCAAATGGAGTTGCTTAAGATCCAGCGTGGGGTCCAGAAGACAGAATTTGGTCTGCGAAGGCTCCATTTGCAGAAAGGCCTCGTCTTGTTCAAAAGGGCTCTTTTGCTATTCAGCGACGGTGTAGTCTTTCCATCTGCGAAGATTCCATCTGTAGGAAGGCATTCTTTCGAGGGAAACTCCTAGACAGGTCCATCCGGTGAGCGAGGTTGGCGGTGCCAGTGACGACCCTGTGAAGGCTGCATCTCCACTGCTAGGTGGATGTCTTTACTACTGCTATCCGGTGAAGATGTCGTTATGAAGTTCTCGCGTGCAGAAAGTCTACTCCCCTTCAAGAAATGCTCCCATCCGTCCGCTTTTCCTTCTTCGTTCTGCTCGGTCCTTCTGATCGGTCCTTCGTGCTGCTCGGTCTCTCTGCTCGGTCCTTCTGTTCGGTCCTTCGTTCTGCTCGGTCCTTCTGTTGAGTAGGTGTCTACCGGTGCCGGTGTTGGGGGGTCTTGTGTTGGGGGGTCTTCCCTCCAAGCAAGGCTCCTCTGCGTCACGGTGGCGGGCAGTGAAAGCTTCATATGGGAAAGTCATCTTCTGTCCCATAAAGCTTATGGCTCCACTGCTCCAGTTCGGTGGCGGTGCCGTGAAGGACCCTCCAAGAAAGGCTCCTCTGTTACACTGTGGCGGGCAGTGAAAGCTCACATTGTTAACGCCTGCCTTCTTTGCGTGAAAGTGCCATGAGAGTTCCTAATTTGCCATGACTGTTGTGCATAAATTGTCTTTGATTCGTATATTTGCACAATCATGCGCAAATCGTGTGTATTGTTCAGTTGGCTGAGCTTAGTCCATCTGCTGCACTGTGTGTTTAACTTTCACATACCTGTGGGTCCTGAAGGTGCACAGGTTGTAGCCATCACTTCAGTACAACACACCAGCAAAACTATAAATAGAGCACCATATTTTCCACAATTTCATCATCAAAAGAACCAAACCAGAGTACAAATTGTTTGTTAAGTTTAATCATGCAATTTCCCTTCCTTATTAATAAGGCATTTAACAAGATATTTCATCCTTCTTTCTAATAAGAATGTATTTAGTTTTAATAAATAAACAACAAAATTTTCTGACATGGTTGTTTTATCTTTTAAGCATATTTAAATTAATTGTTTAATTCTGAAAATATGATTTGCATAAAGTTATCATATAATATAATTGCCAATTAATTTTTATCTTAATGTAGAATTTCATCATTTAATTAACATTTTACAATTACCTTTCGAGCATAAATTTCACTTCTAGTGAAAATGTAAGAAATATTTCAATTGAGCATTTGCATATCAATGCATAATTTTTATTGATTTGCAACATTTCATTCGAGAGAAAAAAATCTCATCCTGTATTTCTAAGAGGGATGCCAAGATAAAATTTTGAACTTCAAGAATTCCAAGAAGTCAATTAGTACGAGCCTCTGTTTAATCAAGAATTTAACAATCTACTATACTGTCCTTTTTCCTGTATACCAAAATTGTTAGCTCAGTACGGCTTACCCATATAGACACGATGGTATATTTGCCATCAAATTCCATTGAATTCTCCTTTTGTAAGATTTCACATGCTATCCAAACATAATAATTTACAATTGGAAACTTCTCCAATTATTATCATTTAATGTATTACCTGTTTCAGTAATTTATTTACAGTACCATTCTAATACATCACACTATATTTACACCTATTCCTCAAAATTTTCAAATCTGTTTTGTATTTTGCAGTTTGTTTTTATAACCGTTCTGCGTAGAGAGTATAGGTGCACATTAAATAAGAATATATGTACATTTCCCAATTAACCTCTCCGCAACCAAACAACTTGTTTGAATCAGTGGTTAACTCATATTTCCCTTCTTTTCTTTATTAATTGTGATTAACTTGAATTTGTTTCCTCAAACAATTTCGTCCAATTTCTCCGATTTCAATATCAAATTTTATTTACATGATAATTATTAAAATCCCATGTGGAGTCACATAAATCGTAAAAGTAATTTCGATAATTTACTTTAAATTCTAATTCGAACTCATTATTAATAAATTTTCATTTTATTTTGAATTACCTCTATTTGTATATCCAATTTTTCATAATATTTCTTTTATTATGAAATAAAAAAAAAAGTATTTTATTTTGAACTTTCCATTCAAAATTTTCATCAATCTCATTATGCTTCCATCCATTTTTATTAATTCTAACATATCATATTCTAAATTCCAGAAAACAAAATTTCAAAATTTTCTCATACTTCTTTAATTTTCCCTTTCAATATTTTAATCATTATATCCATTCCCCGATGATTTATGATGAAACTGAACAGCGGCTATGAGGATTTCATCGTTTTTAATCCTGCTCCCGACTTAATCAGTTCTCAACTCATCATTCCTAAATCGCAGGGAAGTAAAATAAATCCACTATGAATACCCTATGCATCAACTTTGTGCAATCCGTATTCCGAAACCAAACCAAACCAAACCATCGTTTGACAATCCGATTCCCTTTAGCAAATTCCAATCTCTGATCCTTATACCTGTTGTGACGTAGCCGAATACAAGTTTTACTTACCATCTGCTGCAGCGCGCTTAACTGGATAGTGCGCACTCCGTGCCTTTGCACTGCTCCCAATTGACGGAATATATTAGAAATTGTTTTTTTCAGCTACCGTTTAAGGATTGAAGAGAAGTGAATTAATTCCAGCGTGGGTTTCGATGTTTGTTTTGAAACGATGTCCGTGCCTTTTCTATTCCTTATTAATTACTTTGAATTCATTTTTATTTCATATTTATTTTCAACATTGTATTTTTCCTTTTATATGTTATTTGCTATTCTCCTAGGTTCTATCTTTTTAGGATTTCGTCCGATCTGTCTACAAGCTCGGCTTGTGTATTTATTTCCTTTCCGACAATTCTAATCGTGTTTCTTTAACCACGTTTTATTTTTCAGTATCCTTTTCATAAAAACCGATTAATAATTCATTGTTTAGTCTTTGCATTTTTGGGAGCTTCAAAACTTTCCAGATCTGTATTCATCCTTGTGTTGATGAATTTATTCATATATTTATCGTACGATATTTTGGTGAATTGTGTTGTTAGTGTTTTAATCGTGATTTAACTAAACGTTGTATTAAAATTTGTCATTCAATTTTCTAGCCATATTGTTCGTGAGAAATTTTTCGGGTAATAAATATTTTATTTTATTTTTATTATTATTTTAATATTTTTGTCAATTGGTTTTATTATTATTTTTAATCATTATTATTATTTTGTTTATTTATGTTATATCTACACTTTCATTTATTTACTCATTTTTGAATAAGGATTTTCAATCTCCCAATGATTTCCTAAAATCTCAGATTTATGTTAAAACTTATAAAATCTCTCAAAACTTTTGCTGCATATAATATTAAGTTATGGTATTCTCTTTGCTTAGTCGAATAGATTTGGGTTACCCTTCATGACGAATAGCCCTCTCAAACGATCAAACAAAGTTTTCATAGTTTATTGACAATTCGCTCAAATTAATATAATTGATAAATAATTTTCTCGTTAAGCTTATTCATGCCTACTTCCTTAAGCATTAACTTTAATTTTCAAAATGATTTAATTATTTAGTTTAGTAATTTCATTATTTCCTGTCATGCACATACTTTAATAAGTTCCTCGCTTATGATTTTATGTTTTAATCTGCCTTGTTTCGAGATCTTAGTTATTATCAAAGGATTTTAAATACCTGAATTTATTCCATTTTATGTTTGTCATGTATTTCTTTTGCTGTATGTTGATGAACAGTAATGTTAAGACTTGGTCGGTTCCTTAGAGAGTAGCTAATTCCCATTTGGTCCCTTACTCGTCATTCTACATAATTTTCCCTACAATACAACCGTCAATTTTAATTTATTTTATTTGTTTAATTATTCAGTATTTTAATTGTTAATTTGAATTTATCATTACACGCTTATTTCTGTTTTATATTCTTAGTCTTATTATCAGTGTTTATTATCGGTTTTCCCATTTATTTAACTTTTCGGCTTTCTTCTTATGCAGTAAATTTTCAGTTATTTTAATTTTCTGCCCAACTAAAAGTTGTGGATATTGATTAATTAATCTAATTATCCTTGACAGAATTATTACCTGGAAATATTCTTTCTACATTGTTTTATAACTTCATTTTCCTTTAGATCTCATTCACCTTTTTATTTACGTACAATTTTCACTTCATTCTATATCATTCCTTCATTATGGTTCATTGAGTTTGGTAGAGATTTTGATTAACCTAATACCCTGCAATAACCCTAATGAATTTATTTTGTATATTTTTCTTTCATATACTATTTTTGCATTTTATTCTCCTGTTTTCATTCTCCTTAATCTTACATCATTTGTTTTTATATTTTATTCACTACAAATTGTGGACATTGGTTAATTACCTAATTGTCCTTCATCAGAAATATTTTACAGGGGTTTATATCCTTCCCATATATTTCATTCGCTACTTTTTATTCTATCATGTTTTATTTATATTTCATTTCCTCGTCTTTTGTTTATTTCTTCGCATTTTATTTATTTCTTCGCATTTTATTTCATTTGTAGATTCTGTGTAATTGAATACTGGGTATTGGTTTATCTTCCTAATTACCCTTTACAGAATTCTATTCATAAAACAATTCATTTTGTTCCACCATTTTCTTTTGTTTACATTTTATTTTATATCTTTTCTTATTTAATTTTTCGATTTCTTCCTAACCATCTATTCGTGTCAATTTTCCCAACTCAAACTATCATTTTGAAAAGAACTTTTAGTTACTCCTAGGTGCATAACTCGGTTCTATCAATTAGTTTTTTTTTTTTTTTTTTTTTGACATTACCTCTTACATCTTTATATTTATTCAGTAACTTTCCATACCAAATGTAACTTTTAACTTTCAGTATCCCTTCTCAATACTCAATTTTAATTTCATGATTATTCCCTTCTTTCATTATTTTTCTTTCTGTGTTCAGTTTAAGCGGTTTTGTTTCCCTCTCATTCTATCAATTTTAATTTTTCAATTTTACCTTTCTCTTCCTTTATTTATTTATTATTATTTTTCTATCTTCTATCACCTAATTTTATATCTTATTTTAATATTCCACTTATATTAAAATTTTCCTCTTTTCAAGGCTTTCCTTGATCTATAATCAATTTTATTACTTAAATTGTTTTTCCCTTTACAATTCAAGAAAATTTTCTCAATTTAACACTCTGTGTTAAAATAATTACTTACAATATACAGCATATTAAGAAATAAACTATCAATATTTATATACACTCAGACAATACATTATTTACATGCTCCTAATTGATTAATTCTCTTTGATTAACCATCCAACTTTCTCGCTAGATTGTCTAGGAAACTCCATGGTTTGTGTCATGTTGGCTAATTTTAGCTCGTTCAACTCCTTTGCAAGTGTTAATATCATATCATCTGTTTTCTGAGTGTGTTTAGCAATGACTTCTCCGTAATTGATACTTCCACCCATTGTGTTTATATTTCCGTGGTCCCCTTCTGTCATTGTTTCATTCAGCTCTAGTAATTCAGCATATGTAACCGCTTCCGCAAAGTTTTGGGGGTCTCTTGTAAGAAGCTGTTTTTTCATTTCACCCTTTATCCCTTCTAAAAATTTGGCAAGTTTTGTCTGCTCATATATTTTCTTAATAGATTCATTCCTCATGTCTACCTCTCCCAAAAATTTGAGGGCAGCTGTCGCAACACGTGAAGCAAACAGTTTAACTGTCTCACTGGGTTGCATTTTGCATGCAGAGAAAGATTGTGACCGAAAGGCCAAACTAGATTTCTGCTCGAAAAAATTAAGGAATTTTTCTCTGAATATATTATAATTTATCTCATTGGCCAATTCACTGGAATTTATAATATGAGTTAAAGCAGAACCTCTTATTCGAGTTTTTAATATTAACAATTTCTCTGCGTTACTAGCATTTAATGATGATGCCAAGTTATCAAACGAATTGATAAAATATCTGACAGTCACCGCTGACTCATTGTCAAAAATTGGGATTAAGTTATATACTGCACTTAATCGTGATAAAGAAGGGGTTTCCATTTCCGGATTATTCTGTTCTAAACTTTGATTAGAATTTTGATTACCTGAACTACTATTATCACTTGGTGGAGACATATTTAAATAATTTCCAAGTAATATGTATAAGTTTACTTAAATTCAAGTTTTGTCTGGAATATGTGTCAATTTACTATTTATGTTCTAAAAAACCATTTCCCAAATTCCAAAATATTCATGCAAACAAATACCAAATCATATAAATATGAACACAATAATAAAATTTTCCCTCTAATACTACAAATATGTGTATTAATAAAACCATTAAAATCATCAAGAATTTGTCTCCTTTATCAATTCAATACCAAACCATTAAATATAGTAAAAGCGAATTGTTATGGATATCATGTAAATACATTACAGGGATAATTCATAATCTCTGAATATCTAATTTTTATATCAAAGTAGCATATAAAAAAAATATATAGCATTCTTCCCACAAAATACTAAGATTAATTCTACAATTAAAATTGCAATCGCTACAATTAATTCTTTAAAAGAAATTCCAATAAAGAAAAATTTCCCTGACAACATGTATTTGCTCAATCAATTGGTCAAACAGAGGACAATAATTTTCATTTTCTGTGTCATTAGTTAATTTCGCCTTTAATTTCATGCATATATTTCAGTAATGCTCATTGAATGTTTCATTACACTTCCACACAAAAAAAAAATGCTCAAACATCAAAATATTAGAGAAAAAAAAATATTAATAATTAATATCTTAGTTCTAAATAATTGTGTTGTCAATTTAAATCTCATTCTCCGATATATAATCTTTTAAAGAATAATTTAATTGACTTAATTTAAATGAATTCTAACATTTAAAAAAAAATTAACATCTCGGTAATGTAATTGCATTTTCAACACTTGTCTGTTTTCCGAATTGGTCACGCACCATTGCTGGGCGGCTGTAGGACGTCTTCTCCATCGCTTTCATTATAAAAATTTATATAATGTTTTTAGTGATTAGCTTCACAATTTCGTTGTTTAATTTGATAAAATAGTAAAACGGCCTTTTTCTTTTATAGTGGTTAGATTTAAAGTTATCATTGCGTTGAATTATAAAAATATCAATGACTCCAAGAGTGACAGACAAGGTTTTAAACACAATTATATTTATTGATTACATGATACATTATTAACTCACTACTCAAAATGGATTTACTCTCTAGACAATAATGGTATATATTCATTCAAATCAAATAGTAAACGCTAGACAAATAAATTAAATACACTATACTTAAAAATGCGCTCTGGTTTGCGCTAATTGATAATAAAATTAGGAATAAATGGTACTCACCCCAAATTGTTGTTAGATTTAGAGTATCCATAATTGGGCACATTGTAAATTCTCTGCTAATTCTTAAACACTAGACATACGACGATGTCTTTCACTGTGAACCAATCTAATGTATTGGAATGAATGATTTATCTTCCTTGTATTTTTGTTTCTACGAAGTTCTACGCACGTCGGTTTTCATCAAATAGTATTCACATCCTTCGAAAGTCTTAAGGGTGGCTTTAAGCCAAAGGCATTTTTCTTCCTACAATGTGGGTCTAGAGGCCTTTTATAGGCTCCTTGATATCCTTCAGAGACTGTCTTATAGAAAGGACTTCATTGGAAGTTTTCTTTTAGAGAGACTCTCTTTAGGTCCTCTTTCTTTGAAAAATATTATTCGACT
This sequence comes from Troglohyphantes excavatus, assembly GCA_963932185.1. Lineage (NCBI taxonomy): Eukaryota > Metazoa > Arthropoda > Arachnida > Araneae > Linyphiidae > Troglohyphantes > Troglohyphantes excavatus. The sequence continues at coordinate 45,701,187 of OZ010669.1, forward strand.
CCTTAGCTCCCGGATTTTTCACTCCGAGCTAACTTTAATTCCCGCCTTCGCTTTTCCCTTTAACGAATTAAAAATAGTGACCGCCCTCAGGGTCTCTTAGTTCATCGCCTATAGGCCAAATTTCTCTGCCCTAAAATCACCTAAGTGGTCAAAATCCCCCTTCAATTTTAAACCTCCCCACACTGACCTTTGAACTTTCCCAGCCGGACCCTGCGAATACAGGTGCGTGTTGCGAATTTTTAGTTAAGCATGGCTGAGCATGGGCGCGCCATATTGTTAAGTAACGTCAAGTTCCGCACGTATACAAAGCATAGAGCCAAATTTATAGCGAACGCACAACAAAGTCCGAATAGCGACCCTTCCCTCATTAGACTAGTTGACGAAGCTAGAAACGCCCCCACGACACTGAATCTCAAAGAAACTCCTGTCCAGTCGGAGTTATAGCGTCTGAGAATTCCGATTTCATTGTGCGATCCCGATCTTTTACTTCAAGACGGACATAATATTGCGCATACCGCAACCACCTGAACTGGGGGTCACTTCCCTTCCCCCAAGAGGGGCTCGCCAGCCTCGTATATCCCTCAGAAAGTTTGAAACCCTGCTTTTCACCGTACCTGGGAGGGGGGGGGGGGGAAACCTAGATTTAGAAGGGGCAGCGCCGATTGCCTCATTAGCGCAATCCAGCATAATGCTGATGATAGCTTATTTTCATTCTTATTTACAGCATATAATTTAGAAACTTCAAAGGTGGAGAGGTAATTGTTGAGTATCCGATTCCATCGTCTTCGTCCATTTATCAAGACCTAATTGACTTCGCATCAATTAATTTTTTAAATAGCGGTAGGAAAAAGAACAGGCCTTTCTTGAATTTTTAAAGCAACGAATTTTTTTTCAAAAGCAAATCTAATAAATTCTATGTTTTTAGATTTTTTTTTTCTGTGTAAATCCGGTGTTTTGTTCTTTATAATCTGAATTATTTTTGATTTCATAAAGGTAGTGTTACACAATACAAACTTTAAGATCAAAATACTGATAAACTATATAGATACTTTTATTCAATCAATTGTATATATCTGGTTAACCCTAGCTGGTTATAATCATCTATAGTATGCTTATTTGAATGATTGTATTTTTTTAAAAATAAGTGCTTGCGGCTAAGGGAAATAGGTATTAAATAATGAAAAGTCGCTAAATTAATATTCTGTTTAATATATTTTTTATTAGCAAGATAAAGTTCCCCCTGTACCATAAAGTTTGACTCGTGAATACTTCATACACGCACCTGATCGGCCTGCATCTTACACCTTGTAAAGATGTATATAGGATTCTACATGTTATTTGTATTCGTTCAGATTGTTTTTTAACTTTTTACCAAAATTTTCAACTTTTACAGTTGTACTAAATTTATTTTTATCCTTTACAACGTTTTTACTTTTTAAAATTCCCACTTCAGATGCATCTCAATAAAGAACTGAAGAGTCGTGTGTTTGGTGCAGCATGGCCAAAACTGGCCCTTGCGCCACTAAAATCTAACAAACCAACTTTCTGGGATCTTCTCTATAGTTTTGGATCTCTCCGCACTTGTCATGAGTTTAGACTTTTTAATATCATCTTGTTCGTCTTAAACTGCTTTTTTTTACCTGTTTAAGTTTCCTATACTGCAATTGTAGTTTAGAGTGATATTTTGGTGTGTTTTTTTATATATTAAAATCTTCGTCGCTTTCTACTCCACAGAATTTTCTCATAAACCATAAAACTAGACAAAATGAATTTGTAGAACTTGTTCTTTTCAATTTAAGCACATACACGCCACGATCTATCAATGAAAACTAAAGTTACACCACTTAAAGGGGCCATAATCTGCCCCCCTCCCACGCGTACAAAGGTCATTAAGGGGGGGGGGGTAGTTAATAACCAGCCTGTTCACCGGGGCTTATTTTCCTCTACACGATGGCAGGGCATTTTTCCCCATAGACTAATTCTGTCTGGAGTAATAAAAACACTTTTATGTCGCTCAAATTTCTGCCAATGTACCTGTACCGATTTTTAAAAGATGCATTCACACCAAAAAAAAATATAACTGATTTTTTTTATTTCTCTGCAAAAAGCCTCCTTCCCTCCTTCTTCCTGATAGACAATTTCGCTGTCACTCTTGTCTCATCTGTATTATTTTCACTTCCATCCCACTGTCGTCCCCGCCTTGTGCCCAGACCTAAATGAACCGACCCGTTCCGAATTCTGTCTCTTTCTCTAGATTCGCTTCGCCCTTTATACGATTATCTTCACTTTTATGAATGGGAAAGGATGCTGGTGCTCCGCCCCTGCTCCCACTCTCTTTCCTCGACGCCAGATGTGGTGTGTGAAAGTGAATGGCCTCTCACTCATCGGACAGCTTGCGAAGAAGTGGCCAGACGCCCTGGCTCTCTCTCTCATTACAACACCATTCCTGGCATTGGATGTCCTTTCAAGGATGCATGGCTCGATTGAATGGGCTAGAGTATGGCAGGGCCTTCTGTTTGTTGACCCTAAGTTGCGATAATTGAGGAGATTAGAATTCGCCGTAGACTGGGGATTTTTAAAACCAGCCTTTCTGGGGTTGCGATGCAGGTTTTTGAAAATATAAATATTAAAAATCGCTTAACTAGTAGTTCTATAAATAGTAAAATTCGCGACCAAAAAAAAAAGAAGAAAAAGGTCTTCGCATGAAACGGAACTACTAAAACGGACATCATCTTGAAACGGAATTTTAAAAAAAATTACAAACCTCATACGTCGTTTGAATTCAAGAAATATCCATGTCAAATTTGATTATATCTGACGAAATCCCGAACTGTTGAGATAAAACTGGACCTCTATAACGCTCGGTCAATGAACTATAAAATTAGTAAGTCTTAAAAAGATTGTTGGTTTAACAAATTAAGTCAACTATGGTCCGATGCAATCACCGGCCGGGTCCAGCCAGACATCTAATAGAGCCCCTACGATATTATTGCCCTCCTCCCCTCCCCATGCAATAAAAGCAGCTCTAACTGATGATAGTACGATTAAAGTATTCATAATTCTCAATTGCATTAATTTGGGGTCTGGTAAACATTTATGACCACCAGGCCGCTTTAATGTTCCAGTACGCCCCTGATAATCTATCTGATTAATAAAATTCTATTTATTATCCGATTTTTCCCTTTACATTTGTGGTCATAATTGAGAAGTCGATTTTTTTTTCTGTAACAGATTAACTTCACCTGAACAATGCATTTACCCCCCCCCCCCCCCCTTCTTTTAATGCAATTAATAATCTATGATTCATACGCCGATGCCTATTTACCCACAGATTCCCCTCGTCAAATGCTCTTCTATCAGCCTTCGTGTCACATTTTCTCAACTACAGCAGCCCTGACAGAAATCGAAGAAACGAACAGGAACCCGTACGGGAAGAAAGAAAACGATCAGAAAGCGATATAAACGTAAAAGTCGGGGGATGTCCAAGGAAAAATACCGTTAAAAAAATGCGTCTCACGTACGGAGAGTAAGACGTATCTCTCTCTCCGAAATCCTTTTTCGCCGAGAAAGTTTCCCGCGATGCCGGACGTGCCTTTGCTGCCCGTGGAAACGAGTTTTCTCATTAGATTTGTGACTGATGTACAAAGTCGATATATGTATTTTAGTGACAATAACTCCTTCGTCGTAAAAGAAATAATCTTAAGGGAAGACTAAAAATCCTCTTTGTAGGACAAAAGAACTGCGGGTTGTTTTTTCGTTTGAAACATCGTCGTTTTATTGTTTTTGATATTCTTTTATCGCAAATCGGTGTAGCCTGCCGGCTTGTGCGGATTTCTCATAAATTGTACTTTTACGAATTGTTTGGGAAATTGTTTATGGTTTTCGGAGAAATTCTTTTCTTTTTCAAGGTTTTGGCATCAGTGAACCAACGAATTCTTTTAAAAAATTTGCTCGCTTAAAAATTTTAAATACAGCAAAGCCCGGAAGCAGAAACGCGGCGTAGTACGTCGCAGATTTTTTCAAATGTGTGCGGACAAATTGTTGCATTAGAACATTTTCTGCAGATTCTTTCTAGGTTTGCTGAGATTCTTCTTTAATCGTTGCTGCTATAGTTGCTCATGAAAGGTATACTGATAATTGTATAATAAATTTAATTGAAGACAAATCTTATTTACTAAAATGTTGTCGCACATTATTAAGAAATTTTCTGCTACTGGGCAACGAAGTAAATGAGTGTTATGTATTATCGGATAGTAGTCTTCTCTTGGAACTCTTTATTAAAAGACAATTCTTTATTAATAACTGATTTTTTTTAAAACTTTTACTTATTTTATTATAAATAAAATGTTGATTTTAGTGGAAAGGAAAGTTTTACATTAATTTTAATTAAAAATTACGAAGGAACTGGAAATGACGTTTTTTTTCTTTAATGTTAAACATTTTCGGAAATGTTGATGGCATTCAATATAACACTTCTATACAGTTAATTCAAAGATTGAATGCTGTATAGAAATGATCATTGTGAAACAGATAGGCCGTCATAAAAGATATTTTCTTGGAACCGAAAACAACTTAATAAATTATTCTATGGATTTGAAAAGGCGAATGTTGGCTAGCATCCAGTTATGAGCATAGTAGCATTGAAAACATTGTTAATATAAAATTATAATTATTCATGTCCCCATTAATTAACATTGATAAATTGTTTAGTAACAATAAAGCTTATATTAAATTTGCTACTTATGTCTATGTAGCGAACGTCAACAAAGTTACATTTTTAATGTTAAAATCCGTCGAAATATTTTTTTTTATAAAGTTTCATGTCTATAATTTAAATGAGAAAAGCCAAATTATATTTAGTTAATTCAAATTGGAATTTAATTATGATTTTAGTCTTTCCCTTTTCTTACATTAGTATTATGGCACAGGTCAACAGTAAATTTGCTTTTACTCTAGACTATTTACCAGCTATTGGTCGGGAGTATTATTATTTTACGAAATACCGATTGAAAACTGAATATTCTGTGCCAGTCGAATTTGCAACGAAAACGTCTATTTACTTGCACTTTTTAGGAGTGTTCATACTGAAAAATTAACTTATTTATTTTGCAGAAATAAATTGTCAAAGAATACTTTGTGTGCGGAAGTGTCAAATGTCCAATTTTTTTGCGTCTGAATGTGAATTTTACCTTTAACGACTGTAACTTTTATTCAGAACTCTATATCGTATTAAAGCAGAACTCCAATTATTCGGATAATCGAATATACAGATAATTAGATAACTCACGAAAAAAGCTTCTTAGTAGAAAAACGAATTCTGCTTTAGTATGAATGTAATTTAATGACTATTAAAAACAGTATCATTTACCTATAAAACACTTTTAAAATGTATATTTTGCTAATTTTTTTTTCTCAAAGCTATCCGCTTTTTTTCATTCGGATAACTGGAGTTCGGATAATTAGAGTTCTACTGTGTATGTGCTTTTGATGTGCTTAAGAATAAAGTCTGTAGTTTTGGAGAAATTATAAACAAGTTCACTTTTCCCCCACTAAAGGATCAAATGATTTCCGGAAAGGCTTGAACATAATTGGGGACATTTATGCATCTTTAAATTCTAGAAGCCGACCTAACCTACACATAATTGTTCTGCTATGCAATACTGTGCATTTTTTGCACTAGATAGTATTTAACAATATAATGTCACCCTACTGTAAAGTGTTCTTTTTACACACACGTCATGAATGGTTTTCATTATTATACTCTTGCTATTAAAAACAACGTTTTACACCGATCTGCCTATCTATGAGTAAAGTTGAAGGTTGTATATTTCCGATTATTTTTTTTATTGTTCTAAATTTAAATTGCCACTTTTGAATTAAATTAATGATCAGTGTTTTCTTAATTTTGTTTTTAAATATTATCTTAATTTTAACTGTTCTCAAAATAATTTAAATTAATACTTCGCGGCATGTAATAATTATTGAGTTATGTAATAATATAAGTATGAATAAATTTGTGTTTACAAGTTATATTATACTTATTTGTTAAGAAATAGCGAGGTATCTGGGCCTCAATATGACTGGGTCGTGCTGCCCTCTATTGGGCTTTTCTGCAGCTAACATTTATATTAATTCCTTGATTGTTAAGGCTTACCACATTTATAAAGGCCAGACCGAGACTTTTTTTTAATTTGTCAAAAATCACTAATTAAGCACTTTAGCCCATGTTATTTTCCCAGCACATGCTTTCATAAATTTTATATTCTTTGATAAAAGCGATCAAATAATAATTTTTTTTACTATAAAATTAATAAATTTGTCTTATTTTTCTTTTGTAAACTTTACTAAAACACAGTTTACAATCTATATTTTCAGTTTTAGTGGTTTCTAATTTTAAAGGGTTGGGGGGGTGAGAATCTAAATAAAATAGCATGGGGATAAATTTAAACATACAATTAATAAAAAAATTAATATTAATGAATGCAAATATATGAAAATTAGGACAAAATTGAACACAGGCTTGGTCACTAGGACAGGCTTCTGAAGCCCGTGGCGTTTGATCAGGACAGCCACGGGCTTCAGAAGCCTGGCCTTCTTCACGGGCTTCAGAAAATCTGCCAAACAAACTGATTTAGACCTTTATTTTTTGTTATGCATATTTCGCTTTCTGGATTGAAACTGGGAGGTATCTTTTTTTTTTTTTATTTTTATTATTAGTTTTAAATTAAGTATATGTGGTTTCTGTTATGTTTATGTAAGGTTCTTATCAACCTTTATTAATACTACATTGAGTGGCCAAAATATTGACCCCATACCTATATTTCATACGCTTCCATATATCATACGCTGAATATTGCGTTCATAGAGCCTTTGAGAGGATCCTTGATTTAAAATTTGCTGAACTGTTTGCCTTCGGGTGTCCCTTACAACCTGAACACTCTTCTTTCCGCTCGAGCAATCAGTAGTCGCTGGCGACCAAAGGAAGCACGTTGAGACCTATTTTTTTTATCAAACTTTCTAGTCTTTGAACACTATCACTACAGCTGTTCTTGAACAATTCTCAAATGCAACGTATTTGTTGATGCTCAGTCGATGATTCCGAGCATTTAAAATCATCCGTTCAAAGTCCGCCAGATCGTGTTCTTAACCGTTACTGTTCGCACAAAACGCTTCTACTAACGTTGTAAGCAATGACCTTTCATGGTTTTTTTTTTCCTCTGTCGGGATCTGTGTGACGTCAGAGCTCATTTACTTGAAAACGTCAGGTGGTCATAATATTTTGACCACTCAGTGTGTATAATTGACTCTACCAAATCCGTACCATTTAGAGAACGAAAACTGGAAATTTACACAATTCTTAACTATTTGGTAAAACAAATTACTTATTGTTTTACCATATAAATTGATTCTTATTTGTTTTGGTAAAACAAATTACTTGAGGATCGTTTTATGATTTTAGTTTTCTGGAATTTGTAACTTTTAAATTGTTAAATGGTACTCGTATTTTCTCTGGAAAATAGTATGTAGACATGTGTTTTTATTTGCTAAAATTACGCATGGTTATTTTTGTTTATATTCCAATATGACATTACTTTGAAATATGTACGGATCAAACTACCTTGGAGATCGATATAAGTTTGTCTATCTAAGAAAACTTCTTCCTATTTATTATTAAAACTAACTTCTCTTATCGTAGATGTATGATAAAATAGACACAAAATAATCTCGCAGTCAAAAATTCGTGAAATAACGTGTGTTGTTAAAAATGTTCGTATATAATTTGCATGTATCTTAAAGTGTCGAAAAATATAACTACATAAAAAGAGTAATTCAATGCTTAACCCTGGGCGGTCGGGAGGTGTGTCTCAGACACCACTTGGTTTGATACGTCAACTCAAGAAGTGATTCTTACGCACCATTGTAAGAAATTCTCACCAAATACGCGGAAAATCGGTCTCGAGTTGCTGGTTCGCTCGAGCGAAAAAGGCATCTAGTATAAAAGTGCATTTGAATATATGAAAACCTAAAATTTAACACCATTGATATTTTTTACATTTTATCAAGTCAGTAGTATCCAGCACTAAGTTCTCGTTTTTCTTTAGGATTAGCTTTTTTGGGCTAATTTCACCTAAAGATTTCTTTCGAAAAGCACTTACACACAATTTCTTTGGACGAATAACGATTTCAGCAAAATGTCTACTAAATGGATTTGCAGATTATTCTTTAGGTCTGTCTTTGAATGAAACAAAATGCTTTTTTTTTCTTCTTTTTTTGAGCACCAGTTTACTTAGAGTAGTTTTGTGGATTTTTTTTTTTTAAATCTTCTGTTAACAGTTGGCGTTTGTAGAGTAAAATCTAACTTTTTATTTTACTGTTGATGGACGGCAATTTGTCACAGCGACCACATCCTATCTGTAGACCAATCAGCTACAGCGATTCAGATGGGAAAATTATGCAGCTACTGCCTCATCATTCTCATGCTACCAGTTCTTTTCATTGATCTTCAGGTTTCCAGTTTGTGGTACTGTTATTGGAATCTTTTGAATTGTTCCAGTATAGTATATTTGCGATATCTCTGTACCTCTGAGCCAGACGAGTCAAGTCCAAATTTGGCGATTTTTGTTTAGATATGTCTTAAAAGTTCGTTTTTTGTCGAATCATACTATCAAAATTCACTCAAAAGTTATTTTTAAGCAAGAGCTATAAAAGCCCTAGTCCAATGCTTTTGCAATGAGAATAAGATTCGGTTTTCCCAAGTTGCTCAAATGTGACTTAGGATCGTCTGGTTTTGAGATGAGCTGCACATAAAATGCGGCTATATTTTCAAAACTTTACTAAAATATGAAAGTTTTAAAATAGAAATAATTTGTAAACCGCTTATAAACGTTTTTAAGTTTCATATTTAGTGTTTATTAATGGCCATTTATATTTTTACACAAGCTTAATTATAATTGATTTAATTTTTTAAATATTAAAATTTAACAAGTTACTTTAAAAATATTAAATTTTTTATGCATATTTTGGACTTATATTGATTTAAATTTTTTATTCCTTTTTGTACATTACTGTTTTCGATTTTATACCAATGTTTAATGTTTTTGGATAAAATTTTCCATACAATTTCAAAATACTAAAAGTATATACTAGTATTTAACCGTGAATTAATATATTTAAACTATTTTTCAGTTTTAATATCAGTTGTGTTATGTTACCCAAACTGAATTTCTCCACCAGAATAACTTTTAAGCAATACAAACTTTTTTGTAACATTATTTTCAAAAAATCACTTCACTCGGAACATTTGACAGTTAATATTCCATGTGTCAAAGTAATAGCCTCTCTTTTTCGAGAAAGTAGGGATTTTATATGCTCAAAGTACCCCTTACTTTCACTTATCTCTACTGAAACGTGCATTAACGTGATTTATGTGAGATTTCTCTTTCTCATTCGCCTTTCCCTCTTGCTTTTGCTTGGGTATCATTCATTGCTGTGGTTTAACATCGATTTGTATTTAAATGTAGCTCTCTATTCAGTGGCCTGTTGTTATTCGTATTTATATCATTATGGCGCGTACCTCCTACCTTCATAAGAAATTTTAATTGCATTGTAAGTAATTCATTGAACAAGACTACTTTATATTTATAATTTTTTTTTCTTGAGACCCGGTAAAAAAATTCTTGGTTGTCTAATAAATTTAAAATGTTAATCAGGCATGAAATTTGTTTTTAAATTTTAACTCTGAAATTCGTAATTATTAGTTACTATTGCCCTGTTTAGTAATTATTGTGAACAAAATTATCGCTATAGGTATAGTTCAGCGAATGATTGATTTAAAGTAAGTCTTTTGATTAATCGTTCTGCATAAAAGTAAAATTTCAGTTACGTTTTTGTTTGACCAAACCCCGGAAGCAGAAACGCGGCGACGTGCGTCGCAGATTTTTTCAAATGTCTGCAGACAAATTTTTGCATCATACGATTTTTTTTTTATGTCTGCACTACTTTAGAACATTTTCTGCACAGATTTTCTGCAGAATTTTGAAATTTCTTCATTTTATAAATTGGAATATTTGAATATTCCTGAGTATATTGTGTGAATTCTAGTATTTTAAAATAAACTTATACTGTAAAATATTTAATTTTTTTTTATGCTATGATCTTTTTTTTATTTAAAATGACAGTTTGTATTCTAGCATTAAAATTTCACTATGTTATTTTTAAATTATAAGTAAAAAGGGATTTATTAGACTTGCCTGCTGAGAATCTTACAATATACTGTCTAAAAGCCAATAACATAATAATTTAAATTACTTTAGAAGGTAATTTTTGCAGTTTTAGGACTCATGAAAATGTTGTCGCAGAGTGTTAAGAAATGTTCAGCTACTGGGGACCAAACATGTCAGAACATATATTTTTCAAATTTTTAAGTATGAGAATCGAATTGTTTTTTTTACGTCGCTGTTACTTTCTTTTTTATATACAGTTCCACTACTATCCATGTGTTTTTGAATCATTAACAATGAATGGAAGGCAACTTCAACGCAGGTCTCTCCTATTCGAAAGAATGACCCATTCCGAGCACGACAGCTGCCCGCGCATCGGTTGGAGAAGCGCGCGGTTTTCCCAAGTGTAGAGTATCCACCTTGTGGAAGGGGAAGGAAACCGTGGGAGCACATGGGGCTGTTTCTCCCCTCTGACGATCCCTCTCTCTGCTCTCCATCTTCCCCCATTCTCCGTTCCTTTGGATTCCGTGAGCTTTTTATTCAAAAGCGAAAAGAATGCCGCATCTTTTGTGGAAGTTTATTGTATTTCGGAGGGTTTGGATGCGCAGAGTGTTTTTCGAATTCTGCCTGAATGGAGCGTTTTGCGGAAGTGTTCCGATGTAGCTTGAAAATGTGATAATCTGAAAAGTAGTTATGCTGGATGAACTGACACTATATGAGGAGTGTGGATATTTTTGTAGGCATCGTAACTCGCCTTGGCAACTGTCAAGTTAGTGATAGTATTTAAAAAAGCTATCTTATGCGATGTGGATTTAAGTGTGTGTTGTGTGGTGACATTTGAGGATTAGTAACTTGGTGGCTGTAATATTCACTTCGTTTTTCACTGTACTCTAAAAGAGGCGAAGAATCTTTTTTTAAATGTGGAATATATGTTATAAGATTTTATTTGAAATCAGTTCTACCAATTCATCGATAAATGATCGGCTTCAATTTGTTATAGCAGGGACAGTTTTATATTTTATCTACTTTTATGACTTCTTTAAACATTCGTTATCATAAGCTTTGATAATAATCGCACATCAAATTAGTTATAAATCACCAACAAAAAATAAGTAAATTTATCGAGATTTTATAAATTGAAATATTTTTATACAATTTTAATTACATATATAAAATTCTTTATTCGCTTAAAGGCGATAATTTTACATGATATTTTTATATCTTTAAAATTACTCCCTTAATTTCTTCTATATTTTTCGACAGTCTTGATAATTTTGGTAATCTTGCCTCTTCTGGTTTTCGAGAAATTATAAATATTGTAATCGAAAATATATAATCGAAAGACAAACGACCCATGCAACTGTTCGAAATCAATGCTCCAGCCCACATCTCCCGACGACTCACATCGCATTATCCGCACGTTAAGTTCGATTCGATACTACGAAGCAACCTTAACCATGCATTCACAATCAATCTGCCGTCCCGATTTCCGCGTGACCTACAAAGCTCCCCCGTGTTACGCATAGGGGTTTGCGAGTGGCATTGCTCACCTGTGATCTTGGTGCTCATTTGTCGTGTGGATTCATTCATTACTGTGGCACCATAATGGCGACTAATGGATTACGCAACTGCGGCATGGAAAATGTGCTTAAGATGCACGGATCCCAGTGCCTCCAGCGATTTCTGCATGTAAGTCGACCAGATTTCGCAGATAGCTCCGAGGTTGTTCTATGAAAATGTACTTAATTTGTTTAGCTTAGTATAAGGATGGGACGAATAGTGATTTGGTCGAATACCGAATATTCGATTGACTTTGAGGCCGAGTCACAACTTCCTTTAAAAATCTTTATATAGGTAAACAACCCAAATACCTAAGGTAAAGGTTTAGGACGTAAAATTGTCATGATATGTATGTAGTATTATTTGTATGTGCTATAGAATACTAACTACTTAGTATTACTATACTATAGAATTATATCCGAAAATGCTGAAATCCTATTATTTTTGGGCCACAATTTTAGATTATTTATTTAATACAAAACTGGGAGGTATAACTATTCATTAAAGTTTTTGATAATCCTATCATTATCAACACCTATTTTGTCATGATAAAAAAAAAATACTGTTTAGGTTTAATAGGTTTTGTAATTTTTTAAAGATATTTTCAATTTTAATCACTGATTAAAAAAAGCTGCATATTTCTGAAAGTGATTAAAAAGTATTAAATTTCACAGAAACTTTTTTTTAATCTGATTTTTTTTCCTTTCCAAATGCTGTTTTACCGCCCAGTTTCTATGACAGCTATTCAGCTTATGATTAGCCGAATATCAAAAATATTCGGTGTAACCGAATATTCGGCATATACCAACCAAATATTCGTCCCATGCCTAGTATCGTGCATAACTATTGTAGTTTTTATGAACCGGGGTCTACTTAGAAAGTTCTTTTAAGGTATCCGAACACGTTCGAAGCACTTTTTTTAAAATGTGTCAGATAAAATTTATTTAATGCTATTTTTAGATTGTTTGTTAGTAAAAACTAATTATATATCATAAATATTTAAAGTTTATTATTATAATTATTAAAAAAATTAAATATTCATTGAAAATTTAAAGTTTTTATTCAAAATCTTGAAATCTTATACAAGACATACAAATAAATTCATATGGAAAATTTTACTATTAAAATAAACTGTATGTTATTATCTAGTGTTCCAAGTAAAATTAAACTTATATATAAAAAATTAAATTTTTGGTGTCACACCGAAAATTTATTATAAGATTTTTGACAATTTCACAACCTTATAGTTCAATATTTAGTCCATAAATAAAAATATATTAACGATTTTCCAACAATTTTAGTACATGCACTAGAATACACTCTACTAAATATGGACACAAAATTTAAAGACAATATAACAATAATATTTTGAGTTATGATTTTTTAAATTTGTTGTTTTTGAATAAAAATCAATTCTGAGAAAAATGCGTTTAAAGTATAAATTTATCTATTATTAATATTAAGAAAGTTTCAACACAATAAAAATCCCCCCGATTTATATTTTATACCCTCCTCTTGCTCATCTTTAGCCATTTTCCCTTTTTTAGCTAATCTATTTTTTTTTCTGGCAACTTTAACATTAGGTAAAGAGTGGCGCTTCGAATCCTTCACTCGTTCGATGTCCAGTTCTGAAAAACTTTTTAATGTGTGAACACCAGGATTGAGCCGAATGACCTTTCCCAATGAGTCTTAGTCCAAATACAAAGGAAATATTTACAGAATGTAATTTGTTTGATTTTTCAGAGGTGCAAAATGTATTTTTGTATTCGCAGTTTTGACATTTCACTGTCATATTTGATGCCAGTCCAAATACAGACTTGTAGAAGACACAGTTTACTGCTAAAGCAATCAGGGCAGCACAAACTCTTTATCACATTGGAGAGAATTTGAATATTAATTATTTGATTTCCACTGATTTCAGTTCGAGAGTAATTGTCCAAATAAGAAGTCATACTGAGCTTCTTTTCACTTGCCGTAGGCACGTTGTTCGACGCAGATGAATCAGTTTCATTGGAACATATAACATATTTATTTCCTCGTAATTTTTTTTTACAAATAAAACTTCGGTTTCTCGAATTTCCCATGGTGTTTTAACATAAATGAAATCAAATTTGGAGAGTTAATTAAGTTAGGTCTTTAAAAATAATTATTAAGCAGATTATACGAAAAAAACAACGCTACTTGTAAAGAAATAAACAAGCGAGTAAAGTTGTTGCCATTTTTAATGCAAAAACTTCTGATATAAATGAAAATATCTGGTGGCTAGATTAACGCAACATTAAAATAATAAATATTTCAATTAAAAATTAGAAAAAGTTGAAAACTAAGGAAAAAACGATGTTTCTGCCTCATTTCCGGTTTCGGAATGCTACTTCCGTTTTCATTTAATATTTGTCCACTTGAACTTTAAATTACTATAACTTTTGTTTTAATTGACGCACAACTAAAGTGAAAACTGTTTTGAAAACTTAAAAGTGCAGAAAATCATATTTAAAAAAAAAAATTTGGTAATTTTAGTCAAAATCACTGTATTCAACGTGTACGGATACCTTAATTAAAATGTTTAAACTGTGTGTTAGCTCAATTGTATGATACATTTTGCGTCTGTAGCGATATTAAGAAATAATATAACGATTTTCTATTATTTTTATTATGCAACTGAATGCAGGTAAAGTCGACAATTCATTATTTTATAAAAAATGGCATAGAAAACTTTAAGACCACTTTAAAGAATAATAAAAAAAAAATCTGCCTAAAATAAAAAAGTTTAATTTTTGGTGAATATTAAATTGTAACTAAAATACAATGAATTTTCCTATTTTCCCTTACCGCATTAATGCTTATTACTCAAAATATAATGTTTAGCATTATACTCAAAATGTATATTTTTACCTCAAATAGAAGCCATATTTAAATCATTAATATTGCATGGTATACATTTAACACACGAAGTAGGCTTGTTGCATAATGTAGCATGTGTACAATTTACACGCACGTTATATTTTAGTTTTCATTATCATTACCCTAAATTAATAAACTGCTTCAAAATATGCATTCTATGTACACTACGTATAAATTTACTTTCTTTTAATTTTCTGAAATTTCTTTTCAAATTTAGTTATTTTATTATGTTTAATTTTAAAACTTGTTTATTCTAAGATGATTTTATAATCTTGGATGAGTTATATTTAGATGTCCAACACAAAAGCAAGCATGAACAAGAAAATTTATAAAAGAAATACAATGTTATGTTTTCTCTATTTTGTTTGTTTGTTTGTTATTACCACATTGTGTTTCTTTGTTTTAATTGTGAATAATAGTAACTTAAATTGAAGGAAACGCCGAATTGTATTCTTATTAGTTAGCAATGGATATTTTAGTCCTTTTAAGGCTATGATATTTTTTACAAAATTCATCTACATAAAAATTTGATACAAACTATGTTTTTAGAAATTAAAATTAAAATATCGTTCTCTAATTTTCTAGCTTGTTCTGATTAAAAAAAAGTTATCAGAGAAAGTGTTAATTTGTTTACGTAGCTACTTTTGTTATTCCAGTAAAGATTTTAGACCTTAGTTGTGATTGATATTGCAATTGTTCTTTTGAAGTCGTATAAAAATCTCCTAATTATTATACATATAATGTAAAAAAATCCATAATAGGTAAATAACTTAATCGCAAACTTTTGCTTTTTGAACGTTTATTATATTAAAAGACTATTCTTTGAAAGATGAATCCAACTATTGTGTAGCTCTCGTACGACATTCGACTAAAGGAATTTAGTTTAAATTTATTATTTATAAGTCGGTTTTACGTGAAGCGGTATTATAGAAATGCAAATTAGTCGCCAATAGAATTACAATAATGAATATGTTCCGTTTGACGCCAATAATCCACTTCAATTATTGGAAAAAAACTATTTTACACACACTCCTTTTTAATTTCGAAAGTTAATATTTCAACTAAAAATTGTTTACAATGCTTTTGGAATTAAATATTTAAAAAAAAAATCATTGATTATATGTAATTTTTTTACCGGTCATAACGACCTGTCGTTCGAAAGGAAGTTTTAATAAAAAATATTTACGTAAAACTAATTAAAAAATACCTTCATTGATCAATTTTTGAGCGAGAAAAACGCCTGTAATTCAGTTCGTCCTCGCCTCCTCTGTCAACATCTTGAGCGATGATGAGACAGAGTAGAAACTCCCTTCAGTATAAATGAATATTCATAGCATATATATATATATATATATATATATATATATATATATATATATATATATATATATATATATATATATATATATATATATATATATATATATATATATATATATACATGTGGTGTTTGATTTTATCCGTTTTTGGTCCATTGATTTTATTTTAGAGTCGGGTTCGAATTCATTACTACTCCTATAAGCCATATAAGTATGACAGTTAAATGTGTCCATTTCCACTGGGCAATTGCCTTGTTTGTCAATCGAAATGAGATGCCCAGTACCATAGACTAGTATATCACAAAACGTTAATTTTGTGCATATTTAACGGTGTCTTTTCAACTTCATGCTCATTTTATCTTTAGGAACATATGCCAGTAATTTAGCACCTGGTCCGCCGACCACTGGTGGTCCGCGAGATGATCAAAGTGGTCCATGGAGATATTTTTCAATAATTAGGTGTAGCAGTTCTTTCGTCGTATTTAAATTCATTGCTGTACCCAAGAAAATCAACGCATTCAAGTTCAAATATCTCCTTTATTATTTGCACGTGACTTTAGTTTGAAATGTTACCTTAACCAATTAAAATAACGTTAAAGTAATAAATTTGCTTACTAAATAAGGACCTAAATTTCAATTAAAATCTTAATTTTAGTGTTATTAAGCTATTGTGGTCCGAGGCCATCTAAAGGTCGAGAACCATTAATATCGGTAATATTTTTTTAATGTTCAAAGAGGTTTTTGAAGACAGAAAAAATTTAATTCTATAGAGGAAAAAAATTCCGCTAACTTTCATTTATATCGATCGTTTCCACTGTGATTGTTTTTGTTAAATATACAGTTAGAAATTCCTATAAAAATAACGCAAATTACTTAAAAATACAAAATGTCAGTGATATATCATGCACCGAAAATAAAAACCCGATCTGCTGATTAACCAATTTGCTTTAAGTTATGGCTTCATTAAAAAAAAACTCCTCTTCAAGTTGATTCCCGGTAACATAAATAAAGTCAAGAAGTTGTTCGGCTCATTTTTCTTTACAATTACTAAAAAGAAAATAACGTAAATTTTATTTCGATTTCGTTTTTATTCCTGCTAAAGTTTCTTTTAAAAAAAAAATACTCTAGTTACAACAAACTTTCTTGGTCGTTTTCCTCCCTTTAATTTCTTTACTTCCTCTAAGATGCATTATTAATTCTTACGTAGAGAATAAAAAACGCTGCATCCCCTACATTTACCGCCGTTTTCCTTTGTGCTATATTTTTTAATTACTGGTGGAAGTTTCGTTTCTTAAAACTTCTGGACTGCCATGCTCGCCACATATTCTTAGACGTGTTTTGTTCGTGGTATTTCTTGTTTTATTTGATGCAGGTGCAAGTCTTTATTTTAGTTACTTCACAATAGTATAGATTGATTTAAAGCTTCTTTTATTTAATTTTGTCTCTTCATTTCAATTTTGTACTGTATTTTATTTCATATTGTGTGTACAGTTGAACTCCAATTATCCAAACTCCAGTTATCCGGATCAAACAAAGCAAATCGCCAATTATTTGGATCGTTTTGAGAAATAAAAAAAAAATCAGCAAGATTTTCATTTTAAAAGTTTCTTATCAGCGAATGATATTTTTTTAATAGTCATTAAATTGCATTACATTCTACAGCAAAATTCTTTTTTTTTTACTAAGAAATTACCTTTTTTTCGTGAATTATCCAATTATCCGGGTGGAATCTGTTCCCAATTGATCCGGTTAATTGGTGTTCTACTGTATTTATTTTATTCTCGCCAACAAGAATCCAAAAATAAAATTATTATTACAGTATATAACGCGATTGATTATAACGAAAAACTAATTTGTAATTTCTTCGATTACTTAGTATGGAGTATGTTGAATATTGTACAAACATATTTATATAAAGTAAAAAATTGTATAATTGGCTATTGTATTGTTTTAAGAAAAAATATATAAGTAGTTGTATTTAAAATATTTATATACCAATGTTTTTAATATACACATTCCTAAAAAATATGTATACAGAAACAAATATCTACTAAAAGTTAAATAATTACCATGATCATTAAATATCTATGAATCTCAGTGATTTTTTTTTAATTTAAAAATATAAATGTATTAATACAATATTTTTTTTAATTGAGTAATGCTATTACTTTTATGCTAATTATGTTTTTAATTAATCTGTTGTTAATTATTTTTAATTAATCTGTTTGAACTAAGAACAAAAACTGTTAAGTCGAGAGTTCACAACTTTCGTTGTGACCACCCAGCTGTTAAATTTATCTTAATTTGATACTAACGGAAAAAATTTCAAACTTATTAACATTTATATTTTTAGTAAAAATTCATTCGTTAGAAGGGCCATCGCATTTATTTCAATTCCTTACGGTTTCTCTCTCTCTCTTGCAAGTATGTTAATAATATGAAATGGGCATACATGTAGTTCAGTGAAAAATTGATTTTCTAGATAAATTTACAATTGCTCGGAAATATATCTTTTAACTATTTTAGCTATCTTTGAACATAGTAATAATTAATAGTATAGTTTGGCATACTTTAGTTTATAATTATAGTTCTTGCTTGTGAAGGAAAAAAAATACTTTTTGGGGGTAATTTTCTTTTATATCGTAATTAGATAAATTCAAAAACATTCCGATTTTTATTATAAATTGTAAATCGACGATTTTTTTTAATTCGAATTTTTTGAGTTGGGTAGAACTGCAAATATTTTTTTTTTTTTTACTGATTTAATTCAACCATTGAAACACCCGTGTGAAAAGGCCTGTAGACTGGTCTGTCAACCTTTTCCAAGTTTTCTGGGCTTGTAATTAAAGGCAGATAAAAAAAATTACTTCTACCACAGGAAAAACACCTGCTTTTATTTCGATAATCTGACGTTGCTATGAGACGACATTGGGAAAAAAGTTATAAAAACTCGATTGTGAACAGAGTTGACCACTCAAATAAGGACTCTTATACAGGAAACGTTCTTTTCCGAAAAAATAAAGTTTTTTATTTTTATTGTTTGCAATCAAACAAATTTAATCCTCCATCGAACGTTTTCAAATGCTTTGGTTTGTTATAATGTTTCTAAAAATAAAATAAGAAATTACATTACGATATGAACAATTTTATTTAGGAATTTAATATGTTATTTATAAATTAAAAAAGGCTTTAAAAAGGATTACAAGAACTATATAAAATATATATTTGTTCGACAAAAATTATTATTGGAACTTAATCAAAATAACTGAATTTCGACGCCAAATCGCCAACAAGCCAGTGTTAAGAATATAAATATCATTAAAAAATCTCCAATATACTTCCCTACTCAAAAATCCATTAACCTTTTGCTCGGCGCATCTGCTTAGCTTTTTGACAACGGCTTTCTGCGTATCTGCTTATACACCGATAATCAAATTAGTTAAGGTAGATCGACAGAATGGCAGCATAACAAAAATCGGCAATAGCCCAATTGCGGCCGAAGGGAGCCAGGTTTACCATATTATCAAAGAAGAAAACAATTGTTTATTGTCCAGACAAAAGGTTGTCATGGGCCGCAATTGGAACTTTCCGCAAAAATCATGTTATTATCATGGATTTTTTTTCATTCTGGAAATGTCATGGAAATTTTCAACATTTCACAAAAAATCAGGGAAAATTTCAAATTTGGTTCGTTCAAACAGCAATTATCGTCTATTCTGTGTAGTTTAGTTCTCAATATTTCATTTTAGTTCTGAAAAAGAATTTTTTTAAAAAGCATGGCTGTGAGCATTTTCAGTATAAATGTGTATTACTGCTGGAGGGAGAAGCCAAAGCAAAGCAGGCTGTACTTTGGATTGTAACACGATAACAACACGTGGAGGGTTAATGAATATGTGATTTATTGAAGTTTGGATTAAAAAATAGACTATATAATACATTTAAAAATATCTACAGAAGAAATAATGTGAAAAAGCTTGCTTTTTTTGCATTATCTGCTTTCAGAGAACATGTTTAATTACTATTATACCTGTGTCACTTGTAAAATTTTGTGTTGTATCCATAAATTATTATTTTAACTGACTATAAGTATTGCTTATAATTTTTCATTTATAACGCAATATATTTATTGTAGCGTGGATACAAAGCTTGTATTGCAACATTTCTTAATGTATTTGTAAAATCAAGGAAAATTTTGTGACACCATCATGGAAATCAGGGAACTTTTTTTCCAGGCTTTCCCTGGTCAATTTTTTTTTTAAATCCCATCTGATGTAAAGAATTCGGACTGCTTCTTCGAATAATTTATCAGCTCTCAGAAAGTATATATATCTCACGTGCATACTCTCCTTAACATGTTGTATTCCTCATTACAAATAAAATACGCAACACTTATTTCACGCCTTTAATTGTTTAAGCAAATCATCATCACGAAATATTAATTCCATATCGCCTCTTCTTCGTTTTTTAGACTGAATGTGTGTGTGAGAGTGGAAGTTCAAATTGCGTCTCTTGGCAACCTTTTTTCCGGACGATAAACGAGTTTGTTCTTTGATAATACGGTAACCCAGAACTTAGTTCGGACGCAATTTGACTATTCCCGTTCTGATTATCGTAAAAAAAATCCTTAAAACTTGTGAAACGATTGCAGAAGCATTTTATAACCTCAACGTAGATCTTTTCGTTTCAAATAACCCCTTGAAAACTCTTTTTAATTTAAATGCAAATCACTACTTGTTATGTGGGAGAATTTTTCACTTGGTGCTCAACGCACCCACACTTGCTTTCGTTCACAGAGGGAAGAAAAGTAAGTATTTGGCTTTCTTTCGTACTCCGACGGTTTTACTTTCAGCATTTAAATTATCTTGTAGTTGAATCAGAAAGGTGGAAATGAGCAATTTCATTTAAATGTGCAGTCAAGGTAAACACTGCCTACTCAATTTTATGTAAATTGTACCCTTTCCCCTAATTGAGCAGGTTTCATCTGTAATGCAATACGATTTTTAGCATTTTTTCAAAAACATTAATGAAATTCTTATAGGACATAGATGATTCAGAAGATATCGGCTGGTTCAAATCTTAGTTTTCTCTTTCCTGTTTGAAATTAATGTGTAATTTATTTACTGTTGATTGCGACCACACTTTTATTAACCCTTTGAGTACTGAACTATTTGAAGATTTTTATGCCCATGGGACGGATTTAATTTGATCAATTGATCCCATTCTTGACCGACCCTACAACAAATTGTTTGCGATCAACGCCCACTGACGCCATGACGAGTCAGACTCGTCCACCGTAACTTCGCCCAAGTAAGCAGATGACGAGTCTCACTCGTCAAATGTACCCAAAGGGTTAACGAAATGGTCCCCAGCACAAGACTTTGTGCGAAATGACCAACGTGAAATATTTTACCCAAGTCCCCTATATTCATGGCCAAAGACCTTTGACCCACTGACATTAAAAACATAATGGCGCCTTTATGTTTTTAATTGTTGACCATAATAATTATTAATTCAAAGTTAAGATTGAAGTCCTGTATAGTCATCTCCTTTTAAAAATATCCAAATATTGAATTACTCATCTATTTCCTTCGTTTATAGCACATCTTTACCCAACTTATAATTTTGACTTTAAACACCCGATTTATAAGACGTTTAGCGATCATCTTCATCAATGATCATTTGCTTCGAAGATTCCTGTACGATTTCTGCTGTTAACGAGCACTTGTCGTGCCGTCTTTTAATCACTTTTCACGGTTTTTGATCGGTGCATTAATGGCCATTTAATAGCATTGTTCAGTTCCTAATGACCGAAAGATACGTTTATTTAAAGATACGATTGAAGATGACATTTTCGACGATTTCTGTGTCTTTCAAACGAAAAGAGGTGCAGTGAAAATGAATGAAATGAATAGTTTAAGAGCGGCATTTAAAGAAAACAAGGGGATAATTTCGCATTTTGAGATAGACAGTTGTACTGAGTAAGGTCTATCTGGGTTAAAATATATATATTTAAAAGTGAGCCTTTAAAAACACCTTAAACCTATAAAAGGGTACATAAAATTTGAATTCCGTTGTCTCGAAAAATTCGACTTTTATGACAATTTACACTTTACTTCCACGATTAAATATTATTAACATTCGTCTAATAAATTAAATTATCCCATTTACTTTAAATATATTCCTTTATACAATTAAATTTTCTACTATTAAGAATTGCATTCTATCCTTTAAAATTTTATAAAATCGGACTTGCCATAAAAATAGGTGAATTTTGACATAGTCTAAATGGATGCTTGTGCTCGATCCTTTAATATATTTAATCTAAAAATGGCACTCAAAGATATTTTAGCATTCAATCTATATTTAATTACAAGCAAACTTTCTATTAAAAAGAGTGGATTCTGTGAAAGGTAAAAAAAAAAATGGGGCTTTAGTATATTGATGATATTTTGGCTATTTGTTTTTGTCTGCCTCTTTGAATATTAGTTTAAGGGAATAGTTATGTTTTTTATTTACTGAATATAACTTATTGTTGCACTATAGATGAAATATTAAATAAAAGCATAATATTTAGGTAATTAATATACATGAATTGTTGCTTTAAAGGCAGTTTTTTTTTACTCAATGCTTCAAATGATTTCGTAGATGATATTTAAAAGATAATTTGTTGGTGTGTAAGTTCAATGTTCTATCTAATGCCAATCCATTTAAAGGTTTAATTTCTTAATTTTGGCTTGTGTTAAACTACAAGTTGTACTACAAAATTTTGTATAGATTATTTTCAATTATTAAACAATGTTTCTTGTAAACTTTTGACATAAATTATTTTTGTGGTTCTTGGATTAAAGATTAGTAAATATAAACTATGCTAGTGTTATAAGTCATACAGGGTTGTTTTTTTCATCAATGATAAGCAAAAATGTACCTAGGTCAAACTTCATAACCTAAATATTACAAAATGCATACCCAACACATATGGGTATGGACTATTTCTTAAATGAATTTAATTAAATGATATGTGATGCATCTGAAAGTTTATTGCATAAGAGATAATTACTATGTAATTAATATTACAATAATTGTACACTTAGTTTAATTTTAAATTGATTAAGTTTTCGGCTGATTTTTTTATTTTACGTTTTTAACTTATTGTTAAGACATTTATTCTTTTTACTATTTATTACATAGTACATGAACCCTCCGAAACAAAAATCCTAAAATCCAAATGTCCATGATAATAAGCTTAAGTGGTTTCGATATGTTGTCTCTGAAATTCACTATTTTTTTCTGGTATCTAACATTTCTCTAAACAGCTTCAGAAAGAGTTTACCTTCCAAACATTGAGTGGCTGACTGATAATAAATTTGTTACTTTGGATTGAAAGCATTGGTCTTTTAAGATGGGATAATGAGCTACACCTATATTTTCAGTTTAAAATCTTTAAAGAGGAAATTCCATAGTTACTTCTGCTAAATTCAAGCAGATTTTTTGACACATATTTGTAATCTCTGCCAACTGTTGATACTGTTTTATTTATTCTGTAATTTATAACATATGTTTGGTAAATAATTTTTTTTCAAACATGCTTTTTAGCTTTCAATATTTTTGTACACTAATGAAATTTTTTTCTTTGTTAGGAATTTGCCACTATAACAAAAGAATTAAATCAATCCCGAGAACAGCTGCTAGAGAAAGAGGAAGAAATTCAAGAGCTCAAAGCTGAAAGGAATAACACCAGGGTAAATAAATGTCATATTAAAATTATATGTATTTATAATAATTTTATTATTTTTTAATACACTAAAAAGAAATTTGTATGTGTATAATTTTCCACAAAAAAATATTAGGTGTACAATATAGAAAATATATTAACTTGATATCATTTGCTATTTACCCAATAGATAAAATTTAATATTTAGTTATTTTTGTTGTGGGATTTATAATCTTCAGTTGGAACTGCAAGCATTAGCCATGATTTCGATTATATACCTATTATCTTATTAACATACACCATATTTCTATGATAAGCATATAACTTGTAAATATCATAGATATACAGAAATAATAAATGAATCTGCTTGCTTGTAAGGTAAACTGATAAAGCAGTATACCACTGTTAATTTTTGTTATAAATATTAAAAATTTGAAAAGAAATGTATTATGTCTCTTATATAGAATGCATTATTGGTTTTTAAAATTTAAAGGCTCTTATTTAAATGTTTAGTTTTGCAGTAAAAATCCGTAACCTGAGCAAAACTTGTGTTAAAATATCTTGACACACATGTGTTTAAAAATTTGAAAACCAAGCACTGCAACTAGATGTTAACTCAACTGTTGGCAAATAAAGTGTTAATATTACATGATTCAAAAGATGTAAAAAAAAAAGGATATATTATTAACATAGTACATATCTCCTTTTTACATCTTCCGATTCATTGAGTGTATAAGCAAAACACAAATTCCCAAACACTATTTATATTTATAATATGAAATTAATCAAATCCAAAGAACCTTCATATTTAATTGTATTTATTTTAACAGCTGCTCTTGGAACATTTGGAGTGCCTTGTGTCACGTCACGAACGTTCCTTAAGAATGACAGTTGTCAAAAGACAAGCACAGTCTCCTGCTGGTGTATCGTCTGAAGTGGAAGTTCTTAAAGCTCTCAAGTCACTATTCGAGCATCATAAAGCTTTAGATGAAAAGGCAAGTATTTCATGGAATTACACACTTATTTTGGCAAGCTTCTCTGTTAGTGTGCAGCAGGCTCGACATAAGATTTTGATTAACAGCAAACATTGCTGTGATTTTTTTATAAGGTCTCAGCAAAAAACTATTAAGCTCATGGCAAAACTCAAAATTAAACTGATCTGCAATCTGTAATTTTTGTTTTATTTTTTATGAATTTTAAAACAATTTTACAAATAAATAATGAAAAAAACTTGACTAACTTAGTTTGTGAACTATATAATTTGTAGGAAACACAAAAATATGTTCTAGATAAAAAAGAATACTGGAATTTGAATACATCAGATTTTAAAAAAAAACCACTTAAATGGCAGATTGCAGACATGTTATTTATACGCAATGTCTACAATTACATGAATCAGCATTTGTAAAAAGGGAATATGTTTTATAGACTTAACATAGAACATATCCCCTTTTTACAAATGCTGATTCACATGTAGGGAACCATTCTTAACTGTTTAATCACCCTTAAAAAAAACAATTCAGAAAAAAAAGTCAAGTTGCAAATACCTGCATTAGTGTTTGTCGTGAGAACAATAATTGTTGCAGCAATTTTAAGGTAACTTCCGGCATTGCCGTAGCTTATTTCGAGCCCCGGTGTATAATCAGAAAACGTGGCTCCAATTAAAGAGATTGGGGGAAAGCCGTAAATCATTAAACGATTAAATAATCTAGTAGGTTCTGTGCAAAATATTTATTTGCCATTTTTTTATTTGTATTAAAATATTTTATTTAAGTAGAAATTAAGTTTTTAAATGTATAGATTAGGTTGCAAAACTACTAAGATACAGGATCAGTATACTGTATTAATGTAGCTCATTTAAAGGACATTTTTAAATAATTAAAAAAACTTGCAAAAATTGCGTTGGTGACAGATTATTTTGACTAATTTTAGGAGAAAAGTTTAAAACCAACATTATGAACATAAATTTGTTTTCTATCAAACAACGTGTAGCAGCCTACTTTTTGAACTCATAATTTTGAAGCAAAATTGTTCATATAACGAATATGTTGCAAGTTTATATTGTGATTAGAGTTGTTTCAATCTAAATATATTTCATTATGCTTGTTAGAATAGGAATTGTATTCTCATATGATAATTATATATGTGCACCAGTCTTTTGTACACAGATAAGTATTAATGGTATGTCATTACTATATAAAAGGTTTTTGACTTGCTCATTTATAATTAAGAAGAAAAACAAATTATTTTAATAATTTATACATATAAGTGAATAGTAAGAACAGGTAGAGTGCAAGATGAACTTCTAACGATAACTTTATCAGTTCTAACTTATAATTGTTAAGCTTGAAATTTATATATTTATTCGACAAACGGGGTTTAATACAAACCACATTTTCATGTGTAACTATATATTTGAAATTTTATACTTTTTAATTTTAGTTCTATTTTTTTTTAACATCTACTAAATCTGATTGGAATTTAATGATTTAGGTTCGAGAACGGCTACGAGTTGCTTTGGACAGAGTCACTTCATTAGAAGAGGATCTTAATAAAGCAAATGAAGAGGTATACTTCAATTTATATCAGGCATTCTTTAACAATGCATGTGTGATAAATCATATTCATAATTTTTCATTATTTTACAGCTTAGTCAATATAAAACCAAGGGTGTTCCATTAGAAATGAAAGAAGAAAGAAAACCAGCTGATGGGGAAGAAAAGTCACATATTTCAAAGGTTTGCACTCTTATTTTCTCTTATAAATTTGATTCATTGCTTCTAAAATACATTTATTTTGCACTTATTGGGTTAATTAAAAAAAAATCAATGATTAAATTAATTCAATGTGATACAAAGAAATTATATTTTGTAAAAAGTAATATTATTTCGTTTTTATAAAGTTGAATTGAAGTTAAAGTTACTTATTTTTATGATTTTCTTGTTTGGAATGTATAGCGAGTTGGCATTGCATAATATTGTAGTGTTGATGTAAATATCAAGAAAGTAACCATTTATTCAATATTTTTTTTTTAATTAATTGTTGCCTGTTAATTATAAATTTCTTAAAGTGTTTGTCAGATTGTACTTCAACACTTTTATTTAATTCCTACGCTAAACAACTCAGTAAATTGTGTACGACTATCCTTGATTAAATACTGAAAACTGCATGATTAAATGGTTTTACCACTTCATAATCAAGTCTTTTGAGAGTTTATTAATTTTAATAATACTTTTCTAATTACTTCAAACAGATAATAATAATTTTTTGCGACTTCATTAACATTCCTAACTCAAAACCAAATGCATAGCAAGCCTTTTATTTTAAAAATTTGCACTTTTTTTATAAACTACTTGCCATTGTTAAAGTTTTGAGAAGAGAAATATTTATAAATTAACATATAACTAACTTAATTGCTGATTCATTCAAATATTTATACCAATCATTTGCTTACTTTCAGGTTTCTAACGGAACATCAGAGGCTGCTGCGGAAGCAGCCCGTGTTGTTGAGATGCAAGAAACCATTGAGAAAATCAACTCTGAGCTGACCACATCACGTAGTAAAATTGCCGAACTTAGTGCCAAAATTAGAGAGCAAGAAGATGGTGTGTCCTCTGCTCAAAAAGAAATTTCCAGGATGCAGGAAGAAAATGCTCGCCTTTCCAGGGACTTGAAAGAGGTTCGGATTCAATTTTGATTATTGAAATGATTACAATAATATACTGATATGACTGTGCTGTTGACTTGATTCTGTGATAGTACATTGTTTTTATCTGCCTAAATAATGTAAATTCTGTTATTTATGCTTAAATATATGTAGGATTAATGTGCTGTATATGTTATTGAATATAGTTTAACTTTAAAGAATTATAGTTAAAATGTAAAACATTTAATACTAATTTTTTTTTGAGAAGTAAGAATATGATTTATTGTCAAAATGTAAAAAGTTTACATGTTTTTCTATCAATTTCCTTTTATTAACTTTTGATTAATTAAGTTTATTATTGTGGGATACATGTATGTCAATAAATATTGAAAAACATTCAAATTATATATATAAAAACATAGGTGTCAATATAACTCATAATAACACACTGCAGATAATAGTAGATTGTCCTTATACCAGTGGTTCCCAAAGTATGCACCCCAGCAAACTGCAAAACATTGCAAAAGCTTCATTATTATTTAGACTCTCAGTGATTCCCAAATTGTAAAAATAAAAATAATCCCAAATCTAAAAATAATTTAACTACCCTAAGATTCGTAACTGTGCAGTTAGAAACTACAAAATGTGCCAAAGAAAAACAAACAAATGTTTCAAAACTCGCCAAAGCGAAGCTGTCTAAAACTATGTGGTGAACGGTCAACTTTGCAAAAGGATCTTGTATCAGTAATAACACTTCTATATACCAAGGCAGATTATTTGTTGAAACTTCTTGTGATGCCAATAGCTGTAAGAGCGGTGTGATAGACAGTGAGGTGGATCGAAAAGGCTGAACCTAATTGAGCTCCTCCTTTTAGTTCCATTCCCTTAAAAATCAAATGTGTAGCACACCATTCCGACTATTCTGGAAACTCTTGTGGACGGAATATATAAGCAAGCGTTGTCAGATCAATTCAGTCAGTTAATAGTCAAAGATAAACTCTGGGCTATATTGTTAGTAACACGTTTTATTAAATTTTATCTTTTATGATTAGTAATACTTTTACTTAGGGTAAGGCACTATAGGCAAATCTTAATTTAAAAAAAGGTGCTGCGACTCGAAAAAGTTTGTGAACCACTGCCATATACAAAACATTTTAAATAACATAAAAAGGAATATGAATAAAAAACATCTAGGTCTATGTTGCTAAGAAAAATATTAGTTCCATGCATCCAGCAATTTACGTAGCAATAAAATAACTACCCTTAAAGTTAAATAAAGTTAAACTTTGCACGGATTGGAATATTCAATTAAATCATGTTCAGAATTAAAGTACCTCTATAGTGATATATAAGTGTTACAATAAATATATATATATTTCAGAGGGGGGTTGGAGTTAAAATGATAACTTGCCAGGTGGCAAGAAGGGGGACGTGAATTTGAATACACCATTTTAGAGAAAGAGGCCGGATGTGATAGTGAAGTACAATAAACGAGTGAACCCACCGAGACCTAAATATGCTTAACATTAAATTTAACATTTATATTACTCAAATGGTTTTTGAACAAATTTGCTAACATACCCATTAAGGTAAGATTTAAGACGAGATGTGTTTAAGATCAAAGAGAATAATAATAACTCTATTATACATAACTTGTGATGGATTTTCCCATCAAGAGTGTAAATTTTAAATACACTAAAAGATATACATGATGATTTGAATTAGATGAATTAAATAAAAAGGAACGATACCAAAAACAGGAGATGTCCAGTTTTGAGCTCTACTTTTCTTTTATTTTTCAATTCTTGGATATATAACGTTTCTTCAGTCTGGAGTCCTGCATGATTCATCAAAGGTCTCAACAATGTGTGGGGAGAGGCTTCAAGCAGGGAGATCTCTCGAGAATGATGATGAAGATTGATGACCGTGATTTCTATCACGAGAATTAGTGTTGATCTGTACGGGGACTCTTTGTAGACGGAAGGCATGAAGGGTCTGGGAGCTTTAACAGGATCTGACATCTGATTCTTTTACGGTCACCATCCACCGGATGGTGATTGCTATATAGGGCATCTCTATGACTGGGCATCAGGTACTTCGGCAGGAGGGTAAATTCGGTGTTGATCTATGTGTGCATCATTATTCGTACATGAAACAATGTCTCTTACTTCAGAGTGTGGAGATCAGATCGGATGCAGAAAGTTCATATAGGAAGGTGGTGCGATCAGCATGACTTCTTTGTCATCTTAACCCTACATCGGGTTTTGGGGGGACATCCTGGCGTGGAAACGAGGACTTCTCAACTCAATATTATGACTCAGTCCTTCGTCACTTCTCGCTGATGAAGATGCAATTTATCTAATTACATCGGCCTATTTCAGTTGTGGGATGGATGTGGATAGCGAAGGCAGACGCAAACCCAGTGTGGTTTTGCCATTTTCATCTTTTCACGAGAGCGAATTGCAAGCCCTCTTACTTGTACGGTGCCGAGTCAAAAAGTGGTGGGACGCTATCCAAAGCGTTGCCACTCTCGGAAAGGAAAGCTCGCTTGCAACGAGAAACCTCGCGTTACCACTGCGCTAAATTTCGACTAGCGTCTCTTCGGAGTGCTCACTGGGGAAAGGACACGGCGCGGCTTGCGCTCGGTGACGTCGGTAGGCAAACAGAGTTCGTGTTGGAGATGCGAAGACGTGGCACTGATTAGATGAGTTCACACAGTGTTGTAATGAGAATCATTACAACAACTCTCCCCCTTTTTGAGGAAACGAAAAGGTTTCTACCTCAGAGTTCAATGAGAAAAACATCTCATGACACAAAACTAACTTTGACGCGGAAATGAGACCAATGACAAACATCACGCAAGGAACAACCAGACTAAAAGAAACAAAAATACAGATCATTGTTACATATATATCAATCAACATCAAAGAATTACAAATGTCTGGCAAAAGACCATAATAGGCAAAAATTAACAGTAAACGTTCGGTCTGTAAAAAATTTAAGTGCCAGAAAATTCACTACAATTCTTGTAAATGGTATAAGTATAAAATCAAATATAAGTAGGAACATTTATAAAGTAAAAGACAAAATGGATAATGAAGAAAACACATATTCACT
The DNA here is from genome assembly GCA_963932185.1 of Troglohyphantes excavatus. Lineage (NCBI taxonomy): Eukaryota > Metazoa > Arthropoda > Arachnida > Araneae > Linyphiidae > Troglohyphantes > Troglohyphantes excavatus. Next base: position 45,731,661 of record OZ010669.1, read on the forward strand.
AAAGACTCACAACACAAATTATTACCATAGAAGTATATGATTATTCAAATTCTCAATTTTTGTTCTGCACTCATATAATAAAACAGAAAATGGACAGCTGTGTATATCTTACTTAATAACATAACATTTCCTTAATAAAAAATCACACTGAAAATACGAATTCTTGACACATGCATGTCTTAGACACTATTTATAAAAGCAAATTTGAAATCTCATGTATTTTTCTACATGAAGTATACTTTTCTTCAAGTTTACCATAATTCAGGTAAATATTCCCTTACTAACCTCTCAAAAAGATTTCCCAAACAAAAATTTCGGGTAATATATCTACTAAACTCGATGAGCCAAAATAAAGCATGCTTGAAAACTGAAAAGTTGCCAAAGGAAAAGTTTTGGACGAAAGCAACTATCTTAAACTCAACTGATATCACCTATCACAAATTTTTCTATCAAACTTTTCAACCTTTACACCAATAGTGTGTAAACAAACCAAATCAACATAGCATATCAATTCATGTAAATAACTCAAACTCTTTTATCACAACAAATATTTAACTAAACCTTGTGATAATTATGCAAAATTGTATATAGGAACTCACGAAAAGTATTGCACACCTAAAAATAATACAATGTAATATCAAAACAAAACCAATAGAATATACTGACTTCATAATTCGTAATCAACACTGTAGTGTTGTAATTGCACAAACCATTTCGAGAGAATAATGTAGGTTATATTGCAGTAAGTGACCCTGCAATACATCTATACTTAATAGGAACTAGGCCTATAGAAGAAGAAAAGTCATTAATACATATGTTCAATAAATTTGTATATCATTATGTTGGATTATACAAGATGAGAGACTCAGAGTTATTAACCTTTACAAATATCACAAATTGAAGATTATTTGATCACAAAGTTATACTCAGTTATTGTATAACTGTATTTCAATGTTCGTAAAATATCACTATATTTTGTGTCAAATTGACATCACTGAAAAAGTTCTCATAGTGATGTTTGATTGTCTATATGTAGAACAGTCTGGTTCACAATATAATAGATTTCACAAAGATAGATACTTTTAACACAATATTTTACATAAATCTTCACAAATTGTGCACGACATATTTGTATACCCTGATATCACTTTATGTGAATCATATAATCAATGTTTAATGAACAATACCCAACAAAATTGACCTGTGCTACAACTACTATTATTAACACTTTCACTTCTCATGATTTATAGAAGCGAACAAACTCAGGGCGTAGATGTAAGGTAAACTATTCCTAATTGCCATCCAGAATATTTTGCTCACACTCACTATTCAAGATCCATACAACAAAGATTGGATAAAGGAGAAAATTTACATTTTTCTCAACGAATGGATACAACAAGAGAAAGAATTACAACAAGGATTGGATCAAAGAAAAAATTTACATTCTTCTCAACGACAAGGATTCTTACAACAAGGATTGGATTAGAGAAAAATTTACATTTTTCTCAAAGAAGGGTACAACCAAAGAAAGATTACAACAAGATATTTCAATAATGGAGAAAAATAATGAATGAATATTTTCCAAAGACAGATGATAAGGAACAATAAGAACTTTAGATAGATAAAAAAAATACGTATTAGACAAGATAAGATATCGTGGAGTGTTCAAGAGAACAGAGGAACTTTACAATAATAAGTTATTCAGCGATGTAACTTTACATGAAGAGAGGATCGTGAAGAGAACAATAGAGTGAAGACAAGCCAACAAGTATCAACGCTATCTACTCATAGCTCAAAAACGATGAAAACACTATTGTGTGTGTATACACACTGTGAAGAGAGATGAAAAATGTCCTAAATGTTGATAACTTTCTGCAGAAAAGTTAGGTTAAAATATCAAATATTTATATAACCAAGTCAACAGGACGAATTCTCAACGACAATGTGATACAACTGGAACTGTATATATATTATCTCACAAGTACAACCAAGACTTTAATAAACGAAGAAACAAAAAAATTAAAACGAAAATAATACGGATAGATAGATATACGAAGGATATTCTACATATTATGTATACTCAGCATTGAATTATTAGATATATCACCAGAAAAATTGAATAAACAAAAAGCAAACCTTTAGATGTACAAGAGAGCCAAAGAAGAACGAGAAAGAATTTCGCAGATTTCCATCAAAAGACCTCAACACTTATGCAGAAAACAGTGTGTTCCAATTGGATAAGATCCCACACTGACAAACATGTCCAGCACGAAGGACTACAAAAGTGAGAAGAACATTATTAGTACATCTGATGCTAAAATATATATTGTTTTAACCTTTCCTATCCTATACAAGGATGAGGAATACCTAGAGAAAAAAAATTACACTTACAAAATAAACAACTGGTGATGAGATATATTATATATATATATCTTATTTTATCTTCGATTTCTGAGATTGTAATGACGCTGAGGGTTTTGTACTTGGGTAGGAGGTTGATTAGGTTGTACAAGATAAGTATTTCGAGGAGGAGCTTTACGAAGTCTGTCAATGTGAACTTTGAAAGCCACAGCTGAAGAATTATTTAATAGACGAATGGTGTAATTAACATCAGAATTACACTCGATAATAGCATATGGACCAGAAAATCGTGGCTTAAATTTATTATTAGAATTGAGGTAAACAATATCTCCAACCTTTAGTTTACGAAGAGAAGCATGAGCTTCTTGTCTTACATTTTGCTTCAGCTGGCTCCGCTCCAAGTTGGAATAGGCTTTTTCATATGTGATATTTAATTGTTTTAACAAATCTGAAAGGAAATGAGATTTATCAAGAAACACTGGTTTAATAGATGGGTTGTAGGTATCGAAGAACATTGAATGTTCTCTCCCATAGTGAAGCATGTTGGGTGAAAAACCTGATGAAGAATGTTTTGAACCATTATATAACTGTTGATGGAGAAGGATAGCTGTTCGAAAATTTACACCACTTTCAGTAAGGATTAGTATAGAAGATTTTATTGAAGTATTAATTCTTTCCGATTGTCCGTTCGATTGGGGATGAGATGTAGTGCTGTGTACAAGCTTAATACCTAGAGTTTTATTAACCAGAGAGAATACTTCTGAAGTGAATTGAGTACCTAAATCAGATAGAATGACACTCGGTCTACCATGATTGGAAATATAATTGACAAAGTGTTTTGTAACAGCTTCTGCTTTTAAACTATTTAAAGGATACAATACCATATACTTGGAAAAATGATCTAAGAAAGTTAGGATGTAACCATGGTCTTTTATAGGACCAACAATATCTGTGGAAACAAGGTCACCTGGGGTTTTCGGAATACGAATTGATTGAAAAGGGGCATGAATTGGAGTGAAGGATTTATTCTTAATACACTTTTCACATGATAACACAAAATTACTAGTATCTACATACATTCCTTTCCAAAAATACCTTTGAATAACAACTTCATACGTTTTATTGACTCCATAGTGGAGTGCGTGACAAATTTTTAATACTTTAGCTCTTAATTTTAATGGAACGACAGTTACCTCAGGATAAGCAATACTATTGGTTCGATACATTAATACACCTGTATCTTGATGAATAAAGAATTTTTCAACATTTTTATCAGTCTCTGGAGTTGGTTCGGTTATCATATCTATGAGTTTACCTGTGTACTCATCATTAATCTGTTCCCAAAGAAAAGTGGAGTCATCGATTTCAAATTGTGCATCATATTGACCTAAGTAATTAACGAGTGGATCAGATGATGGAGAGATAGAGTCTAAGAATGGAAGAACAATTTCATCTTCCTTTTTATCACTAAGAGAAACATTGTCTCTGGGCTCAGGCTCAGGCATACGTGAGAGATAGTCAGCTAAAATATTGATTTTGCCTGGGATGTGTTGGAATTCATACGAGTATTCAGATAGTTCAAGTAACCAACGAGTAGTTATGTCAGCTGGAGATGAAGTCTTTTTATAGTGAAGAAGGGGTTTGCTATCTGTTAAGATAGTAAATTTACGGTTATAGAGATAAGATTTAAATGAAGTAACAGCTTTGAAAATAGCATAAAGCTCAAGTTTAATGGCAGGATAGTTTCTTTCAGAGTGGGAGAGTGCTCTGCTGTAGTAAGAAACTGGATGTAGTTGACCTTCAGATTCTTGCATGAGAACTGCAGATATGGCAGAACCGCTGGCATCAGTATTAAGTACGAAGGGTTTATCCCATTGAGGAAGTCTCACAAATGGAACAGTGAAAAATACCTGCTGTAATTGATCAAAGTCAGATTGATGTTTAGGAGTCCATTTGAATGATACGTTTTTTGAAGTAAGCTGATACATTGCATCAGTAAGTTGTGAGAACTGTGATATTAGATGACGATAAAAACTGCAAAGTCCCAGAAATTTCTTAATTTGTCTAGCAGTTTTTGGTGGCTGAAAACTAGCGACCTTTTGCACATTGGATAAAATTGGTTTAATGTAAGTATGAGATATGTTAAATCCCAAGTAATCGATTGAAGTTTTGAAGAACACACACTTTGATGGAGAGAGAGTTATATTATACTTTATTAAAATTTTAAGAACACCTTTAACTTTAAGTATCATTTCATCAAAATTTAATGCACCTATCAGAATATCATCCTGATATGCATGAATACCTGTAATATTGTCCATTCGAAGTTCATCTATGAGAGTGTCAACAAGTGCTTGGAATGTGCTTGCAGCTGTTTTTAAACCAAAAACCATACGTTTGTTTGCAAACGTACCAAAAGGAGTTGTGAAGGTGAGGACATCTTGTAGTTCTTCGGGCAATAGAACTTGCCAGTAAGCATTCTTCAGATCTAAAACAGAATAGTATTTATAACCAGAAATTTCATTTATTAAATTACTTATTTTAGGGAGTGGATAAGTTGAAGCTTCGATGATGTTGTTAAGGAGACGAAGATCCAATGCCATGCGATATTTAGGAGGGGCAGTTGGATTGTTTGGATCTGGCTTCTTTTTGACCAGTAACATGGGACAAGCCCAATCAGCAATGTTACGATGAATTAAACCTGCTTCTTGAAGTTCTTGTAACTCCTGTTTTGCATTAGCTTGGAGAGCATGTGGAATAGGAAAAGGCAGAGTTTTAATTGGATTAAGAGAACGAAAAGATAACTGTGGAGTTACCTTATCAGTACAGCCAAGTGTTTGCAATGATTTAGAGAATGCAGCATAATTGTCCATTAGAATTGGAGACAAGATTTGTTTACGTTCAGAATCAAGATGATTTAAGTCAAAATCATCCAAAGTTAACTCTTTCTTTCTTAATTGAAGAATTTTACTCGAGGGAGCTATTAAATTACAGAATTGTGACTCAGTGGAGTCAGACAGTAGTGAGTTATTACACACTTGTTCACTTACCTCTTCAATTTCAACATTGTATGAGTAATTACCCAAAATCAGATTTTTGTTGAGATGTATTTGATTAACTCCTAAATTTCTGACAACAATGGTGATATTATCACCTTTAACCGTGTGAATTGAAGGATGGATTTCCAAATTATGATCACCATATGATGGCTCAAACAGAATGTCACTATTTTTGTTTACCATATTTAAGTGTAGTTTTACCTGTGCAGATTCCTGCGGTTGAAGCATCACCTTATGTGACAGAGATGCATTAGAAGCATCCCTGGAAGAAATGGCATTAGAATGATTAGATGGACGAATATTTAATTTAATTTCAAAGTTCTCGAATTTAGCACAACCAGATTTTGGATTGAGTAAGACATTGTGTTTACTTAAGAAATCATAACCCAATATACCGTTGAAATTATTATGACAAATATCAGTTACATAGAAAGAATGACGAAAGAAATGACCAGCTATTTTGAAAGAAACTTCAATGCAACATAAAAAGTTTAGAGTGGAATTTACTGTCTTGATGGAGACATTACTGGATAGGATTCTAACCTTTAGAAATTGCTTTATGAGATAATATGACTTTTTCGACAATAAAGAAACAGAGCTTCCGGAGTCTAATAACATGGATTGTTGCATGTTATCAAAAGTAATGTCAATAATTGGCAAGGCAGTGCTGGCAATAGCATTGAACACGTAAACATTACCTTGTTTACCTTTTGCACATGACACTTCAGGTGTCGGTTTTTGGAGAAAATCTCGAATAGATATTTGTGGAAACACATTATGCATTTTTTGATTTAAGAGATTGTCAACAGACAAGTTACTAGAAAGAGAATTCATGGAATGAATGTGAGGTGGCGTATTCATGGATTTATCAGAGGATAGATACCCACCATCTATCGTCCTCTGTTGGAGTTTAATGTAGCTCTATTTCTACTTTCACTGTTATGAGGTACACGATTGTTTTGGTACACATTTGTCCCAAAAGAATTTCTAGGGTTGCCATAATATTGTCTATTAATTGGACGAGGGTTGACATACCTATGATTACTGTTGTCAACACCTCTGTACTGGTTATGACCTCTTACAGAGTATACTGGTCTGTAAGCATACTGTTCACGATTTACATATTGACCTTGATATCGATTGTTTTGAGGGGAATAAGAATTCCTGTTGAACTGATAACAATCTCGTAAAATATGTCCACGTTTGTTACAGAATTGGCAGACAATAGGATTAAATCTAACATTATTATGTGATACAATGTTATTAGCAGTTGGAGTAGTATTCCCTGATTTAACATCCTCGACTTTTAAATTACCCATGTTTACAGATAACTGAAATTCCTCACAATTTCTAAGCAAATGATTACCCATACAGTAAGAACAAGATAGTTGAGTCTGTGATACAGTCAGAGAATTAGATTCATTGATACTAATTTCCTGACTAATTAAAGAAAATTTTGAGGTTTGTTCTACAAGTTTATCCAGATCTGATTTGTCTTCAAACATGATTTTCTCTTTTAACTTAGAGGGAAGAGCATTTATAAAGTGAAAAATTTGTATTTGTTTAAGGGCCTGAACATCTTTCACAGTATCATAAGTTTTGTTTGTGAGTGTCTCAATTCTATGAGCAAGATTTCGGATAGTCTCTCCTGGCAGTAATTTGATACCTTGGAGATTAAGTAAACTAGCCGAGGGTAGGTTTACAGTAGCAAAGAACTCTCTTATCTTGTCACAGGCAGTTGTGAAAGTCAATTCTAAACACGAAGGAGATGTGGCAAAAAACTCCTGTGCTGCACCTGACAATTTACTTTTAAGATACAGTAAAGCTGCATCATCACCCCAGTTATTAATCTTGGCCAGATCAACAACCTGTCTCAAAAACCAATCCACTTTTTCAGGATCACCAGAGAATTTTTCTATTTCTAGATGCATGACTTTATTGTTACTATTGTTATCCATGTCTATAGATCTCACTTCTCTTATTATGTATTGATTTCTACGCGTAACAACCATTTAATATGATTGTAAACAAACAACTTAACTATTGTATTTCAGAGAGGCAGTAGTACAGCTTAATACTAACAATTTTACCAGAAAAACAATACAAATAATTTCCAAAGAAAATATCACTATATATACTGATTTAGCATATGTAAGCATATCCAGGTGGTTCGGAATGGTTACGGTACCATGTTACAATAAATATATATATATTTCAGAGGGGGGTTGGAGTTAAAATGATAACTTGCCAGGTGGCAAGAAGGGGGACGTGAATTTGAATACACCATTTTAGAGAAAGAGGCCGGATGTGATAGTGAAGTACAATAAACGAGTGAACCCACCGAGACCTAAATATGCTTAACATTAAATTTAACATTTATATTACTCAAATGGTTTTTGAACAAATTTGCTAACATACCCATTAAGGTAAGATTTAAGACGAGATGTGTTTAAGATCAAAGAGAATAATAATAACTCTATTATACATAACTTGTGATGGATTTTCCCATCAAGAGTGTAAATTTTAAATACACTAAAAGATATACATGATGATTTGAATTAGATGAATTAAATAAAAAGGAACGATACCAAAAACAGGAGATGTCCAGTTTTGAGCTCTACTTTTCTTTTATTTTTCAATTCTTGGATATATAACGTTTCTTCAGTCTGGAGTCCTGCATGATTCGTCAAAGGTCTCAACAATGTGTGGGGAGAGGCTTCAAGCAGGGAGATCTCTCGAGAATGATGATGAAGATTGATGACCGTGATTTCTATCACGAGAATTAGTGTTGATCTGTACGGGGACTCTTTGTAGACGGAAGGCATGAAGGGTCTGGGAGCTTTAACAGGATCTGACATCTGATTCTTTTACGGTCACCATCCACCGGATGGTGATTGCTATATAGGGCATCTCTATGACTGGGCATCAGGTACTTCGGCAGGAGGGTAAATTCGGTGTTGATCTATGTGTGCATCTTTATTCGTACATGAAACAATGTCTCTTACTTCAGAGTGTGGAGATCAGATCGGATGCAGAAAGTTCATTTAGGAAGGTGGTGCGATCAGCATGACTTCTTTGTCATCTTAACCCTACATCGGGTTTTGGGGGGACATCCTGGCGTGGAAACGATGACTTCTCAACTCAATATTATGACTCAGTCCTTCGTCACTTCTCGCTGATGAAGATGCAATTTATCTAATTACATCGGCCTATTTCAGTTGTGGGATGGATGTGGATAGCGAAGGCAGACGCAAACCCAGAGTGGTTTTGCCATTTTCATCTTTTCACGAGAGCGAATTGCAAGCCCTCTTACTTGTACGGTGCCGAGTCAAAAAGTGGTGGGACGCTATCCAAAGCGTTGCCACTCTCGGAAATTAAAGCTCGCTTGCAACGAGAAACCTCGCGTTGCCACTGCGCTAAATTTCGACTAGCGTCTCTTCGGAGTGCTCACTGGGGAAAGGACACGGCGCGGCTTGCGCTCGGTGACGTCGGTAGGCAAACAGAGTTCGTGTTATAGATGCGAAGACGTGGCACTGATTAGATGAGTTCACACAGTGTTGTAATGAGAATCATTACAACAATAAGTATTTATTGCCCTTATTTTTCTAATTCAATTTGAGTTTTATCTTTTTTTCACTTATTTGGTTTTTCAGAACAATGCACAAAAAGAGGATCAAGAGGAAAGAATATCCACTTTAGAAAAGCGTTACCTAAATGCTCAGCGGGAATCCACCTCTTTGCATGATTTGAATGAAAAGCTAGAACAAGAATTATCTAACAAAGAAGCTCAGCTGAAATTGGTACCTAACTGATTAGTTTTTATTCAGTTATTATTTTTTTATTAACTTTTTATAATTTGCTCTTTTAAGAATAATCATTTTATTACTGTATTTTAATTAACTACTTGTTTTTAATTAATTAAATAATATTTACCATCAATCAAAGTTGTTAAATATTTTAAAATAACATTTATTATCTTTGAAAATGAATTAAATATTACTAAAAAAATGTGGTCAGAAGTTATCAATCTTGTATTTTATCAAAACGTATAAATTACTTTTTGTATAAAGTAACTTCTATTTTGAATTTAGAGTGAAGAAAAGTGTAGAGCCCTTCAAGAAAGGTTAGAACTTACGGAACAAAAATTAGCTCAATTTTCTCGAAAAGCAGAAGCAGCTGCAGGAGAAGCTTTAGCTCAGGTAATTGTACTATTATCGAATTGGATTTTTCAATATGTCTCCTTTTATTCACGTAAAATTGTAACTTTTGCTGATTCATTAAAAAATTTTAATTTTGGGTGTTGTAGGTTCAAGATAGGCATGGTAGCGTGGAAGACAGAATACAGCGGCTAGAATCACAACTTGAAGAAAAAGGAACTGAATTAATTAGAGTATGAAGATTTTATGTTTAATTTTATTTAAATATCACAAAGTGAATTTAAGTTTCAAAGCATTTAATTTTAATATTTTGTTTTTCATAAATTAATTTGTTTCATTTTAGTCAAGGCAACGTGAAAAAATGAATGAAGAACATAACCAAAGGCTTTCTGCTACTGTGGATAAATTATTGGCAGAATCCAATGAGCGCCTGCAGTTGCACTTGAAAGAGCGTATGCACGCTTTAGAGGAAAAGAATTCATTAGCTCAAGAATTGGAAAGAACAAGAAAAATATTAGAAGACACTCAAAAAGAAAAGGTCATTAAGAAAACTTATTTTACTCTTATTTGGGCTTGAAAAGTTTTGTTTTAATGGCCATGCATTCTTTATCTATTCATGTATTTGTTTGTTAAATTAGGGTAGCCTTACAAGATTTCAAATGTATCTCATAAAAATTCTTTGCAATTCTTCACAGGATAAAATTAACGTCGAATTATCCAAAATTCGAAATGAAATGGAATGTCTGAGGCGAGAATATCAAACATTTAAAGCTGAAAGTTTAACAAGGTTTGTATAATATCAATTTCTTTATATTAACCCTTTGCACTCATATGTCCCCGTATGGGAGACATCACTCGTTTTACCATCGCGCTCGTATGTCTCCGTACAGGGGACATCGCATCTTTACCGTTGCGTTCGTATGTCGCCATAGGAATACAAAAAACACAGAATTATAGAATGTAATTGTTTCTTTATGTTGTGCTTTTTATTTTGTTTCTTGTTTGTAGTTTCTTTGTTGTTTTTATTGTCTTTTAGTTAGTTTTGTTACAGTTACTTACATCCTACGAGTTATAGAAAACAGAAATTCTTTGGGCAAACTGTGATAACTTAACCAAAACATTTCTGTTCGAAGTATTTCTAAGTTGATTTGCTAAGGTGGAGGTGCCGGCATTATGTTCCTCCACTAAATATTGTTTATATAGTTTGTTTATATTATTACATTTCTTAGATTTTTAATGCAGTGTAGTGTAATATACTTAAGTATTCTTAGTAGTTTCAATAAATTATTTTGACACGTTGAAAAATAAAATATTATGTGGCTACATTTCCATCCCAGGTCAAGGGGTGTATTCAGGGGTTATATTTTTAAATTTTTGATTTAAGGATGGTACACCTTCTAGTTAAATTGGAACACATTTCCATCAAAAAAATTCATCTTGATCGAACATGAAAAAAAATTCCGAGTTATTTGCTAACTTTCTAAAGCATAATTACGAATGCAAAAGGTTAAAGTATATTTTTATCCTACTCAATGAAAATAATTATATATAAATTTGATTTATTGCAAGAGATTTTGCTACATACATATCTGAAATATTTTAAGATTCTTTGTAGTGAATTTTATATAAGTATGAAACCTAATTTTTCAAGTTTTGGGATTGTGTTTTGTACAATTCCTAATTTCAACTTATTGCCTATATTTCAAGTAATCAAATTTATTAACGAGCAATATTGATAATTACGATATTTTAATACTTAATATTTTTTTTACGTGTTCCAGATTAAGTGCTGCCAGGGCCCTTCCACAATCTTCCCCTCAGTTTCCAACCCGCACAGCATTATCTCCTGGAGCCGTGGTGACCAGTTCCATATCTCCTAATCGCACAACTGCAATGGACACCACGGACACCTTCCATATGGTTTCCGGTATGGACTACATCTCCCCTAATGCTTCCATTAATCGAAGAATCCAGAGGGGCAGGCAGGCTGCCCTGGAAGAAGATGCAACTAAGGTAGTAAAGGAAAATATATTTCAATTTGCCTCATTACAGTTTCATAGTAAAAGTAATTCAATTTTATCGCAATGTGATGTGTTGACTTCTAAATGGTATGATATTGAATTAAAGTGCAAAAAATTTTAGACAATTTTTTTTATTTTATTCTAAAATGAAAACATTTTCTTAAATATTTATGTGTTACACTGTATTTTATGCTATATCCAACTAGAATATAATATTTTTTAGATATGTGAAAATCTTATTCAGTTTTAATGAAATGTTGGCATATTTCGTTCAAAAGGTGGATAAATGTATCTCCTTTTTCATTAAGTTTTAAAGGAAAGGTGATTTAAGATTTTAGTTTCTTATTTAATAACATTTACACAAAAAATCATAGTAAAATATTGAAGGTTACTAGGAAAGTCTTTAAATATTATATGTGTCTACCATCTTTAAAAGGTTGTATATCAAGATTTCAATTTTTACAGCTTAAGTGCTTCTTAGATTGCATAATTGTTTTGTTGTATTTTATTTAGAGTTTGTATTATTTTGAATCAAAATATAATTTTCCATAAAATACCTTGTAATAAATACTATACTTATGATTTTCTAAATGTGAAAAAAAAAAAAAAATCATGTTTTTTTTTTGTTTTTTTTAATATAAAACTAACTTTCACAAGCACCTTACATTTTTAAAAGTCAAGTTGACATACAATATTTTTATTATTTACAAATATATTTATCTAACCTGAAATGTTTGATTTAACTTTTAGGTCCAAACGTTGAACGAGCAAGAGTGGGAAAAAATGGAACAAGCCCAAGTCTTAGCTAGCGTTCAGCATGCCTTTGATGCCAGCGAATCAGAATGCAGTCCCATTGATGATAATGAAAGCATATTTGAATCAATGGACATGCTCTCCCCATCAGCACACACTGATGCCCAAACCCTTGCTTTAATGTTACAAGAGCAGCTAGACGCTATTAATAACGAAATTAGGTTAGTATACGTTGTGTAAATATGGGATTTTATTGTGTTATATTATAAAGTGATTTTGATGCCAGCGAATCAGAATGCAGTCCCATTGATGATAATGAAAGCATATTTGAATCAATGGACATGCTCTCCCCATCAGCACACACTGATGCCCAAACCCTTGCTTTAATGTTACAAGAGCAGCTAGACGCTATTAATAACGAAATTAGGTTAGTATACGTTGTGTGGTTGCCTGTCCGATGAAGAGTACAAATTAATGAGTGCTGTGGTTGCACGTTCGATGAAGAGGAGCGCTGTCACCACAATTTTGATTGTAAAGTGTAATTTTTTTTTATTTAAATTGCACTATGTGTGTTATTTTTTCCAAGTTTATATAATGGTCTGTACATAATTTTATATCAAACTCAATTGAATGTGTGAATTATACTTACCTAAAATGTAATCTTAAATTAGCTTTAGATGTTAATAGTAAATTTAAGGAACCAAGTACATTTTATTTTTAGACTTAATGCAATTTTATTAATTTATTATCTCTAAAGGTTTTAAGTTTTTACAAATTATTTTTTCTAATGAATGAAATTAATTATACATATTTGGCAACTTTGTATTGATTTAAAAATGTGAAAATTTGGTGAAAAGGAGGTGTGTGTTTAGTTACTAATTTAATTATACCTGGTATTGCTTCTCAAATATTGCTCACCTTAATCACAATTACCCAATTGTATTGATTTTTAACAGTAGTTCAGTCTTTCTTCGAAAAACTTTTTGAAATAAGTGTTATATATAAAAACAGTAATAAAAGTGTGAGAACTATCTATTTTAATTCAAATTTAGCTATTGCATTGTTTTATAGTCAAATATTCAATATCTGGTGCCCAAGTGCATTAAAATGAGTATAAGCAAAAATTAATGTAAATTTTTTCTGAACTGTATTATTAGAGTGCATTTTATGTTTTTAAATATATTGAGTATTGATGATGCCTGAGAACACAGATCTGTTAGAACATATAAAAAACACTTGTCTGTAATATAATTAAAGCAGACTCTCCAAATTTACCTTTGTTTTAATTATTTTTTCGCTGTTTTAGGAAAATTAGTTTCATTTTTGAGAAATGACCAATTTCTTTTAAGCTTTTGTAACAAGATGCAGTTTCTGCTTCCCCTTACCCTCACAAAACCCTATGCTCCCGTTATAAGTGTGTCATAGTTTTTAAACGGCCTATATAGTACAAATTCACTAGGAACCATATATTTTCTAATTTTTCAAAGAATTTGGATTAATCCAAGTGATGTTTGAATTTTAACTAATTCACACATTATAATTACTTTTTAACTGGAATACCAAGTCTTTTGTAAAAGAAAATTAAAAGAATTCTTTTAATTAGTGTGTTTGTTTTGGCATAATAATTTCCAATTTAGCAACAATAAAAAATTAAGAATTTTTTTTTGTCACTAATATATTGTCACTATTACTCAAAAACATTACTTTATCCTCAGGTTAATCCAAGAAGAAAAACATACTACAGAACAAAGAGCTGAGGAATTAGAATCCAGAGTGGGAAGTATAGAAACAATAAGCTTGCTGGCTCGGGGACGTTCTTTTGAAAGAAATTCTCCACCTCAAAGTGGCAGGTCTACACCTAAATCGCACCACAGCCCACAAAGAGATTATTTGCAAAAATATCCAGTAAGAACAACAGGTTTTAAATCTAACTAATAGGCACTGTATAACAGCAAATATCATGTTTACTTTTTTCACCATGGAATGTTTCGGATGCATTCTGCCTTTGTTTACAACAAATTTGGTATTAAGTTTAAAATTAAGTAAATAAAAAAATTAATGGGCTTGGAAATAGTGTTATAATATAATCACAAGCTTCAAAGTAATTAATTTGAAAAATGTAATTTGTATATATGTATTTAATCCAGTCTTTTAAAACAGTTATAACTAATATCTTTAAATGCTTGATTTATTTTATAATGTAGATTTCATTATGATTCTGAAAATAACTAAAATACCTAAATAAAAAAGTTTTTATCTTTAGTATATCTTAAAAGAAGCTCACATTTCCTTGTTTCAGTCAATTGTTGATGGTAAAGACGATAATCGGCTCATACTTAGAAGGGATCCTAGTCCTCCAACTCCACGATCTGTGAGGCTAGAAAGGGTTGCCAGAGCTTTGGCTGAAAGTTCTGAGGAACTAAGGAGGTACTTCATTCATGTCTTAATACACATTTTTATTTTAGGAGTGTATCATGTAGTTTATTACTTAATATTAGTACTTTTGCATTTATTTTTTAAAATTCGGAAATTGAAAAAAAATTGTGGTGTATTTTAAATGCGTTTACATATATTTTTGTTGTGTCTCATCTCAGCTTCTTCAAAATATTCTTAAATTTACATTTGCTGCTGCTATTGTATCACTTGCTTTTAAAAGTTAATTGTCAATCTCTTTTCCAGGCAATTTTTTTTCTCTTAAAACAGCTTATATTGTTGTATTATTAACTATTAAACACATAAGAAATAATTATATTTAAATTATCTGTCAATATTCTTAAATTTTTATGCACACTGCATTTTTACATTCACAATCTCAGATAACTTTTTTTTTAACTTGACTATATAATTCTTATTATCCCCAACAATGAACATGTAAGTCAATAGAAGGGGAGAATTCCCTATCTCTCTCTCTTCTGGGGTCAATAGTAGAATTTAGCTGTATTTTAAAAATTAAGATGTCTTATCATTTTTTCCAATTATACTTTGCATTTTAAGTTTAAATAAGTTATTTCATAAAAAAAAATCCTTATTTGTCCTACTAAAATAATAAAGTTTTAATAAAAGTAGTTTACAAACCTTTCCAATAAATACTAAAAGTTTAAAAAATTAGATAATTAACTGTTTTTCGACTGTTGCGTTTCAAAGTATTCCCATTTATATACAAAACTCAGCATTGGCTCATTTACAAAAATACACGTCATTAAATTTACTTCAGTAACTAAACTTTATTGTTGAACCAAAACTTTTTTACATATTGTTTATAGTCTAAAGCTTCTTGTCTTCTTGAAGATCATTGTAATTAATTTTCATTATTTTTAATGTCTATGCTAGTTCATATTTTAGTTTATGACATCTAACTAACAGTAATAATACTCTGCTTATTGCCTCTTGTAGAAGTGTGGGCCATAACATTCCGCATTCTTCATTTGGTATAACATCTATGTCTTCTCCCATGCAAATTTCTTCTCAAGATATGTTCCTTGGGTACATTATTTAATTATTTCTTAGCAATTTATCGAGAAAAAAATCCTTCATGCATGTCAGTTAAGTTTTCTGTTTAACTGTTAATGTAGAAAATATATTTAATATTTGGTATGCTTATTTTATTTAAATTGCTTACTATCTTACTAATATAAGATTTTCATTATTACTTGATTTATTAAAATATATATATATATATATATATATATATATATATATATATATATATATATATATATATATATATATATATATATATATATATATATATATATATATATATATATATATATATATGAAAGTGTTAATAATTTTGTGAATTGTTAACTTGCATTTGATTTTAATGCATGGTTGACTATATTTTAAATAGTGTATAATTCTGATTTCATAATAGCTTGAGATAACAATTCATGTTTTTAAAGCTCTGAAAAATTATATAATATTTAAAGGGCTTAAACTCTCTTAGAATTTATAACATCTAAATATATATTTGAAACTTTTATTTTAATATTACTTCTATAAGAAATTTATGTGTTTAATGTGCGATTATATATCAGTAGTATGAAATTTTATCTTTTGAAACTAAAATTTTATAAAATTTATCTTTTATACTTTAATTATTATATGTCTACAAATAAAAATTGGGTGCTGAAATAATCTTCTAAAGCAGTTAAAATATTTTTTATGAAACAAATTGTAAGTGCTTTTAAGTGTTCTTTTGTATTATACTTAAGATGTGTTCCTATTTATTGTGTAAGAATGTTTCATAGAATACATCATTTATAGAAAATATATGTATGTTACTCAACCATTCCAAAGCTTGCTGTTCCATGCCACAAATTAGATAGTTGCATTAACTATGTTTTATATGTGCACAATTTACCACCAAAGTATTAACTTTAACACCATGCGCTTGTATTAGTAGCCATATTTATTTGCATACACTTTATTACAGCTTATTTTTAATTAGAACTTTAATTTTAGTAGATTTTATCCCCCGCTGCCTGTAACTTTTGTTTTTAGCTGCTTCAATTGCCATGGCTTCTTATTTCCCCTTTT
This sequence comes from Troglohyphantes excavatus, assembly GCA_963932185.1. NCBI lineage: Eukaryota > Metazoa > Arthropoda > Arachnida > Araneae > Linyphiidae > Troglohyphantes > Troglohyphantes excavatus. The sequence goes on from OZ010669.1 coordinate 45,748,551, forward strand.
TAGTTATCCCGATTTGGTCCCAGAAATGTCCCATTCCCGGCTCTTGCTTGACGGAGCACCCCGTAGCTCCCCCTCCTCCTCTCATAGCTCTACATCTGAAGATTCTTTGCACAGGACTCCCCAGAAGAAGAAAGGGATCAAGTCCTCTCTGGGAAGTCTCTTTAGGAAGAAGGAAAAGATAAAAGTGAAGGAAGGATATGGGGTCACATCTCCTGGTACTGATTTCATTACTTTCTAGACTTTAAGTTCATTTTTCCGCGAATTTCATTTCAACTGATATCAGCTGAATAATGTTCTTATTGAACACTATGAAAATATAAAATTTCAGCTAAATGTTCCGTTAGTTCAGAGTTTGTACACTCCTTAGGAGTTTTGTTTCCAAAAGTTCATCGTTTCGTGTTTCAAAGTTCCTTATAAAATACTTAGAAACTCCTTATTTTTATCCAAAGGATCCTTAGAAACTGTCGAGCCCCAGTTGCTCAGTTGGTAAAGCGTTCAGCTACTAATCAGAGATTGGTGGTTCGAATCCGTGAAATGGACTTGACATAGAAAAGTAAAAAAGTAGTGATCTTGCGATCGGAGGGTTGCCAGCTTCGCTACAAAAATACTAGAAAGTCAGCCAGAATATCCAACAAATTATACTGGCGTGTGTACGGGACTGGTGCACGATAAATCTGATCGGGGTCCAAAGTCCCGACGTTTATTGAAGGCGTTGGGTGCCAGTTCAGGTGTTTCCTCGTCATCTGACCATGGTTCTAAACTAACGAGGTGAATGTGTTCCCGGGTCTTTCCTTCGAGATTGACCCCGAACTGTCACCAATAGCCCTCTGTGCAGCTCTAGTGCGACATTAATTAACAAAACCAAACCTTAGAAACTTTCAAGTTATCGAATGCTTTTAGAAAGTCTTTAAATAGATTAGTATCATTCAAATCATTTTATATTACATCATTCAAAGCAATTTATATTACTTTATTAAATCTCTATTTTTGTTTTATCTTAATATGAATTAAATACAACTTTGTATCTTATTAGAAAACCCATAGCTTCTTTGCACTCGATAGTTTTTAGCTGATTGCATATATTTTCCTTTTTTATATTCATTCATTAAAAAAATTACTAAAAATTACAAATTACTTTAAAACAAACTTTTGGTTACAAATATATAAAAAACTTTTGTATTAAAATAAGGTCTTTATAAATTGCTTTTAAGGTACTTGATAAGTCCTTTGAAGCTCCTTATTTAAATTTTCCGAAAATACATATGAACCCTGTTGTTATCCATGGACTCCTGTTTTTCCAGTAGTACATATAAATTTTAAATTTGTAAAAATATTATTGAAATTCTCAAGTATAAAGCAGAATATTTTTGTAAGTAATTAAAATACATTTTATTTGAATACATGTATATTCTTCCATTGCATTCATTAAATCTTAATTTGCTTATTAAACTTTCATTAACCACCTGACGAATACAAACGTGTATATCAGTTCGAGTATCCAGTTTTTCCAGTAGTACATATAATATAAAAGTTGATAAAAAATCTTTTTTTTTAAAATAAGTTTTAAATTTCAAGCATTAAGAGGACTTTTAAAAACCTTCTCTACAGATATAATTAAAAAATATATTTTTGTAAAAAAAGGGATGTGTTGCAGTGAAATCAAATCTACAGATTCGAAATTTTGCTTATCCGCCAAAATGTCAGTGTGTAAAAAGAAAATTATAATTGCGATATTTTACTGGTAACTCAGGGTTAAGGGAGGTTTTTGAATTCGTAAAAATCAAATGATTCTCAAATTGTCAGGCTATCAAAGGAACATGACAATTAATAATTATAATCAAAACTATCATAAAAAGTTAGTAATTTACATTTACATACAACAAGATTATATGTTGGGCAACATGTCATTATTTCCTAAATAATTTTCAAATAAAAAATTTGTGGATATTTTGTCTTTCACGGAAAATAGAGACATAACTTCATATTTTATTTGAAAAATAAATATGAAACTTTATTACAATATAATAACTACAAATTCAAGTATTTTTTTTTTTTGGGGGGGGGGGGGGGAAGATCAGTCATCATTTTGTTAGATATGTATGTATGACTTAGGAGTAATGAATTTTATCTTTCTGTAAGCATCATAGCAAAACTAATATTTAAAACTGTACATGCTCAGTCGTCTATGTATTTTTCAAGTGCCTAAATAAATTCCATATTATAAAGTGTTTTAAAGTTTTATTATCATAGAAATTATAAAAAAATAGTTAAATATAAAATTAGCTTTATTAATTATTGTTGCAAGTTGGTCATATAAAAAGGTGGCTATATAGGTGGCTTCAGAAATGATTTCAACAGCCAAATAGCTTAAACTAGAGCAGAGATATACAAACTTACTATTTAGCTGTTTATAAACATATATTGATTGGTACAATGTCATTGATATGGTTCATTTTTATCCGAAATTACTAGATGTGCAATAAACACTTCAAGTACAATTAAGAAAAAGCATTAAAAATGGACTAGGATTTATTCTAATATATTAGATGTTATTTTCTAATATTTCATTTGTAAAATTAAACTATATATAATATATTTGCTTTAATAGCAAATACCGTGTTATTCAAAAGCACTGAAAATTTCTACAATTACTGTGACTCAATAAACTTATAATATAAATTATTTGTTTATGTATTATATGAATTAAAAACGTTCTTTTATATTTAAATTCAATTACAAATATGCTACATATACAAAGCCATTACTTAACTATATTTCAAACTAAACTAGCTTTCAAAACAATGCAAACTTTTGAGAGTTTAAGTGTTCTACCCCTTTAAATTGATTATTATACTGCATTTGTGATGCTGTAACCAGTGACCTTAATTTGTGGGGGGGGGGGGAGGGGGGACTTGGCTGCCATCCAGCCTCTTCAACATCTTCTGGACTTGATGGAAACATTTCACAGTTGCTTGTCTGCTTTCAAATGGCGACCCAGCGCTTTCGGTGTAAGGCCATTTTTTTAAAGAAATGTATTTCATAGACATTTAATTGCGGTTTTTAAAATTACAATTTCAGCGAATATTTTGAAAAAAGAGTTGATTAAAAATATCTAATGGGAAAAAAAATATATTAACTGCTTTGAATGCTATTTCTGTAATTTTACATTCTTAAAGTTACTATTTTTAAAAATATATTTTAATATTTCAGGGGTCACCTATATGGATGCCGATCCAACAATGACAGATTCTGTTGGTATACCTGGTGGAATTGGACAAAAGTCTGACCATGATCGAAGAACTAAAAAGAAGTGAGTTTCATTTCATTTAAATCGTTAACTATCAATTGATGGAATGTTGTTGATATTATTAATTAAAGATGGACTGCAAACTAATTTTACCCAAAAGCTGATTAATAAATATATTATAAAAATGTAACTTAATATTCTGTAAAAGGAAAAATATTTGTGAAGTACTATTTCAATAACATATCTCTTTAAAGGAGCCCCCTCACAGGAGTATGTGGGATTTGTTCTGTATATACATTATTGGTTCCTTGTGTTAATGCAACTTTAGTGGAGTTTGTGTTATGTAATCTGTCGATACATCTGCTTTGTATTCTAAGTGAAAAGTTGCTGAAAGTTTTTGTCTTCCAAATAGCTCAGTTAGTTGGTTACATTGCAGATGATTTTGAGCATGAGTTTTTACCTGTTTAATGGATAATTGTGTTGATTTGAATTCTTTTTTAAATTAGTGATAATGCAGGAAAACTGATGCTGTTTTAAAAAAAATTAAATGACAAATTTCCCTCAAATCCATTTAAAAAAAATTCTTTTTTTTAAAAAGAATCTTTACCATTTTAATTATTTTTTAAATAAAAGCACTTGTGTACTAAATGAGAGGTCCTGGGTTCAACTCCGGGTTGAATGCACATTTTACTCCTATTGATTTAAATATGCTCCAGTTCCTTGTATTAATGCGCCTTAAAGTGCTTCACAGGAATATGTGTGTTTGTTCCATGGTTGATAATATATATACATGGTTGATATAATATATATGTTGACTGTCTTATGTATTATGAAGCTTTAGGGCTTCACTGAAGCTGAACGTAGCTATAAAAATGATATTATCTATAAAATTTAGTGAAAATTGTTTAAAATTCAGTTGTAGGAATGTAAGAAATTCTGAAAAACAAAATTATTCGTGAAATAAATATAACAGAAGATGTAAATGGGGTGAAGATTCAATCTAGAATTAATCAAGTTTCTGTTGTGTATTCTGTCGGTATGTGTCGATACATCTGCTTTGTATTCTGAATGATAGGTTGAAGGTCGGTCTCATCCAAACAGAGTTCAGTTGGTAGAGCACTGGTGCGCTAAGTTAGAGTTCCTGGTATCGGCTGGCTGCACTTTTCACTCTTATTTATTTAAATATATATGTTAAATTGGTGAATAGTGTGTTAATTTTTTGAATTGGTAAATGTACTTATCTCAAACTTTTCAACTCAAAAGTAAATACCTCTAAATGTAAACTAAACAAATACTAATATTAATGAACCATATTCAAACTTATGTTGTGCATTGTGTAGTATAGGGTTATTTTTCTAATGAACATTTTGTCAAAATCAAATATTTAGTTTGATTGCCATTTGAGTGAGCAATAGACAAAGTCATTCGAATTTTTAGATTAGATGTAAGTATTTTTTTTTTAGGCATGAGTTGCTGGGAGAATCAATGAAAGCAGGAACACCTTTTGCTCTCTGGAATGGCCCCACAATAGTTGCTTGGCTAGAGGTAACAATGGCTGGCTTCTGTTATAAAAAGAGCAGTTCTTTTAACAATTTTATAATCTATTTATTTTATATTCCATATTTAAAGAATTATTTTACTTCTATAAATAATATAAATTGAATTACCCCCTTGATAACTAATACGATTTACTAATTTTCAGCTGTGGGTTGGCATGCCTGCCTGGTATGTGGCTGCATGTCGTGCGAACGTAAAAAGTGGTGCAATAATGTCTGCCTTATCTGACACTGAAATACAGAGGGAAATTGGTATAAGTAATGCATTGCACCGTCTGAAATTGAGGCTTGCTATTCAAGAAATGGTAGCTCTTACCAGCCCGTCTGCTCCCAAACCATCTAGAACTGTAAGAAGGTTTTATTGCTATTTTTTTAGATATCATTAGTGCTGAATATCATGCATGTTCAATGCAAAACAGTTTTATATATGACCACTAATTAAATTTTTAAAAAAAACATATATGCTAAACTGTGTATAGTATGACTCCGATAAAAGACGTCTAGATAGCAACTATTTTTAGCTGTTTCAAGTAATCAAATAGCAAGAGCCTTACTATAAACTTGCTATAGACTAAATTCTGACATCCTTTATGTATATGTTAATTTTATTTGAAACCCTAGAGAACTTTATATTACTTCGTATACCTGCTAAATTAAAAACTAAACAGGGAAAAATAAAATAAACTATTTTTTAAAAAAAACGACTTTAAGAAAAATGCGTTAAAAAGTAAAAAATAATTTTTAGTTTTGCGTAAAAAATTTAATTATTTAATAATATAAATTGCATTCTTATTACAACTTTTGAAAGTTGGTGCCAATTTACAAAAATCATATATAAATTTTGCCACCGATTTCAAAAAGTTGTATTACATATAAAATTGATATTAAACAATTCAATTTTTCAACTCGTTTGTAAAATTAAAAATTATTTTTTACTCTTTAGTGCATTTTTCTTACAGTCAGTTTTCCTTTTTTTTTTTTTTAATTATATAATTAAAAAGTATACATACCTTTTAAGTAGATTTCAGGGATGGGAATTCTGCGCCAGAGAGCGCCAAAAGTGGTATCCTGTGCCAACTTACTACAAAACCACATTTATGTGCGATTCTGCGCCAATTTTGTTTTAAATCCTTGTTAAACACGTGCGCCAAATGCGCCAAGTCTTGGTGCCCGTTTGTCTGGCCATAAACGAAGTTAAGGCAACCTTAGGAAGATTAAATGAGAGAAAATTTAAGCACATTTTCTCAAGTTTCAATAGTATTTGTAGAAACGTAAGGTACGAATGGAGTATAAGCATGCTATACGTCAAGCAGAGATATGCTTAAATGGAATAATTTCGCGTCATTAAAAAGGACTTGATTCCTGATGTTCAACTTTTTAGACGGGCATTTAATTGTCATAACACATTTCGGCATTGGAATATTGGATTGTTTGTTTTTTTGTGCACAATCGATGCTCAATCTTGAAAAACGGAGAATTTTAAAAGAATAGAGCATCTTTGTTACATGTAGGAATATTTGCGATCTTCGTCAAGCGGAGGTACTGTCTTACCGCCAGGGACCGACTTACAAGCTTAGGGGCCCAGGGCAAAAGAACATTAGGGGGCCCCTCGACGCACCTCAAACTAAAATTGCAAAATTTATGTATAGCACACATAGCAAAATAACAATCAATCAGCTTTAATGAAAGTGTAAATACTGCAATAAACGTCTTTTTTTTAAAACCGATAATTCGAATTAAAGTTAATATATGGTTTCTCTCAGTACTTCACAACAGTCTCTTCAAAGGTTTCTGGTTCTGTTCTTCCCTTTTAGCTTTATTTTAGTTGAGGCAGATTCGTATGTTCTACCCATTTTATAGTTATCAAATCCCTAATGATTATAATATCAGAAAATTTGGAATAGGTTGAAAGTATCAGTAAACGACAAATCTAAGTGCAATTCGTAAACCCAGTTTGTTTACGGTCCTGGGCATAAATTGAACTTTGCATGTGATCCAAAGGGCATCATGAACGTGCAGGAAAAGTGAAATCAATTGGATAAAATAGTAGAAGTTTTACAAAAAATTACCTATTGATTTTAAAAAATTATTAATTTTTTTTGATTAAATTAAATTTAATTGATTAAAAAAAATTAGTTTTTAAATGTATTTTTAACTTTTTTACATTTTGTAGCTTTATAATATTTTTTTTGGGGCCCCCTTAAAATGGGGGCCCTGGGCAAGTGCCCCGAATGCCCTGCCGTAAATCAGTCTCTGCTTACCGCCACGAGTTAAACTCTGAGTTGGGTTGCCAGCGCGGAAAGTTCCAAATGAAGTAGGGGATTCGGGTAAAGATGTTGGGATGGATGCTATTTTGGCGAGTTTATCCTTATTTTAATCGACTTACAAATAAAAATTCACAACGGTAATATGGTGGAAGGAAAAAGATTGTTTAAGAAATTATAAATGTTTTCAGTTTTAAATAATATTTCTCTGTATAAAATAAGAGTAGATTACCGTTTTAAAACAAAAGTCAACGGTAATTGATGGAAAACACAATGGTTTATTTTTTTTTAAAAATCATTTCGGATTTAATATTTTTAATAACGTAACGATGTTTTTAAACCCACTGTTTTACTCTGTTTATATTTTATTCTAATAAACTGAAAGCGCATTAATTTTAGTATGAAATAACATCATTCTTGCTGAAAAAAAATTATAAGAACTACAAAGTGTATTACGAAATTGTATATTAAATAAATTGAAGCTAATTCTTGTTGTCTTAGAAGTTTAGACAACTTTTTTAAAGATTACCTAACTCTGAAAAAGTTACCAAAGATCAGATGTTAAAGAAACTTTTTAGACACAAGCAAGCGTTTGTGTCCCCCCCCCCCCCCTCCATCACAAAAATAATATTTTAACTAAAATCAAAACAGGTTACACATCTAAGGGGGGGGATATATATTTTTTATCTTTATTTGCATAATTACATAAAATTTAATAATTTTAGACAATAAATATCTTAGCATCCTCAGTATCTAGCATCCTCAGCATCTAGCAGTATTAAAGGAAAGCTATCTATAAGAGTCTGAATAACACATTTTATAGATCGAGTTGCTTAAAACTTTTGCGACAATTAAAAAAAATTTCAACAAGCCTCAACCTTTGAACAAAATTATAAAAATGAAAATGGATTACATAAGCATTCGCTATTTCAATATTCATTTCTTGTAACCATAACTCTTTTTATTGACCGTATATACAAACAACATCATTAAATATAATTCAAAAATGGTAACACGTCAATAAGATTTATAGACAGCAAAAATATTTAATTAAAGAATCGGCCTTCACTTCACAAAAAAAAAAAAATTTAAAAAGCAAACCATAGGATAGCGTTATCGTTGACTGACTCATCGCGGAGTGTAAAATTAATGTTGAAAGTTTGATTTTATTGGAGGCAATGGGCAACCATTTTATTCGCATATCCTATTAGAATATTAATTATAATTATTTTTGTAAAGTCGTATTAATTTTCAGAGATTTTGAGGATGCTTCATCGGTACAAAAGCTGACGACATTGTAAATAATTTCTATAGCTTGAGAATGCAGGGTCTTTCCTTTGTTAAAAGTACATTCTATTTTAGAAAGATCTTCACAAGAAATTGAAAAAATTATCTAATGCGAAATCACACAAACGAAATCGAAATACCGAAATCAAAAACGTATTGAAATGACAATTATATAAGGGGAATTCAAGATAGCGCAGTTTAACATAATCAGAAACGGACGAAAATGCGAAGAATGATTTCTTCAATCCGCCAAATGTAATTATTCCTTTTGCATTTCACCCCTCGAATCGAATAAATTCGCCGGTTGCCATAGCAGCCGACAGACCACAGAACTCTTCTGTTGGTGGGAGGACAGTAATTCACTCGAAAGTTGATTGTTTCTGTTGATGTCTTTCGTTGCATAATGGCACTCACTGTTTAAAGAATTTTTTTCGCTCTTGAAAACTAAGATATTCACTAAACACGGTCGGCTGCTATCTTCGTTGAAATGCTTATAATCCTTTTGCATCTGATATATAAGTACTTATTTTTCATTATTTTCTATTTCATCGTGATTTGCTTTGTACTACCCAAGGGTGGTACTTTTCCGTTTTTTTTTTTAATTTTCGGAACCCGAAATGAACGGGGTTTTAAAAATTTAGAATTCAAGATTTTAATTTGATTAAAAATTTCGTCAACATTTCAATTTAAGCATATTTTCTAAATTTTAAATATTTGTAAAATATAAGGTAATAACTTTTTGAGATTTGTCCGAATTTTTAGTCAAGGGTATTTAATTAAAAGACACTTGATCATTGGAAAATTTCAGTTCGTTTGTTATTTTATGAAGAATCGATGCTCAATCTAAAAAAAAAAAACACAGATAATTTTACAAAAATTTAGCATTTTGAATATGTAGAAATATTTGCGATCTTCGTCAAACGGGGATGATGTCACTCTGAAGTTGAGATAATGATTATAAATATAATTACGTTGCAACTTTTATTTGACACTCTTTTATTATATATTTTCATTCATGGAAACCTTGAACTTGTAGAAATTCGCTAAACGCGATCTGCTGCGATCTCCGTTGGAAGACTTGCAATCCTTTTGCATCCGATATACAAGTTCATTATATTTCACTGCTTCCTGTTTTATCATGATTTGTTTTGCACCACTTAACAAAATTACATTACATTTTTCGAAAATATAATTTAATTCACGAAATTGAAATTTAGGACTTGTAATTTTCAGTAATAAAAATGGATTTTTTTTAAAAAAAATCTTGTTTGGATGGTATTAAAATTCCAATTTAATCCTTTTTTGTTTAAATGTTCATATATTTTATTAAATTAATTATTGTTATTGGAAACTTTTCTTTCTAACAACCCTCTAACTTAGAAAAAAAAAAAACCTGGCTTTTATCTAGCTTTTTGAAAGTTTTCAAATTTCTTATTAAACTAATTTTTAAGATAATAACTTAAGTGTAATTTTTAATGATTTAGATTAACATGTTTAAAATATAGCAAGGTATGTTTTCTATAAATTTATTTCTATTTAATAAATCTAGTTTTTGTGGAAAAGTTAAGGAAGTTTATATCCCTTAGACAGTGGTAACATTCTAAATTGTCTTTTTCTTGCACAAGGTATGCGATATTGTAGTTTGTTAGTGTTTTGGTTTATTGTATAAACCACATTTTACTAAAAAATTCCAAATTGAAAGTTAAGTATATATTGTATGAATTGGTTAATTCTTAATTAAAAACTTTTGGTTAAATATTTTTAACTGTCTTTAAATGGTCTCATAAAGCTTAACAGTTTTAAACAGATACAGTTTTAGGGTTTTTACTCATTAGTTGAAAATATTATTTATTTACGAAATTGAAGTTTGTTATATTTTATGTAATAACAATGGACAATTTGAAAAAAGCTTTTTTTTTTGTGGGATTTGCAATTTGTTTTGGCATTAATATTTGATTTAAATGTTTATATACTATTTAATAAATATTTTTGTGTTTAAACCCCTCACCCCTACGCTTAACATGCTTAAAATAAGTAGTAACGTAGGTTTTCCATCAAATTATTACTCTTTAATTCTAAAGTTTGTGCGAAAAAATTAAGTAATTTTATTTCCCTTAGACAGTAACAACCTTCTTAATAGATTTCATGCACAATATATGCAAGATTGCAACACTGTTTTGGTTTTTATAAACCACATTTCAGTGGGGGAAAAAATCAACATATGAAAATTAAGTATATATATTGTAAAAAAAATTGAAAATTCAATAATTCTTAATTAAAAACTAATTTTTGTTGAATATTTTCAACTGTCTTTAAAATGTCTCATTTATAGCCTCAACCGGTTTTGATTTATTGCATAATAAATGGCATAAATAAGCAATAGAGACCTTCAGGGTTTTTACACCTTAGGTAGTGTACCACATCTGATTTAAAATCGCATGTTACAAATTTTATTGCTACAATTATTGTTTAATATGCTAAAATTCACTGCTACGTTTTATTGCATTCTTGCTACAAATCTACAGTTTTCTGCTACAATTTGTCACGTTTCTGCTACAAAAATTTAATTTTGCTGCTCCAAAACACTACAATTTATTACGTTCCTGCTACAAAAATTCAATTTTGCTGCTACAATTAGTCGTTTTTCTGCTCCAAAACTTAAATTTTGCTGCTCCAAACTGGTCTTTAGCACTTCCCATCCCTGAGATTTCCGTTACTAATTAAAAGCTTGAAATAGTAACAAATATTAAAAGTTGTAATGGTTTTATAAAAATTTAAATTTTTGAAGAAAGCAATTACTGGCATATAGGCAGGTTAGCTGCCAAGTCTATAACCACAGCTCCTTCAGAAAAACATTTAAAGTTTGCAACTCGTCTTTGCTATATGGTTTAGTGAAATGACAGTTAACTCATATTTAGGCAACCTGTTCAATTAAAACCCACATCAGTTGGCAAAATAATAGATATGCTGCATAATGATGGAAAACGATGTTAGTCTATTTTCGGGACTTGCACTAAGCGTGTAATTATTACTTGCCTATAAATTATAATTTTTCCAATATTATTCTGTTTTATTTTATGTATATAACTAATTGAATATTTTTTTTCCGTCCTTTTGTTAGAGCTTAGCTTTTGGTGAAATGAATCACGAATGGATGGGAAATGAATGGTTGCCTAGTTTAGGATTGGCTCAATATAGGTCTACTTTTATGGAATGTCTAGTCGATGCTCGGATGCTGGATCACCTAACAAAAAAAGATTTACGTATGCATTTAAAAATGGTGGATGCTTTTCATAGGTTAGTATGCACTGACTTACGAGTGAAAGAATACTTCTTTGTTCCTAATAAAATATTATAATTCTTTTTTTATGATATTTTTCAGAACAAGTTTGCAATATGGGATAAATTGTTTAAAAAGATTAAATTACAACAGAGAAGCTTTAGAGGACAGGCGAAAACATAGTGAGCATGAAATCAAAGGTATGTATCAATGCCATGTATACTCACTCATATCGCTAACTAACCTTTTATGTGTTGTTAGTGCATATCAAGTCTTTATTATAAGAAGAAGAAAAAATCTCTAAGCTGTTTTTCTAAAAAATATTTTCATAAAATTGTATAAAGATAAAATGTAATATTTTAGTGGTATATAAAAAAGAAACCTTAAATTGAAAGAATAGTATTAGTATGTTCAAGAAATATTTTGTGTGCATTTTTCTTTAAAGTCCTCTACTGTTCACCATTTGAATTGCCCACTGAAAAAAAAAATTGCAATTTTTATTTGTTAATTACCTTTGGCTGTTAAGTTGTTTATTTTATGAACTATAAAGTTACTGAGCTATCCTTTATTAAAGAAGTATTTATTACTTTTCACTTATAGATGTTTTAGTGTGGTCAAACGACAGGGTAATAAAATGGCTGGACAGTATAGGCCTCCGGGAATATTCAGTCAACTTGATAGACTGTGGAGTCCATGGGTCTGTGATAGCTTTGGACGAGAGTTTCGACCATGCTGCATTAGCTCTGGCTCTTCAAATACCTACTCAAAACACTCAGGTATTTATGATCAACTGTACTCTTTCTTTCTGAAGGGGAGGTGGGGATCATTGGTACAGTTTTTAAACTGCTGGAAAAAACACTTAGTTTTTATGTGAAGCTGATAATTGAGGTGTAAATAAATAAACTTATAAATGTATTTTAAAGTTTATTTTTGTGATTTCTTAATATATTTCCACACAATAAATATTTTTCTATAAAATTTTCAACATGCCTCTGTTAAGGGATACATTGATACAGGCCTTGAGCACTTTGTTTCATGTCTAGATTTGTATTGGTAAAAGATTACTATTAATCTATTTTTAAAAAACCTAAATTTAAGCTTTCGAAATGCAACAACGAGGAACTTTTAACCAGTCATTGGTGAACAAACCAGTCAATACAACCTCGTTATAAAGTCTCAAGGCAAAATTGTCTTTAAAAATTACTTAAGCACTAAAGATAGATACTACTCGCTATTTAATCTATTTTGGGGTTAAAATATGTAGTCCATTTGATATGTAGTAGATTGATATATTATCAAAGATCACCTCGTAATGGTGTATCATTCTGTCCCAGCCAGCTACTTTTAATTAAACTTGTAACAAAAGGTAAAACCACATTAACTAAAAATGTATCACAAAATTACTGAAATTGTAAAATTGGTTTCTTTGTAGGAGAGTTTAAATTGAATTTTTAGAAATGTTATAATTTTTTTGAAAACAAAACAATTTTTGTTTATTTCTAACTAGATAACTATTATTTTTTACCTAAATAAAATAGATTTTAAAAATAATGTATTTATATGAATTTAAAAATGTTTATTGCTGAAAAAACTGGCTTCTCCACGGTTGAAAAATTCCGGGAGGGTTATTGCATTTTAGACTATTTTTCACTTTTGAATTCACAAAATACGTTTAATTTCTCGGGGACAAACCAATATGCCTGCAAAAAAAAAACTTATGGTCCTGTTTCCTGTGTTAAGTTCCCATCTGTAAATAGACAAATTAATATATTCACTAATCTTAATTTAAAGTTATAAAGACTATAAATTAAGGTTAAAACTTAAAGTATAATTACAGTCATCAAAAATCAATGTGCATTTGTGAAGTATAATGCAAGCCTCTTATTAGTCACACCTGTAGTAACGCAATGAGCATTTTCTTTTTACAGGTTAGGCAGATTTTAGAAAGAGAATTTAATAACCTTTTATTAAAAGGTACAGAAAGGAGACCAGATGAGGTAATGTGAAGTTATATTGCTTTATTTCTTGTATAGCTTAGCTAGTGTATGATATTGACTGTTGGTGGCTTATCCTTTTTCTGTTTTCTCTTTTAAACTCGTTTAACTAGGTGTAGTCAGTTAATAGTTAAAAGTCTTACATTAAAAAAAAAAGTTTTTTGTATTAAAAAAAAAATTGCTTGTTAGATTTAAATCTCCTTTTTGTTGCTTTATTGTCTTTCTTTCCCCTGGAGCTGTAATTTTACTTTAAGCATTGATTACTTTTTAAGTAGTTTTTGGTGTTTTAAAACTTAGTATTAGTACCCTACTAGAAGTTGAAAATTAGCATTGAATATTATATCTATATTTTCTGGATGTTTACTTTTGATGACTTCTATGTTTAAACATTTTCTTTTCTTGGATGATTCTTCAGTGTTTGTGTTATTTTGTTGCTCAATGTTTACTCTTGTTGTATCCCTGTTGCATGGCTTGGCATCCTTTTCTTATTCTAGGAAAGACGACTAGCATATTCTTGATATTTAGCCCTCGCTGTTGTGAAATTGCCTCAATGTCGGCTGCATTTAGCTCTGTGTGAAACGCATGCTTGTAATATATCCACGGTCGGAGCAATGTGCCATTAGTGAGGTTCGCTGTGTTACCATTTACAGGCAGTCAAGCATCCGACTCACACAGTGGCAGCTCATCACAGCGTTCAAGGGGACCGACTTGTATGAAGTGTAACAATAATAAATTATAATATCCGCATAAGCCATTTGAGAAGCAGCAGAGCTGTTTCCTGTACATGTGTGTATGTATAAAGAGAACTTTGTGTGGTGTACTTGAAGGAATACAAGGACTGTGCAATTTCTACTAGATGGGTAGGATGCTGGCATTCGAAGTGCGCCTGGAAAGAGTGGAAGACTTTTTTTTATATTGTACTTGTTTGTGAATCAAGGGATGCCTCAAAATGCCAAAAGGAAACCAAAGACGGCAAGCATACCTCCAAACTTTCAGTCACTATATGAATTTTATTATTTATTGTTTTTCTCTTTGGTGAGAAGTAGAGTGAAATCGGCAAAATTTATGTATTCCAACGAATCGCTAATTATTTTTTATAGTTTTATCTATCGATCGTTTTATTCGTGTATGATAAAAAAATGAAACGTAAAATTTTATCTAACATTCACATTTCTGTGTATTTAATTATATTATTTATACGAGGAATTTAAGATTCATTTTAAAAATATTTACGTAATTAATGAATATATTATGAAATTATGTATAGGATTACCTATTTTATAATGCTTCCTTTTAGTTTATTAATTTCTTCAAAGCATAAAATTTTTTTGATTGTCATTTCTTTTCACACTTCTCATCTGCAATTTGATGGATATTCTGACCTTATATTGCATTTTAATTACTATAATTTTTTAGAATCATTCTTTAAAGTGCATGAATCATTACTTTATTATACAAGAATTGGATTAATTCTATATGTTACACCTGAAACATATTTATGATTTTTAGTTTCGAGTTGGACAAATTCTAAAATGTTTTTAGATTTTGTACATTCAAAGTTGTGTTCACTTGAACAAATTTAGTCATGCATGAATCTTTAACATGGCTTAGCTATTTTTGTATGCTTTTGAATTTATTTCTTTAAAAATAAATATTCTTTTATTAATGCAGCTAAATCATTTATCTTTAAAGGCAACTTTTTAATGTGTTTCGGCATAAAATGTATATATAAAAATCATTGTGTTTTTATAAATCGTTAACTATTACCTCAAGAAGTGTGTATTATGTTTTGACTAGTTGCTTTGTAAGTCTGAACAAGACAATTAAGATAGATATTTATACATTAGCTATATTTTTTATTATAACCTAGATATATTTAGTTCAAGAGGTGTTTATTGTATTTCTCTTGCTTTGTATGTGTTGATGCTAGTTTGCATTTAGAAATCTTCAACCCTTTATTGAAAATATGTTACCCATACAAAATAGTCTTAAATAAGAGTTTTGTGTTATAGAAAATATTATTTTTATATAACACATTACATCCACATTTTCCATCACTCTTGTTTCTTAATGTACATCATACAAAATAATAATACTACTATAATAAATATTTAGCAAATTATTTTATTGCTAATATTTTTTTTCTTTCAAACACTAATGAATTTCCTAATTGTGAAAGACATTTTAATTATTGCTAAATTTTATTTAAATGGCATGTTTGTATATAACATGCAAAATACATTTTTTGGGGATTTCATTTAGTGCATGAACTTCATAAATTAAATTGTTTTTGTTAAAATTTGGTAAGCGAAAAAAAATATTTTAAATATATCATCCTATACAATATTAAACATGCGACCATTGAGCAAGTTTGATTTAATTTTCAAAAATTAACTCCTAGAAAAAATGTTGCTTCATGTGGACTCTGTTCCCACTTCTTGTCACTTTAAATTGCATAGTTTCTTCTTTTAGAAAAAATTTCTTCATGCTAATTTTAGTAAACTTTTGTTTCTTTATGTATATTTTTTACTTCTTAATAAATTATTTTTTTTACATATAGGTTTTAGTCATTAAAAGAAAAAATTGGTACTATTTCCTAGTGTATATATCACAATTCCAAATGTGTTCAGTGCTTACTTTTGTTGCTAAAACAATTATTTCAAATGGTATGCTATTTTTAAATTTGGATCATTTTTATTAAGTTGTACTTATATAACTGAACTGAAAATCAAGTGAATATTCATCCCGTTTTTAAGAAAAAAAATCCATTAAAATTCTGTGCCTATTGAAATTCGCAGTTCTATTTTAAATGTTAATTTCTAATATTGACTCATGTAAAATGTTTTGTTAAAAAATTGTTTAAAAACTTACAAATCAATGTTCATTTAATAAGTTGTTTACATTTAATATATATTAACACATTTCGATCATTTGAATGGAAATGTTTAACTGTGTTCACAAAAAACTTAAGTTGTTAAAAGATAATACCCAAGTTCCACAACAATTATACTTTGTAGCAATTTTCCTGTGTGTAGTGTATCCTTAACATGCACAGTTAATATGGTGAAACCCTAATTTGACAGTAAAAGTTTGGTGCATCCCAAAAGTCTTAAGCAATTTGTTTCCAATGTCCCTAAAATTTAAAAAATTTAATTTATTTCTATACTACTAAATTTTTATTATTGGGGAAAAAATAGTTTATGAGAAAGCACTATTTTCCCCTAATCATTGTTTAACGTATTTAAAATCTTTGTGAAATTGTGAATCGCCACCTTTTACTTTGATTTTCTATGAGCGCAAACTTTGTCAACGGATATAACTTACCCAACAATATTAGTTCTTAAGCAGTTTTAATAAGTGTTGTGACCCCATAATAAGAGCACTGTTAGTTAGGCATTGACCAATTACGTTGCTGAGAGTCAAAGTGGTAATAGTCTTTCCCCGTGTTCGTTGAGAGAGAGTCAAGTACGACACACAAAATAAAAAATTGTCCACTGCCAAATACCATTTGTGTAAGAGCATTGCCCTCGCAAGGTTCTGTTCAAAAAAAGTGTCCATACATTCCCCCAGGGGCGAATAACTGTTGCTTCTCTGTCATTCCCCATGAAACTTGCACAAACTATATTTCAAGCATATCATGCTCTGTTTGTTGCCTTCAACCTTGTATGAGGAATTGCAGTTATAGTGTGAATTGTGTTTGGTTGTGTTCACAAGTTTACTTTGACAGCTGGTCAACCAAATCTAATTAAAGCTTTGCTGTGGGAAAGCTTCAAAGTAACAATTGAATCCAAGTCCTTTGCCTTAAAATTTCACTTTTTTTTTTGTTTTGCTAGTGTCATTGGAAATCTGTACATAGTTGGTGCTCTCAAAACATTTGCCATAGTAATGGTCGTGAAAATTATCCTAATCAAACTATTAATGATATTTCTTTTTTATTTGATATTAACCTTTATAGTTTACCTGGAAAAGGGTAATTATTACATAATGCAACAGAGAGATATAAAAACTAAATTTATACTTTTGATTCTTATTATACAATTATAGTAATTAAATTGAAAATAAATGGGGCACTCGTAAGACCCATTCTTCACGAACGAATAAAACGCGCAGGAGCTTCTCGTTGATTCGAGGATTCATACCACGTGGTAAGAATTGTCGAATCACCGAAAAGCTTGCGCTCGTTGTACCCGTTCGTGTTAAATGGGCCTAATAGTAACATAAATATCTGTTGAAAAATATTATTAAATTAAATTGAAGAGGGGCTTTGAAAAATATGTGTCCAGCAGTAATATATATATATATTAAATAATAGAATTTCGAACTTTTTTTTTTAATTAAGCTCAATAAAAAAATATGTATAAGCATTTCTTAATTATATATAGGTATTTTTTAAAGTAAATATTGAACTCATTATTTGTCATTTTTTCATTTATATTTATGAATCATTTGCTATAAATATCATGCAAATAAATTAAAACTTATCATTTTTTGACAAAAAACACAAAGGTAGGCTGACTCATACATACGAAGCGATCAAAGTACACTTTGCAAACTTATTCCAATGAATCTTTTCGGAGACCAACAACGACGTATTTCATCACTTTGGTTACCAGCTGTCAGAATGAACTTCTGTTTAATAGCAGTGCATGAGAGTGCTTACCTTCATTGTGAAAATATGCCAAGACGTGACTGTCATTTTACACTGATAAGTTTGTGTGTATGTGTGATAGATTCGCCTTCTTTCCTATATACGACCAAGTGCTTCATCATCACAGTCATCTTTGTTGTACAAATTAATAATAAAAAACATGAGCAACAGTGGCAGTGTGTTAGAGAGCAATAGAAGAAATACAGAAATTCATTATAAAATATGTGGTTGTGTATTCTTGTGTCTTTGTTACTCTTTTTTTACATTCCATACACATATTTGTAGGTTCGTGGTCAATAAAAGAATACATAAATCATTTTTCAAGTGGGTCATTCTCCAAAAAGCAAAAAATTTTGGGAAGGAAAAATGATGATAAACAATTTTTAGCTATAATTTTCAAACTTGGGTTTTTAATTACCCTTACAGATTACATTGTAACCATAACATCCGCCCAGATTGTACGACTTTTTTAAATTAAAATTTCAAATTTAAAAATCACTAGTATACATATTTCATGCATATATATATTCATTCAAAAATCATATATATATATATATTTTAAGAAAGTTTACAATTTTGTGGAAATATATGTTTAGATGGGAAAAATTAACGTACAAGTTACCTAGACTTTCAACTGAAGACATTTTAAAATAAAGTATTTAATAAAATACAAAATAGTAAAAAAAAAAAAATTGAAGTGTATTTTTTATTCCAAAAAATTATCAATAATTTAAAAAGCAAAGTAGTCGTATTCTCAGAAGTATTGTAGCTGTAATGTTCGCCTTTATGTGTATTCACACTGGACCTGACATCTCGGCTAATTACTACTTTTAGAGGATGATACATCATAGCACCTGTAGGCCTTAGGTTCTTCGTCATATCCATGAAACATCATATACTGTGCTTTATTAATAATTGGGGCTTTTAATATTTTCACATTGTGTCCGTGAACCTTCATGTCCGTAGACCTGCGGATCCACGTACATGATGAAACTTCTAGTTATTACTGATAGCAAATGGAGATTTAGGTTTAAGAACATGATGCAGTGTAACTGAGATTAGGTGATCTGTATAACAAAAGAAAATGTATAAATATAGTAACATATCTATTTAATTTCCTGACCACAGATATGACGATGGCAGGATTTTTCTAACCCCCCCCCCTTTTTTAATTTAGTATTGAAACACTAGTGTCAAGAGAAAAATGCGTATTTGTCAATTTTTTAAAACAATTCTTACTATATGAAATAATAAAAATTATGTGATGGGACAAGGTTTCTGGAGAATGGACCCAAGTATATCGTCGACTTGGTGGACAAACACACTAAGTCCATTTTTGTGTTGTGCTTAACTAAACTTATATTAGGAATAAATTCGTAAGTCCATATCGAATGTTCTTGAGAAGTAAAATACTATCGAAATTAATAGTCATCTATGCCTCAGTCAAAACAAAAAATCTCAAAACAGCTTTTATGATTTAGTGAATTTCTCCACAGAAGCTGACGATTGGAGCAGAATAGCACAAAAAATATATGTGAATCCTTATACCAGCACAAAGCTTGGTACATTTTTTTTTAAATGTTATACCAAGTTAAAATTACGAAGGTGTCTTCTTAAGCAGGAGATTCTTAGTAACCATGGCCAACTAGACTGGGCAATCCTCTAGGGATGTGAAATGTATGTTCTTTTTAAAGAACAGCTGTTCCCTGTTCCTGTTCTTTTTTAAAGAACTGTTCTTTAACCTGTTCTTTTTAGAAAACTGTTCTTTTTTTAGAATTTTTTTTGTGTGGTATTTTTAAACTTAAAACCATAAAAATTAACAAATACCGATTAATTTTATTTTATATAGTAAATAATTAAAAATAAACAAAAGATCTATAATTTTCAAAGTAAGAAAACTATTAATAATTAGTTTAAATTTATATCGACATTTCAGAAAATAATTCATTACAAAAATTTTACAGAAAAAAACAGAATATGACAGGAAAAACAGAAAAATTTTAAAGCTATCTTTCAAAATCAGATGTAATGGTGATAAAAGTTTTAATATAGCAAATTCTTAGTTTTAATAACGATCAATTCTAATAATTTAAAGCAGTAAATATGTATAAATCGTAAAGAAAAGTATAAGTTCCTTGAAGGGATCTCTAGGATGCAAGCATTTTTCATATATTTACATATTAATATAATACATTTTATTCCTAAATAAATAAGCATTGCAAATTTGTAATAATTTGCTTGCTAGTTTGTAGATGGAAAGGAAATGAAGGTCAAATTAAAATAATATTTTAATAGCCATTCATTTGTTAAGATTTCAAAAATGAAATCCGAAAGGAAAACTCATTTCAAGAAACTTCTGAGTATCTCCAATGTTCACGATATGATGAAAGTTATAGTAATAAAAATTTACATTCATCGCTTTCAAGAACGGTAAATAACGTAATACACTAATATTTCTATACACCATTGAAGTACAAATATACAAAACAACAGAAAATACTTAGCAGTTTCACCCAAATATCCGAACCATTAATATATAAGTTACTGCTATAGCTTTAATGGAATCGGTTACGTTAAAATAGTTTCATACAGGTGAAGACCTTTTATCTATGTTCAAGATTATATTGAAATCAGAGTTTTAAATTAACATGGTATTCCTATTTAATTTTAAAATAAAGTAACTATTTTTGAATGATCATATCGCATGGTCTACAGATCAGCAAGTAAGGAACAGAGAAAATGCGTCTTATCTGCAGGTCAGCTGAAAATTATTTGCCACCGACTCTCTAAATCCCAACAGATTGCATTCCTTTTCTAACTTCACCCACATCAGTGAGACAAAGAACCGAGACCGAAACCCTCTCAAAAAACTCCGTCAAGAGTGTTATTTACACAATCGCATCAACACCTCTCACCTCCATCTCCCTTTTAGTAATATTAATCACCGTCTCCCCTTCCCGTTCCCAGTTTACCTTCTCATATATTCCGGCATCTTTACGCGAAGATGTCAGTGAAAAGTGTTTTGATATTTTGTAACGGAAAAAAAATCATCTTGGTATCCAAATCCCTAATACGGAATCCAGTGGCAAAAACTTATCACGAAGTGGCAAATATGACAGGGGGAAAAATTTCGTTTTTACTATTTGATAATTGAAAAAAATTTTGAAGAATATTTTTACAACACATTTTTCGGATGAAAATGTGTATGCAGCAACCATACCTGCCATACCGGTTCCGGCGCAACTGCTATACATCCCAAAGTCTTTGTAACTATTCGTAAAAATTAACAAAAAATACCTCCAAAAGATTGAAAATGTCCACGTGAAAAGTTAATTAATAAAATTAAAGGATTATATTGAGTTATAAAGTTTTGAAACAAGGCATATTTATAACTGCATGATCAATAATCTAGTATAATAGTTATTAATATATTCTTAATTGTGCTATAAATTTGCAAATCCTTTACTTTAATTCTTTAATTTAGTGCATGTTAAAAATACAAATTAAAATATAAAGGTATAAATAGAACATTTCTTACGCGTAGATAGTTTTTTTTATTTATATTTTTTTACTAAACTTGGTTAAAGGTATATAAAAAAAATGTGGATCAAAATCATTTGGATATTTTTTTTGGAACACAGACAATTAACAAACACTACAAGAAATATTCAAATTTATAAAATAATTCTAATACAACTCGAAGAATGTATAATTTCTTATACAAAATATCCTATATGTAATATTGAATCGTCCATTCCAATTTTTTCCATTATATTATATTTTTTATCTAGATATACGACTAACAATTAATATAAGGAAATTTATCTTTGAAATGAAATTATATAAAATGTAAAACAATTTTAGATTATTTGACAAAATTCCCAAAAAGTCATAAGAAATCAACACAAAGTAACTGACACAAGCAGTTTAGTAGCCAATTAACATAGAGCAGATAAGTATGTCTTGAAATAACATATTAAACAATTAAATAAATATGCTGTCCCAAAAAAGAAACACCTTTATTCCGAAAAAGAACGCCTGTTCCAAAAAAAAGAACACCCTGTTCACTTACTGAACACCCTGTTCATTTAAAGAACACACTGTTCACTTACTGAACACCCTGTTCATTTAAAGAACACCCTGTTCACTTACTGAACACCCTGTTCATTTAAAGAACACCCTGTTCACTTAAAGAACACCCTGTTCATTTACAGAACAGGATGGTTCTTTTAGTTGCATTCTGAGTAGAAAGCATATCAGAGTAAAATATTCTTGCAGAACTGTACGAAAGCTCTGGGAACGGCGGCCTCAAGGGGTGTGCGACGTGTGCTACCGCACATTTCGCCACTCTTTTTATTGAGGCCTCGCGACTAGGAAAAAATATATAAAATTAAATATAATGGAATTAAATGAATTCCTTAACTGCAATTACATTGTTTTTTTTATTTGTTTTTATTTATTTAGAGAAAATATTCTCTCGCTGATTATAAGTTATCTGGCGTCCAGAGAATTATTATTTTTTTACCCTAAGAGAAAGGACATAATAGATAAATTAATTCATTATGATTTCCTTCTGCAAATTTATTATTCATCAAAATTTAAATTTCTGTTGAAAGTTTGCATTATGTTTATACTTTAAAGGGTCCCCGCGGTGAAGTTCGCATTCGGACTCGGGAATGCCAAGGATGTGTTATGGGAGTGGAAAGTGGCTTGACACATTATAATAACGAAATTTTATAACTTGAACACATTATAATAACGAAATTTTATAACTTGAACACATTATAATAGAGAAAATTGGCTTATATGAATATTTGTTTATCATTAATTTTGTAGGAGTGACACGCATATTCATAAAAACTAAAATTTTCAAATTTTAATTACATTTTTTATTTGTTTCATTACAAATGATTAAAAGCTATATTTACTCTAATAATATTTTTTGTTAAAGAAATGTCATTTTATTCAATTTAAAATATATTCAAAACGTAATATCTCTTTATTTTCTGCTAAAAATAAAATAATAATTTTTAAATTATGATAGATTTTAGGGTTTTTTTATTTATATAATTTTTTTCTTTAATAAAAAAAATATTAGGATAGCTTAGGAAAATTCTTTGTACTATTTCGTACAAAGAATATGTGTTATAACGTTTTTTGATATAATGAACATTTGGTTTAATAGTTTGTTTTTCATGACATTAAAAATCCTCGTAAATAGAAAATTTTCTTTCATAATTAATATTTCAGAAACATAAGTTTTACATTGAATTTCCTACCATGATATGTAAATAAAAATTATCTATGCAATATCCAAAACATAGCAACTCTGGCTTTTTACACCAAAATATACATATAATAAATACTGCAACTAAATATTTTTGGCAATAAATTATTTAAGCTTTTTTTTAATGCTGATTTTTTTCGGTTGTCGCATTAAAATATTCTTTGATGCATTTTATACAACTTTTATTACATATATTTCACAAGCGCAACTATTAAGCAACCCAATCGTCCTGTATAAGTATTAAATAAACTAAGTTTTAAAATAATTTCAGATATTGCAATAAAAGTGTTCAATCGATAATAATTATTGAGACCGAGCAATAAACATGAGTTTTATTAAATGTTAAAACTAGATTATCATTAAAAAATGAGCGTGACCTCTTAATATTATTTAAAACACCGAAAGCATTGTCTGTTAGAGGGACATCATAAATTAAGAAAAAATATATCCGAAAAGAACAGATCAGAAAAAGGACAGGGTTTCTTAAAATTTAAGAACATGCTGTTCCTGTTCTTTTTAAAGAACAGGTGAAAAAGAACAGGGTGTTCTTTTTTTTCACATCCCTACAATCCTCCACATAAAAAGCGGGCCTCCGTTGTCCAATTGATAAAGGCGTCAGATGGTAATCGGAGGATACTTAGTTGGATCCTGTGCGACGGACTTGACAAAGAAAAGTAAAAAAAGAAGCAGTGATCTTGTGATCGGAGGGTTGCCAGCTTCGCTACAAAATACTAGAAAAGTCGTCCAGATTTTTAAAAATTACCGGCGTGTATACGGGACTGGTGCACGATAAATCTGATCGGGGTCCGACATCTATTGAAGGCGTTGGGTGCCAGCTCAGGTGTTGTCCTCGTCGTATCGTTCCCGGATCTTTCTTTCGAGATAGGCCCCGAAACGTCGCCAATAGCCCACTGTGCAGCTCTAATGCGACGTTATTTAATCAAACCAAACCTCCACATAAACTAAGAAATAAGTTTGAATGACAATGACACATAAATTTTTTTAAACATAAGAACAAGTTTGTCAGATTTTTGAAAAGCTAATCGACTTTTTTTATCAAATACAAATTGACAATCGATTACAAATGAAAAGATTGCTTCAAAGCCGATTTCCAGAGAAAAAAAAAATCTTAATTAAACCGTTTTAGCTTATGTATACATTAAGCAATTTTAAAATTTATGTTTTGTAGAAAATTATCAAGTAAATTGTTTACTAATAAAAAATATGCTTTCCACGTAATGTTGAGCATTTTTGCGATGTTTTTACATGTCTGAATCATATAAACACAATGCATGACTTAGTGTAGATATTAAATTCAAGATTAATAAAAAATCCTGGTTGCATTGGTGAAAAGAAAAATCCATATTCCACGAAATAACAAACGACGTGGAATGAAATACACCTGCTTTTGTTGATCGGCCAGATGACACTATACATAATGTGCATAAAAAAAATCGTCTGCACCTTTTTAGAAGTTATTGAGTGTTATCTAAAACGATTTTATACCTCTCGTTTAAATATTTTATAATTTTTATTCTGAAGAGTTCTTAAAATTAAAAATGAACTGCTCATTTGTAGACTTAGACAGACATTGTAGAGTTTAAAAGAAATAAACTCATATAAAGTGAATTCATAATTTTTTTTATTTATAGCTTCTTTTGAACTTAACACATAATTAAATTAAAACTTTATTTCGACTAAGAGGGTAATAATATACGGAAAGCACATGAAGATATTTAAAAAAAAATTATACTCGAGGGAGCTCTTTAAGATATTGAACACGATTAGATGCCAGTGTATTCTTCTCGTGACTCAATTTGTGTCTCCATTTTACGATCCTTATTTAAAATTTAAATAGATGGTCAATATATAAAATTTAAATACAATTATCTATTATAAATATGAGTAATTTAATATATTTGTAGATTTGATTTTTAATTTTAAAAAAATCTCGCGTTGAAACATACCGTTGAACGTGAGAATTACAAATTCAAATCACTTCTCTTACATGCATAGTCAAACAAAAAGAATTCCAACAAATCCTATTTCATTTTAAATCGAAATTTTCGATCAGACCTAAAATAGCGATTAATTCCAGTAAATAAAAATGACAACTGAAGATAAATCTTCAAACTTATCGCAAACCGACCCTCCGGATGATTCGTTGGAAGAATCGCAAACTCGCAATCCAAATCATTCAACAGAACCAAGCACTTCAAGACATGAAGAATCTGCTTTCTCTGAAGGACAGTTTGCTACAGGACAAGAGCTTTCCTTCCCTGATTTGAGCGAATTCGCATTTACAGAACCAAATCAATGTACTGAGCATATGAAGTTTAGTGAAGGTTTTCAACATCCCAAAGAAACTGCTGAAAAGTTAAATACTTCTATGTCAGAAGTCAAGACGTACATGGAAGCATACTTAACCGAACAGCAAACATTTACAGAAACGGCTTCGTTAAGGGAACAAACACACTTAAAGAACATATTGAAGCAATTCTTTGACACACACCAGCTTTCAGATAATGACTTAAATGGTGAAGGACCAATTACTACAGAACAAGAATTTTCAATACCTTATTTGAGTGAATTCGCATTTGAAGAACCAAATCAATGTCATGAACGCATGAAGTTTAGTGAAGATTTTCAACATCATGCAGAAACTTCTGGAAAGCTCAATACGTCAGTTTCAGAGCTCAAAAGGTATATGGAAGCATACTATTACTCGTTAAGAAAACAGAAATTCTTAAAGAATGCAATAACGCGATATTTTGACGCATACCAGCTTTCAGATACACAAATTCAAAAATCTCATGACTTTAATGCTGAAGAATCAAAACCAACTGTTTCTGCATTGAATTATGAGGTAAAAAATTATTTAGATCAATTCAAGGAAGAACACAATTATGCTAGATATTGTGAAAATACGAAATGTGAATCTACTTTTAACGCATCAGGTGATAACATTTATATAAAATCTCAAAACTCTGACTTTCAAAATCGGTCCAATATAGTTGAAGACTTAACGAGATACGATAAATTTAACGAAATTGAGTCTACCAAAAGTAAAGGTACATTTCCTGATGCAATGAATTCAAAACCTTTGATAAAAAAATTTATTGAAAATAGAAAAATATCGCCAAGGTTCCCACTTCAAAAGTCCTATTGTAGTAAAACAAATTCAACAAAATCCTCGACTAGTTCAAGTACTATAAATCATGTATCAACTAACAATACTAATAAAATGATTCGCACGCCATCATTTACATTACATGAAATGGATGAAACCGAAAACACATCAGAAAATTTAAACAGACTGACTGAAGAGCCGTTCATTAGCAATCGAATTATTTCAGAAGCAGAAAAAGACAATGCCAACTTTATAAATGACTCGATGAATTCTATATCTGTTTATAAGATTGTACAGGAAACAGATTGTATTGGAACCGAGCAAAGTGTGCAAACTTCAGTTACAGATAAATTAATAAATGCCCAACAAGGAAGAGATGATCTAATTGACGAAACACAAAACCTTGAAGCATCATCTAATTGTCCACATCTCGACAAGATGGATACCACCAACAACTACTTAAGCAGTGAAGCATGCAAGCAAACGGAACAACCGATGTTTCATGATATCAATTTTGGAACAATTGTAAAAGAATGTCCTTTGGATGATTCTTCTGAAATGGATACAGGTATCACTCCAGTTCCCGCACATTTTCCCAGTACAAGCATTTCGTCAACTGATCTTGATATTTCTGCTATGATCGATGATTTTAGTTCTAAATCGCAAAACTTGATTCCATCAATGTTCAAAACGGAGTGTTCCAGCGCCCGATGCCTGGAACTGGCCACTGAAAGTAATGTCAGAAGAAACACCATTGCAGCCATACAACAGCTGAATAACGGGGAAGGATCTACCGTTTTAGACATAATGGAACACATTAGAGCCTGCCTATCGTCGGAGAATAAGAATTTGTCATATGAAGTTCGCAGAGTTTTAAAAGAAGTCACAGTGAAAGGACACGTGAAAATTGTCGGAGGAAAATATGTAGCGGCGAGGAATTCAACCGAAATGGACACTTCAAAGCCGTCATCCATCAAAAGGGAACGCAGCCACAAAAACGTTCAGCTGGAAAGGTCGCTAAAAAAAATGAAACCAACTTTGGGCATTTGAAATGTGTGATCATTGAAATATCTAAATTCACAACTACGAAATTGTCTTGGAATCAAATGTAAAGTTGTTTGAGAAAGAAATTTGTTTTTGGCAAGAAAATTAGTTATA
Organism: Troglohyphantes excavatus; assembly: GCA_963932185.1. NCBI lineage: Eukaryota > Metazoa > Arthropoda > Arachnida > Araneae > Linyphiidae > Troglohyphantes > Troglohyphantes excavatus. The sequence continues at coordinate 45,776,402 of OZ010669.1, forward strand.
AGTTCCTGCCAGTTAAAGCAGTGAAAATATCCTACAGTTGTTTATGAAATAAATTTCATCAAAAGTTTTTTAGTTATTTAAAGATAGAAATACTTATATTGACTTAAAAATGTATCCATTAGTAACTATTACATTTCTTAATTAAGTGTTAACCTAGTACATGTTTAGCAATTAATTATTCTACAAAAAGATAGTTCCTTGATAATTTTTATTCACAGAATTTATAACAATAGACTTTCTTTAAGGAAGAGGCGTTTTGCAGCATCAAATAATTCATACATAATAGAAGTAAAATATCAAATAAATTACTTGAGTAAATTAGTTATACTCGAGTAGAAATTACTCAATCACAGTCGTATTATTATAATTTCTGCAAATTTGACGAAATGTTATAAAAATCTTTTATTTTTGGAAAAAGTAAGACTGCTACCTGCTTGAGATTTTGATTATTTAAATCATAGGTGTGACTATGCAGATACTAAGATAATAAAAAAAAATAACAATTAAATACAATATTCTATTAACGAGTCCTCTGGTGCCCTACGAACTTAACAGATCTACCAACCTGGCTGAAGCAACCTTCTTTTTAATCGACTGAACAGAGAGCCAAACAAAACTTTAAAATAAAACAGCCAGAAACTTTAAATTAAACCGCCAAATCGCGCGCCAGGGAGTGAGGTTATCTATTCAACTGTTACGTATTCTTTTTATGTAGGTTCTGTTTTAATTCAGAAATTTTGACACATTTTTTTTTGTTGGATAGGGGATGTTTTATTTCGACACCTATTGAAAAACATATCCGGTTATACGGCATTTAACTATCCGGTATTCTCAATTAACTGGACCGGTATTCTCAATTATTCCTATAATCTGCTGCTTAATAAATGTATTTTTCAAAGAAAAATTGTAATAGTAGAAGGCAGCCAGGATGGTAGTAAAATATTTTTGGTCGCCAAGATGGGTTTTAACAATAATGTTATGAAGGAAGATCTACAATATAAATTAAAAATAGGAATAATGCATAGGAAAATGGAAAAAGTTCTATAACTTCTGAACAGTTGCAGATATCTATATGAAACAAAGTGCAAGTTTTAAGTTGAGAAATTATTGATAAAATGCATAAAAATCTGTTCAGTCATTTTTGAGTTAAAACCAGACAAACAAAAAAATGTAATGTGTATTTCTAAATCAGCTTTGCGAAAAAAACTCAAAATGAAGGGTTTTATTCGAATCCACAAGCAGACACTCCATTCTATATATATAATGATAAATAAGATTAGCAGGTGTCACATGTATTTTTCATTTGCAATTAAAGATAAAATTGGAAATTGGTTCATGGAATATTAGCGATCTACTAATATAATGAGATAGTGGTTTTAGATAATACATGTATATGGGTCATACAAAATAAAAAGTTCATTTAAATTATAAAAGTTTATTTATACATTCGAACCAACGCAAGTATCGCAGAAATCACACAGCATACTTTGTTAATAAAATCTTAGAAGTGCAAACTATCAACTGCTTTGCAAATTTGTCTTCATTGTTATGTAGCAACAGTTCAATATCAGATTTTCTACTCTTGAACACCTTTTTTAGTTTTTTACTTCTTTTTAATTCATTGGCTGATTCCAGTTGTGCATATAATTCTTGGTAAAGATTCTCCAATTCATCTAAAGTTTTTACAGGCTTTAGTTTCTGAGGTGAAGAATTAACGTCATCCGAAGAATTCTGCGAGGATTGCTTTGGTATGAGACTTAAAAACCTACAAAATTTTACTCGATATTTTCTTCTAATTGATTTATTTTGTTTCTTCCTCTCCTCATCCGTGAGACGTTCACTTTTAACCTGGTTTAACTCCTGGCGAAATACTTCAAACATCTTGTTAATCTTTTTTATTTTTATTGGTCTTAACAATTTAGGCAGGGCACCTCCAGCGCTCCAGTCTTCGATGTTTTCCCATATGTCGCGGAGATTTCTATAGTTCTTGGCTTTATTTATTTTTAGTAAAAGTGGATTTTCCTAAAAAAAAGTTCACTTTAATGTAAATTTTAATTTTCATAAGTTGTGTTAAAAACTGTATAATTCATGCTGAAAATCTATAAAAATGTAAATAACAGAATGTCGACATAAAAAAAAAACGTACAAAAATATATATATTATTGTTTTGATCTCTAGAACAAATAAAAAATGATTGATAATTGATAATATACTTACTGAATGTATATTATGATAAAAATTTATTTTTTAATCACTGCTATAATATAGTATATATTAAAAAAAAAAAAAACTTGCATTACACATTAGAGAATATAGCAATTCATTGAAAAACCTTTTTCTTTAGTATCATATAAATAGTCAGAAGTTCATATTGAGTATCGGTACACATTGCGCATATTGAATGTTAACCCTCAATAACTAAATCGGAAAACGCCAGTGGCGGCCCGTGGTCAAAAATGTTAGTGCAGCTGAAAACATGTAACTCCCCCCCCACCTCGCCTTTTTCACAACCATACACGAACGGACATTCTTTAAAATTTATTACTCAAACCAAAGTTTCCTTTCAACTTTTATGAAAGATAACATGTAATAATAATAGAAAACACTTACTTATTTTTTGAAAATAAAATCAATCCTCCTATCAAACTTGCAAATCGGTCAATTTTAATATTAATTTAAGTAAAGAAACAACAACACACGTGCAAACTTATCAAAAACTATTTCCGTTTGGAGAGATTCTTCGAAATTATCGTTTTCCTCCACCCCGTCTCGCCGATTCAGCAATGAAGCCGATTTCGAACTTCACTTTTTAGCTAAAATTTTGATTGAATGGAGTTTTTGTTTTTTCTTCTCCTGAATTTGTGCATTACGGAAACTCGCTTGCTATTTATCGGAGATTTTTTTTACTTAGAGTTGAAATTTAATCTCCATTTCCAATTCTAATCTTCATTTAAGAAAATTAGTAAAATATATAATTTTAGTTTTAAAATATAATAAAATTAGGTGCAGCCCGGCTGTACTTGCTGTGGTGGGCGAGCCACCACTGGAAAATGCTTAGTTTTTCGTAAAATCAATGAAGGCATTGTTTTGCCTCAGTCTACAATTAAACATTTATTATTTTAAGAATAACAAATACAGTTTTCTAATTGTTATAACATTAAGATAAAATTACTTCTGCTGATGAAGGGGAGATGTATATCCCGAAACATGTCTATATATTTATGTATTTTTATTGCGTAGTAGTTTTAAAGTTGTATTTGCATTTTAATATCATAACATTAGTGAGAAAGATTAGCTAGGCCATATCACAATGAAAACTTAATAATGGACGGAAAATATTGATACCAACTTCTTTGAAAGTGGATAAAAATGCCTGTATTGTTACAATAAATTTGCCAACATGAACATTTCTTATGCCTATCTGAGAGCAATTTTGAGTACACAGAAATATTAAAGAAATCCAAATTTGCATGTAGGATTTAGTGTGGTTTCAATTCAACAGCCATTCACGATGAGGATGTCAATATCTTTGTTGTGAAAAAGTAAAACTTCTTTCTGACAACAAGTCGCATGCATGCTCAAGAATTTTAATGCCCTTCCTTACAAGCTTTGTTTCATATACTGGCAGCATCTAGTTTAACTACTGATGATAAGAAATTGGCAAGTACAAGTTAATGAATGAATATCATACTATCTGAATGTAAAAGGTTAAAAACTTTTGATTCTTCAAAAGTGATTTTGATTTGAACAGTGAATGCTGTAAAATGTATAACAACAGTGGAAATGGCAGTAAGGAATAAAAGGTATAAAATATATATAGAGTTTAAAGATTAACTTACCTCTTCTGTTGTACTTGTTACATTTTCTTCCTCTCTTGAAATTACTTCTGCAAAAATTAAGCGCTATGTCAAACCAAAGTTTTTGTAATTTTTGTCTTCATAAATTTAAAATATATTTGGATCTATAGAAATAAATGTATACTCGCATACAACTAAACATTTATATTAAATAAATCAATAATATCGGTTAGTTATAAGTGAGGTTGAAAAAAAAGTTTCTGAAATAAGGAAGTAGGTTCGGTGCATAACCGTAAAGACTGGGAATCCTGTCCTGAGAACATGTTTTGATTAAAAGTCGGGCACTGTCTGGTCACTGTCAACACTATTAAAAATATTCGTTATATTATATTATAAATTTATTAGTATTATTTTAAAAATCCTTATTTCATGGAGGTAAACTACAATACGGTACAGTACACGTTGCTTTGATAGAATTTTGGATAGAAGGCTTAGTCGTTTACAAAAAAGGAAAACCCTTTTTTGTGCAGAAAATGGTAATAATGACATTTTAAATTCAACGTTTTCTTTATATAAAATAAACTAACAAAATTCATTCATAAAAAAATATTGTAATATAAGATTATAATGTTATATACAATGATAAGAATGTAGGTTTTATTAGAGTTTAAAATGGAACATTATGGTGGTAATAAAATCAAAACAACTTTACATTGTGGATCCAAGTATAGTCAATATGTTATTTCATAATTTAATAAAATTAATACTTTAAGGTTTTAATTAATGTTTTAAAGCTGCAACTATAAATTATTTATAGAAAAAAAAAAACATTTCAGATTTTTTAGACGAATTTAAAACATCTTTAACACACTGACACTATACTTGAATTTATATCTGATATTAGCAAAATAAGTGCTATGGAAATTTTTTATTAAATTCACTCGTTATTTCACTATATTCAGTTACAAAAATTTGTTTTTTATGTATAATTATTAAAAATAGAAGATTTTATGAGCCAATTTGAATGGAGGATTAAAAATATTGCTTTTATTTTCATTGAATATTTATGATAAATAAAGTAACCGTGTAACAGATATAATTTCCCCATACAGGAACTCTTCCCAAATGGAACTGTCTTCCACCCCTTTCATTTTATTAGAACATAACCAAATGTATCCTTCCGCGAACTGTTAATCTTTGTAAACCTTTTCACTCTATTCAGAGAGCAAGTAATCCCCGGCTTGGCCGGTCACGTAAATTCAGTTCCTCATTAAAAATAATATTTAAATGTTTTCATCCTGAATTCATATTTTGTTTAATAAGACGGAAATGCTAATCCTAGCTTGAAAGAAGTCTTGTTAAAACCGGTTATATTTTACTCATATAAAATTATGCTAGTTAATTATCACTTTACAAAACTAGGAAGTATTTTATGCACTATCACATAAACATTTTGAGAACATACTACAAACAAAAGGGAAATACTGTACATATAATAATATCTATATCAAAACAATTAAATAAAAATATTTATTTTAAAAGTTCCAAACATACTAATATTAGAATAAGAATAAGTCATATGTAATCTTAAAGATCATATTTTAAATATTTAAATAGTATATAATTTAAAAGGTAGTAAGTATATTTTGCAAGCTAAAAAGTTAAATGAAATTAAATATAAAATACTTGTCACAATAAATAAATTACATACTTTTTGATTATATTTTTAATTACAACATTCTGAAGGTGAGCCATGTTGTCTTAATAAATCATGTTAACATGTAGTGTCTTCAGAATGTATAATAATAATAATGGTGTATAAGCAATCACATAATAAGCCTTTAAAATGTTCACATAATTCCTTAGCTTTCACAAACATTTTTTTTAAAACAAAAAAATACCATATTTAATTTTTAAAAGTATATTTTCTGTTGATATTGTATCATTTTGCTACATGAAGTATATATAAAAGGAAAAATATAATAACTCATGCATAAAGGTTTAATTATGGTATATAAACAGTACGTACCACCAAAATCCATGGTTTCATTTTGTTGACTGGTATCTGCAATAATCATACATTCATCATCTTCATTATCAAGATCAACGAAAAAATCTGTGCCATTTTGAGATTTACCTTTCTGTTTCTCAAAAATGTTCTTCAGGAAGCTTAATTGCTCTGTTGGCAATTGCTCAGGTCTGAAAAAAGGAAACAAGTAATAATTTCATCAACTTACAGAAGCTTTGAGGAAGTTTAGCGAAATTGTAAGGCTTTCTTTATCATGATAAATAACTACACTATAAAATACATAGTGGAAATAACTATTTAATTTTTAATATAGAAACGTTCAAAATTGGTTCATCCCTATTAAAGAAAAAATCCAACTTTTGAAGTCCCTCAAAATTCAATAACACTTATCTTTATTTTTTAAAACATTAGATAAATAGTTCTTTTAAAGCCTATTCATAAGAAAATCCCTATTTTATTATTTGTTCTTGAATAGCACATAGGCTACAAAAGAGCAAAACTGCACCAAGCAGAAGATACAAGAAACTAAAAATAAATAACTGAACAATGCTAAAAAAAAGTTACATTAAAAAAGCAAAAGATAATATTCTGATTTCAAGTCAGTTACAATTGTCTTGTTAAATAAATTGAAGTAAACACAAACAATTTATTAAATATTAAAATTATTAAAAAAAAATTGTAAAAATTTGATTGACTAAAAACATATTTAACTTAATTATTTTACATGATAAAGAACCATATCGGTTCATCCCTAGTTTAAACACAATAAAATTATAAATTAGTGAACTCAAAATCAAAGTATGATATGCTCCATCAGGAGATATAAGAAAGAACTACCATTACATTGAGCAGTTCTTATTTAGGAATAAGCAGGTGGGAGAAAAACTAATTTACTATCAAAGCACCACACTCAGAAATAACTCACCCAACTATATACAGGGTGCGTTCCATAAGTAATGCGACTAAATTAATAAAAAATCATTTATTCGACATATTCGTACTATTAGTTAAAAATCTTCAAAATAGCACACTCCTGCGTCGATACATTTATGGAGGAGGTTTTTCCAGGCCTGGGAGGCATCCAGGAAGGCCTTCTCCGTGAGGTCCTTTAGAGCCGATGTAACATGAGCCTGGATGTTTTCAATCGTGTCCCAATGTTTCCCTTTCAGGGCTCCTTTTAAGCGAGGAAACAAAAAAAAAGTCTGGGGGAGCCAGGTCAGGACTGTAGGGACGCTGGGAAACCAGTGGGGTATGGGTCCTGGGTAGAAAGGAGGGTCAGGCGCTGCCGAAGTGACATCAAGGACACATGGAAACTTCATCACGATAACGCGCCAAGCCACAGCTCAGTGGCGAAGGGTCCAGTCATCGGTAGATTCGCCAATAACCATGCAAAAATTAAAATATAATTTTTTTTTTTTTTTTTTTTATAAATCGATATTTTATCAATTAAAAAAAGTTTTAAATGCATTTGTTTACTTTATTTAATTTTTCTTTTCTTTAAACGTTTAAAACGTCCCAAAAAGTGAAGCCATTAAATCAATTTAAACCGAAAACTAGAATATACAGTAAACAAAAACAAAATAACAATATAAATGGAACCCGCCCTCTCTAATCGTGCCAAGAATAAAGAATCTGGCGATTAAAACATCTAAAACTTCGCCAGAGCTCATCTGTAAGAAAACCGAATCGCTTGTAAGGGTGTCAACCAATCAGATTCGTGCTCAAACAGCCAGGTCAGGATAGAGACATGCTGATTAGGCAAGTCTCTATGCTGATTTGGCCTCCTAGTCATCTGTGGAGTTCACAGCTTCTTCAAGGCAACCTTAGACCGGTGCTTCGTGGGCAGTATGCTTGCCAGATTGGCTTTGTAATGCCTCATTTGGCAATAGAGATTTTTTGTTTAATATTTTCGACATATTTAGCCTGTATATTTTCATTAAATCGTCTAACTTGTCATTTCGTTTTAAGTTCGTTTGTTTTTGTGTTTGCGTTTTTTCGTCTGATTTTTCATTATTTTAAAGAATTGTTTGTTTAAAAATAATTCTCATTACGTTATGGAAAACGGTTTTTCTGTATAATAAAAGTTGCAAACAACTAATTACCCAAAATAAAATCATTTACAAAATTTTTTCCAAAAAATATTCCGTGTAAGTAAAAAAAAAATATATCAGAAATTAAGAAATGTTTTGAAAAAGTTCCTTATAGGTTGACAGAAAAGCAAGTTAATTTTTTATTACGTTGTACATTGTTTAACTAACGGTTTTGTTTTGAATGAACGTCCAAAAAACTTGTAAACTTATGCTATTTTAAATATGTATTCAGTAATACAACACATTTTCTTTGTTATTTTCTTTATTAATTTGGCAAATATATTTGTGTATATATAAAGACATCGGCATACTCAAACGAAACAATTTGGCTACTTATAATTAAATGCAATGGCATTGCATTGAATTGAAAATATATATATTTTTTTAAATATTTAAACAGTATAACCCAGGATTAAAATAAAAATAAATCGAAGCATGTAAATGGGCAATTATAAATTATGAAAAAGGTTGATTGGTGTATGAAATCAATTGACAAAATTTTTTTTTGTCCCGCTGTCCATATAACCTAACCCGCTTGCCATATAGCCTAACCCGAAGTGATTTGATTGAATGTTGGAGCAGGGGGGGGGGGGGGGGGGAGATGATGTTCATTTACACATTTATTACGCCAAGTATTTTTGGTCCTTATTTACTTTGACTTCTTTTGAAGTGCTATGTACTGAATTAATTAAAAAATTATTAACAAAATGCTTTGGAACATGGAGGCTTTGAAATTTTTTTTTAATTTTTTGTTTTAGAATTTTTTTCTAAATAGACATTTTAGAAGCATACGCTTATTTCTTATTTCATTTTGTGGTACTTTCAACGTAAATACAGTTCGCTATCATTTTTAGCAAGTTTGCTTTTGATTTTTACTAAACACCTCAATAATGAATATCAGAAAGATCGTGAGTTAAATGAAAAGGGACAAATATGAATGCCCGTTGAAAGTACTCCCTACAATTTTCTCCCACAAAACAGAGGAAGGAGAGGGGGGGGGGGGGTGACTACAACAACAGTTGACGGTCGCAAAGCTATTACCTCGGTGTGGGGGTACATGCCGCTCAGGGCGATGACCATCGCAAAAAGTCACGCCTCGCCACTGCCACAGCTCCTTCGTTGTCAACGATTTTCTGACCAGGACGCATACCCCACTGGTTCGTCAGCCTGCTACAAGCCTGACCTGGCTCCCCCAGACTTTGTTTTTGTTTCCCCGCTTAAAAGGAGCCCTGAAAGGGAAACATTGCGACACAATTGAAAACATCCAGGCTCATGTTACATCGGCTCTAAAGGACCTCCCGGAGAAGGCTTTCCAGGATGCCTTCCAGGCCTGGAAAAACCTCCTCCATAAATGTATCAACACAGGAGGATGCTATTTTGAAGATTTTTAACTAATTGTACGAATATGTCCAATATATGATTTTTTATGAATTTGGTCGCATTACTTATGGAACACACCCTGTAAGTAATCAGCCATGTGTCAATAACATTAACCTTTTTTTGTTAATATTTATAAATGATGTTATAAATAAAAGTTAACAGCTTTTAAAGCAGAAATTAGGATTTTTTGGTATATTGTTTCTAATTAGGAGATACAACTTTAATCCTTGATTTCTTAATGTTTATATTTAACAACTAAGTATGTGTTATAATTACTGGCTTAAATCACCCTCCAGCTTCAGCCAATCTCCTAAGTCTTCCGGCAAATCTAAAGGATAGGGCTGAAAAAAAATTAATCTTTGAATTGCAGTTACAAGAAATCTTAATAGAGGATTATGACTTTATAAATGGACAGGTGCAATATGTTAATAATTATGATTATGTTTATGATTATTTAACATTTAAAAAAAATTCTCATAATAAGTTTTGCTGTGATTTTTAAAATATTAATAATATGCATAATCTAATAACAACAAGTTTGATTAAATAATTTAAATTTCTTTAAATTAAAGAAATGTATGTATTGAATATGTAACTTCTGTATTGTTGGAGACTCTTTAAAGAGATGTAGGTATCAAAATATAAAACACATTTTTATACTATCTAAGTGCTATAACGGACACAAATTTTCATGGAATTCCTTTGGTAGTTTTATTTTGAAGGGATTTATTTTAAATTTATATAAGCTCAAAGCCAAATCATCAAAATAGAAGGGTTAACAGTGAATTACAAAAAAAATATCATTAAATTTAGAATTGCTTATATTTCTGCTGCCTTACAATATCAAAATGAGACATCTTGTCAAGAGAAAATAGAATCATTATTGGCAAAAAGGTTTCGAGGTGCAATTGGACGGTCTGCCTGCCAAGCAAGTAGAATAAGTCACTAAAATCCGAAAATGAACTAACATTATATTCTATCACTTTGCAGCAAAAACTATCATTTGGAAAAGTCGTGTGAATTGTAGTTGAATAGGTTGTCCAATAATGAGTAGAATAACACTCCACCTAATTTTATAGCCAAGGCAAGTAGCACATTTTAAATGCTCTTATCTCGGAACTCTGTTTTTGGATTTGTATCACTTGGTAGCCAACACGCCCAGTTGGTATTGCCACTTTCAAAATATTTTAAACAAAGTTAATTACATTTAAAATTTCAGAAAAAATTAGACTAAAAGTTTTTATACTGCACTATTTTTTCACACATAATACATGATTGAAAATGTGAAACAAAAATAAGTTGCATGTTAAAACTTCACATGAATCTTGCAAGATAATTGAATCTGCATAGAATTCAAGAATCTTGCAAGATAATTTAATTCTATGCAGAGGAAGGAAAAAGATGCCTTACATCAAATTTTAAAAAAAAGAAATAAAGTCAAATTAATTTTTTTTTAAGGGAAGAGCGTGGGGAAGAGATGCCCGTTTTCTAATTATTAAGAGTTTGTTTATAAAAGTAAAAAATACATCATGTCATTATAAATATATATATATATAGAGAGAGAGAGAGAATTTAAATGAAAAATATCTGAAATACAATATTTTAAATTATACTTACCCATTTGAACTTTCCTTTTTTCAGCTTATTGCGCCATGAATAGACCTTGCCATAAGAGTCAATGATTTGGACCAAAATACCTTTAAACAGTATACTAAAAGAAAAAAAATATCATGACATTTTAATTTATAGCAAAAAATCAGGCATTTTTTAATTTATAACATAATTACTGGCATATATTATGTATATTCAATGAGTTCAAAAGATAAAAAGAAACATTAAATGAGATAAGTAACTAATAACAATTTAAAATCATACAAAAATTGCATTAAAAACAATAACTAAAATTGTTAAGTTTATACGGAGAACAATTTAAACTTTAAAGCAATGTACTTACTTCACTCTAGCTGTAACCGATGTTGCCATCATCAGATTCAAAACCATATGGCCAACTTTTAATCTTTGAATTAAATAGCTTCAGTTATGTTAAAGAATTTACAAAACTGCTAAACAAAAACAATATATATTAAATATAAACAGTTTATATGAACCAATCCATAAAAATCATAAAACCAAATACTTTTTCCATAACTGAAATGACAATCCCAACCATTTAACATTAAAATACAAGCTTCTCCCTGTTAGTAGAAACTTTAAGTTTTAAATGATAAAGCATAAAAAAATTCTATGAACTTGTATAAACCATAAAGTTCAGTCTATTCTCAAATATATGAAGTAAACTAATTTAAGAATAACAATCATAAAAAATAAATGTGCTGACATCCATACATTTGACTCTTTTAATTGCAATTGTACACTGAATAAAGGTCAATGAATTTTTGGTTGAATAAAAGAATTGGATCCCATTTTGCTTGGAAACAATATTTAAGAACTGATAATAAAGAAAAAAACAGAGATAAAAAATGAAAAAGCTTAGTGAATCCTTCCAAAAAGTAGTAATAAGTCTGACAAAATGAACCATAAAACCAGGAAGTGAAAAACACAAAGATTTATATATAAAAGATCACGATATTGTACAATACAAAGATCACTATATTGTGTATTACTTATTTAAATACTGAAAAAAAAAACTTTACAGAAAGTTTTTTGAATTCAAGAGTCCCATTATCCATTGTTAAATCTGCAAAATCATGCATTAATTGAAATCGATTAAAATTCAATAATAATACTAACTATTTGGATAAAGAGTACCTTGAATACATTACCTGTCAGTAAAAAAATATTACAAACAATAAGTTATACTAGGGGAATGTTATGTAAAATCGCAAAGATTTGTGTAGTTGTTTTTGTAGAATTAGCGAAATTGTGCTAAAACCGATTTTGAATGAAGGCAGAAATGATGGAGGTAAGTCTTACCATATCATCAAACCTAAATTATTACAATTGAAGAATTATGAGTTGGAAAGTGGTATATTTGCATCAACAAGCCACATATATGCATTAAAAGGGGCCATCCACAAATGTCACTCTTGGAAAGGGAGAACTGTGACACTTTGTAACAAGGGGGATACAAGAAGAGTGGCATCACACACATTGCCTAAAAAACGTTACAAATCATCAAAAAACTGAAATAACAACAAAAAAATATTTCCGAAAAATAAATCGTTTAACTTCTGGTTTGAATAGATTATGAAGTGAAGTGATGTTGCAAACAAATATACTGAGCTATAGTTGCAGATGAAAAATAAAGTTGTAACATAAAATTTCAAATACCACCTATCACTTATTGATTTGTTTCTGAACTGTCAGTATATGCAGGGCTCGATTTGAGCCGGAATGGTGTTCCGGTACCTCACTTTTTGAGAAAAAAAATTACGATTCCAGACTTGGGTTTGATGGCTGATGCAGTGTTCACTCTAGAAATAAAAAGGGGCAGGGTGCTGTTGACAGTAAAAGGGCACCCCGTTTTTGAAAAGGCACTTCTTGTTTTTAAAAGGGCACTTAAAAAAAAAAAGTTTTATGTGGCCGTGGTCACCATTGACACATCGGACCCGTGACCAAATAAAAAAAAGTTCCGATTTGTTGGTTGACATTGCGCTAGAGACGCATATTTGGCTAGTGTTGACGGTTCGAGACCTATCTCGAATTTTACATTTAAAAATTAATGTTTTCCCTAAAAACCAAATCTGTAAGTAGCCGTAATCAGACTAGTTACAAAATTGATGAAAAACGCTACTTGAATCCAAAATTTTGTAAAAAGAATGCATAATCTTGCAAATACGCCCCAAACCATCTTGTCTTTAAAAATAACAGACAAAAAACTCAGCATTTCATATGTGGGCATATGCAACCAATAGGATTCGTAGAATGCCCCGTGTTCGGAATCATCGCGATTGCATATTAAAGGGCGACATTTTTGAAAAAAGGGCATGAGGGCACTATCAAGATGAAAAAAGGGCGGGCAGGGCGGACCGCCCTTCAAAAACGAGTGAACACTGGCCGATGCATTGCTCTCCCACGGAAGGTTACAGTTCGGGTACCACTATTTCTAGAAATCGAACACTGAGTATATGTGTATTGTGCTAGATTGATATCGTTGGTAGGAGAATGCGACATAAGGGCTATGGCGAAGTGTGACAGTTTGAGGCATAGGGAAAGAAGGGGTCAAAAAGTTAAGAGGAAAAGATAGGAAATCATTTATGGATAACGACAAAGTAAATTATTTTACGAGACTGATTTCACATATCTGTCTAAAAAGGATACCAAAATGTTTCTCTAGAATAATGCAATGCTTCACATATCAGCTTAGCAGCTGACTGGGTGCGAATAAGAACATACTCAAGTTGTTGCCTTGATGGCAAACGCCGCTTTGTTCTTTGACTTTGTAGTTCCCTATAAAAAATAATTGAAAAAAAACTCACATATGTGCATTCAAAAAGCTTAGAATTATCAAAAAGTTTAGTAAATTAATAAACATAAACAATAATTTTTAGAACTTTCATATCAGCAAACAAAATTCAAAACTATATTATTAAGAAGTTAACTGTTTGATGCGTACAAATAGTTTTACTTTTACATCTTAAAATCATTGTTTAAGATTAACAATTATATAAATTGTCTTCTGTTTTAGGGTCAAAAGTTATATTGAAGATTTTTAGCTTGTCATTGACATATCTTGTAGTAAATTAGGGCTCCTGTTTTTCCCTAGCTAAAAAACAAAAAAAGAAGTTTATAGGACTGACTATCTAAAGACCCAAAAAATTATTTTAAGGACAATCAATGGCAAAAAATTGGTTATGAAAAATAAAAACAAATAGAAAACATTAACATAGTAGGTAGCAAATCAATTTTAAGAAAATAAATAAGGAGTTTTATGGGCTACAAGTCAAAAATATGGACCCTTATAAAAAGAGGGAAAAAACATCGCCTTTTAAGGGATAGCAAGAACCATGTTAACAGTAAAAAATGGCATAGGCAACTTGTGGAACCAACAAAATTTATATTTTTGTATGGGTAAATATATTTAAAAAATATATACATTTTATAACTAAAATTTTTTTATTTACTATTGTTATTACTATTGTTAATTTTAATTTAAAGCTAATTAAATTTAATTTAGAAAGTTTTCTTTTAAATTTAATCAGATTTGTGTTTGAATATGGAAAGGGAAAGTACTTAAGGGGATTTTTAAAAACGTTTACACCAAGCCTTGCACCTACAAAAGGCAGCCCTGGATAACAGCAGCAACTGTAAATCCTTAATATTAAAAAACAGCCCAACAAACAAAGTTTTACATTTAAGGTTAAAGCTTAGGTATACAAATATAAATAAAAGTGTACACAAAAAATAAACTTTGTATTATAAAATCAAAACATTATATTAATAGCATGATTGTATCGAGTTAAAAAAATTAATCAACAAACACTTATTTGTAAAAACTTGTGTATATGTTATCAGCAAAGCATGAAATCCAAGCATTCCATAGAAGGCTGTTCGTTTGCAGGCAAAGTATGAAATAAACAAATTATTTTAATGTATTATTTACTTTATCTAGGCATTCTACAGAATACCTAATGCTATTTAGGCAAAGTATGAAATGAGATTCTTGAAGATCGTAATTATGATATAAAATGCAAGCCTATGCTTTTAGGGTGTTGAATTCCAACAATAAACTTTGCATCAAATAGCTCGATTGAATAAACTTTTTCTAATCTTTTTTTTATGAATGACAAATGTTTTGTAACCCTCATAAGTTAGAAATTGATAGTAAGCTAGTAACACAGCTATAGTAGGCAAAAAGAATATAAAAAATAAATGTGTTTGTTACACATATAACTAGTGTACATACTTTAAAAAAGGCTCAGCTAGATCCAAGTAAGACCTGGAAAGATTTAAAAGAACCATTTTTCGAAGATAAACTCCAACCTTAAAAGAAATCAAAATCATATTTTAGATGTATGTGCTATACTTAAATGCATATGTTATGATAACAGAGTTTAATGCAATTGAATATAATCAACTAAAGATTTTAAAATATGTGTTAAAATTATTCCATTCATTATGAATTACATTGTATTTAACTGGAAATATTCATCTATGACAGATTAAATTGATAAATATGATTGTACTTAAAATATAACAAATTTACCAAACATTATGCATAAACCACAGTTTGAATATCAAATTTGAAAAATATAGCATTCTCATCAATTCAAGTAACTTTCATTTTAACAAAACTTATTTTAATATTAAGCTGAAACATATTTTTTTTTTTGTATAACTCTACTATCATTACTGAAAAAAGTGCTAGATTCGTTTAATTAAAAGTATAATTTATAAATCACTTTATTAAAATAAAAGATAGAAAATTTATTAAATTTATGAAGTAAATTATATCAAAATACATTAAAAAACATATTCAGGAAAAATTATGAAATTATTTTGAGATTATATAAAGCTATGCTTGTAATAAGTATAAAAAAAATCTAGCAAATTTGAAAAATGTTGCATGTTTATTTATGAAAATTATGTACTATTACTAGTAAAAACAAGAAATTTAGTAAATTTAAATTTACTAAAAATTGTTGGGTTTTAAGCAGAAAAATTTCATGCAATTGTATATAATCTAAAATTTAACATAATAGCCAGACTATTTACTACATATAGGATCAGTAAGTGAATGTTTTGTATTTGCATAACTTACCCTTTGAAGCAATTGCAGGCATTTGTCGCAGTGTAAGATTCTCTTATATTTTGCTTGAATGTTTTGAAAAACTTTAATTTCAGTCCACAATGGATGATCTTTTGTAAGTACTTCAGCTGACAAAGTTAATAGACCAACAAAATTTTGCAAATCATCTACAAGAAACAAATACAAGTGGTAAAATACTTTTTGCATGCTACATTATAATTTTTTTATTCAAATTTATTGAAAACCCTTTGGTAAAATGCTATATTAACTAAGAAATATTATTAAAAACAGTTATTGCAGTTTTAATGAGAATAAATCAATTCCCAATTTCAAGAACAAAAAAAAACGGGATTGGTTATAGTCCATGATTTTTTAATTACCAACTTAATTAGAACTACAGCAGGCAACAAAGATACACACTACTCTTTATAACTATCAGTGACAAAATTGCATTAAACCAGGCCATCTGCTGTAATGCATTACCATCACACCAGATCATTAAATAAAATTTAATATATATATATATATATTACAATATATTTTTTGACAGTGCGACAGCCCCGTTTTCCTAATCTGCTTGGTTTTAGGTTTTGCATGGCCCGGTTAGTTAGTCATGGCGTACTTGCAACTCACCCAAGTGAATAAGTAGACCTTTACTTTAATTTCGGCAGCCAACCAATGTGTTTGCGTAAAAAATGGTATTTAAGTAGGATCGCTTACACCTCTCGTCAGTCACGATTCCCAGTATAAACAGTGTGTGTAGCCAAGTCGCACGGTTGGAAAATTCTTCGGATGCTGCATCAGTGAAACCGCCAAGACTTTGCCGAGTGTTGCCACCTTAATTTTTTTTATTTAGTGTTGGTTGCTGCACACAGCTCAGGCCGCCTATCACTGGTGTCCCTTCAGGTATTTTCACCCTTTGTTCGTGGTTGGTCTATATGTCTCTGATTGTATTTAACATTTTACAATAAATGAACAATAATGAATGAATTTATATTTGCTATTTTAGACTGTTGTCTTATTTATAAGTAGCCGTTACAACCTGTTAATTACAACTAAAGTTACAATGGGTAAACAGACCAGTATATGCCCAAAATGTGATTTCAAAAAGGTTGGAATGGGAGGGGAAGGTATAGTTTAGAAAACGACCAAGTCGATGTGGCTAAATTTCCTCTACATGATAGTAGGTCATTTATCACCCGTGTGCTGATTTTTCCTGGAATTATGGGGCTTTAAAACATCAACATTTTCCATGGTGCTAAAGTTTTTGATGATGACCTCTGTACCTGGACTAATTTTAAAAATGCATTCATTCATGTTAAAACCTTCTTTGAACAACAATTCTGAAATAAATCCAGAAATTTTAGACTAGCTTAGCATATACGAGCATTAACTAAGTTGAATCTCATCTAAATGATATATGTGCATAAATAAAAGAAAATATTGAGTATTGTTAAGTTTTCAAAACAAGTAAATAATCCAAAACTTTTCATTTAATCACACTTTATGGAAATTAATCAAAGCAACATATTAATAAAAAGTAGCTAACTCTACGAATGAGACTGTGCAAACTGTACCAATAAAAATTGCTAGTACTTACGTATAAGTTCATCGTCAGCATCGTATTCGCAGAAATCATCCGCAGGACACTGTAGTTTCAATTGTTTCCACATTTCTGAAATAAAAGTTTACATAGCATGCTTTAGTTTTTAAGTTTACAAATCTATGGAAAAATAGACTACAAATAAAAATATTGACAGTCAACCAAGCTCAAGCTCCAACAAGGTTGGTCAGTCTAGTGTCACCAACTATTATCAGGGGTCGGTCTAGAAGAATTTTAGGTCCATTTATGGACCTTTCATTAAATTCTATTAGCGAAAAACTGGCATTAATTGTAACAACACTTTCAATCGTGAAGTAAATAGAGCGAATGGGGTTGCTTTACTGGTAGATGTCAGCTGACGAGACGATGTCGCCATCGTTAGCTGATTTTCACAAATGCGCGAATTCACCCCATATTCTTTACCGAAAATAATAATTAAATACTCAGTCCAGTCAAAATAAATTGAAAGAGTCCAACAAAATAAAACGATCAAAATGAATTGAAAGAAACATGATTATTTTTTGTTTGTACAACGTGTGTAAATTATATATAAAACACTCATAATTACTTATGGAATACTGGGCCTAGAAATAAAGAAAGTATTTACTATTATGACTTTAATAGCTAATTATAAATAAAAAATACAGCGAATTATTACAAATCCACTTGCATGCATTCATTGAAAATTCAGAATATAAACAAAAATATACATGTGGGTTGCCACTCGTAAGAATTAAGAACTTTTTCGTGCAACATAGACCTATATTTATGACGTCTTTACAGAAATATGGTTTGGTTTGGTTAAAAAACGCCGCACCAGAGCTGCACAGTGGGCTATTAAAAGAATATGCAAAGGAAGATTAAATAGAGGAAAAAGGATTAGGAAAGGCATATTCCTCTACAATCCTTCGGATCAGTTTCTTATACATTTAACAATATAACAACAAATCCTCTTAATGCGAACCTGTGTTCAGTGGCTGCCCGTGGTCGAAAATGTTAGCGCAGCCGAAAACATGTGAACCCCCCCCCCTATTTTCCACAAACCGAACATAAACGGAAATTTCTTTATTATTTACTACTTAAATCAAAGTTTCCTTTCAATTTTTACGAAATGATAACATGCGACAAAAATAGGAACACTTACTTATTTTTTGAAAATTAAAGCAATCCTACTTTCTTTTAAACATGCGACTCGGTCAATTTTAATATTAACTTAAATAACGAAACAACAGCAGGACCATAATGGTCCTGAAACAACAGCACACGGTAAATTTATCACGAAAACCATTTCCGTTTGGAGAGATTCTCGTAAGTTCACGTTTCACCCACCCATCTCCGCGTTTCACGCAACAGCCAATCAGCATATCGAAACTGAAGTGCAGCTAAAACAAGAAAACGCATTTCGGCTGTACCTTCTCACAAATCCAGTGCATTAGCATGGGGGGGGGGGTCTCCGTTCTACGTAGAGGCTGCCATGGCAACGATGCAGCCGATTTCGAATTTCGCTTTTGGGCTGCAGTTGTGATTGAATGGAATTTTTTTTTCCCTCCTGAATTGTGAATTACGGTAACAGGCTTACTTTTATTTATCGGAGATTTTGTTTACTACCGTAGAAATTTCATTTTCAATTCTAATCTTCATTTAAGAAAATTAGTAAAATATCTGATTTTAGTTTTAAAATACACTAATAAATTTAGGTGCAGCCCGGCTGTACTTGCTGTAGTGGACAAGCCGCCACTGCCTGTGTTATGCCAATTTTGAAATTAACGAGTTGTTGTACTGACTCGACGATTTAAATTCATCATCATGTCTTGCGTTAGTTCGTAGCAACACATGGGTTAATGGTAACAATCATTGGTGGATCCAACAAGAAACTAACGAGCGACGGGACTAGAACTTATGTACTATGACCCCATGTTGAAGCCGCATCCGTAAAATATATTCCAGAACTCGAACTTCGTAAAAAAAACAGTTGGTATAACCGCATCAGACCAACCTTTAATTTAATACTATAATAACGTTCAACGGAGATGCGGAGTTTTTTAATTTGCGAAAAGTTAGTCAATTTGTCACTTTTTCAAATTATGAAATTCACGCATTTTTCAGACAAGCTAGACGCTATAATATTCGACCGATTTTTTTTATTAATAGCTGATCTGATAGCTTTATGGCATCACTTAGTGCTTTTTGTTACTTTTATTTTATAATATAATTTATTTCTATGTTTAATTAGATAAAAAAAAACTAATTAAATAACAAAAGCCAAAATTTTCAACATCAGACAATTAATATGCAAATATGAAGTCCTTCCCTCGTCGGTCGCCAAAGCAAAATATGTTTACGAGAGGTCTAGTAAAAGTTTAAATTATCGTTAAATAATGCGCTATACAAAATAAAAAGTATATCATCTGAAAGATAACAGTTTCATGTACACGATGTATAAATTGAACAGTGAATTTTCAAAACAAAATATGCTTGATTAGAAGCAATTACCTTTGTTTTATTAAGCATTTATATTCCAATTGAATGAGGTTTTGTTAAATTATAGTTACGTGTCATTTATAAAATACATATTTAATTTCATTTAAATTTTAACTTTGTACTACATTATTGTTATTTGATAAGTTTTATTTTGGCAATTATTTATAAGTACTTATTTCAGATTTTATATTTCAAAAGAATAAATCGAAAGAGGTTTCATTAAATTCATTTTACACAATATTTATAAAGTTAAAAAATAATTCTGAATGCATTTAAAAAACGATTTTGTTCTACATCAGCGTTATTTGATAAGTTTTATTTTACCAATTGTTTATAAATACACCTATTTCTAGTAGTATTAAACAAGAACCAGAGAAAAATTTGAGTTTTCCAGTTTTGAAGATATGTTTTAGAAATTGTGAAATAAGGGAACTGTTTCTAAATGTTCCTATTTGTATACTGTGGACAATATGCACTGCATTGTATTGAAATTCACATGACGTCAATTTTAGATTTAAGTGACTTCACGCACATTTGTTATTGGTTGATGGAGACCACGTGGTTTGTTATTCACCAATCACAGAGGCTAATCGACCATGCATTTTTGTTAATCCGTCAATATTTTAATCTCGAGACCATGTCATGCATAGTGTCTATTAAAATGATTTGTTGTTTATTCCACATTCTAATTATGTGTAAGTAATTAATGAAAAAGTTAAATAGTTTCAAATGCTAATTGTTTTCTGTAAAATGATGCCAGTAAATTTGGCACATTTTGAATATAAAACTACGTTCCTATTACCTTTCGTACAATGCTGAAGTTTTATATAGTATTTATTTTTAAATTTGAAGTAGTAGATAAACGTTCAAATTTTCTTTGTGGTGTTTTCATAATGAATAACACTGCGTCATTTGACCCTGCGTCATTTTGTTGAGTCATCAACAGGTGTGAGACTCGCACGAGTGATAAATTGGAAAAGTGTGTGCATAGTGTTGTGTTGTTGTGTTCAATATGTCGAAATTTATACCGAACAAAATAGCATTCGCGGACAGCATTAATTTTTTGTTTTCATTTGAAGAAAACTGCTGCTGAATCACACCGATTACTTTGAGAAGCTTATGGTGAACATGCTGCATCGGAAGGTACGTGTGAATGATGGTTTCGGCGTTTCAAAAGTGGTAACTTCGATGTTGCAGACAAGGAACATGGAAAACTACCAAAAAAATACGTATATGTGGAATTGCAAGCATTGTTGGACGAAGATGATACGAAAACACAAAAACAACTCGCAGAGCAATTGGGCGCTAGTCAACAAGCTGTTTTCAATCGCCTACGAGAGATGGAAAAGATTCAGAAGATCGGTAGATGGGTACCATATGAGTTGAACGACAGACAAATGGAAAAGCGCAAAAACATATGTGAAATTATGCTAGCTCGGTACAAAAGGAAGTCGTTTTAGCATCGTATAGTTACAGCGAATGAAAAGTGGATTTATTTTGAGAATCCCAAACGCAAAAAATCATGGGTAGACCTATCCACATCGACCGAAAGACCGAATCGCTATGGCAGAAAGACGATGCTCTGTGTTTGGTGGGACTAGAGGGGCGTGGTCTATTATGAGCTATTAAAACCTGGGGAAACGGTTAATACTAAACGTTACCAGCAACAATTGACCAATTTGAACCATTCGCTGCTTAAAAAAAGGCCAGAATACCGAAAGAGGCAACGCAAAGTCATTTTTCTTCATGATAATGCTCCATCACATACGTCAAAACCGGTTCGCGGCACGTTGGAAGCACTTAGTTGGGAAGTTCTACCCCATGCGGCTCACTCACCAGACTTGGCTCCTTCCGATTACCACTTGTTTGCATCGATGGGTCACGCACTTGCTGAGAAGCGCTTTGGTTCATACGAAGATGTGAAAAATGGCTCGATGAATGGTTCGCAGCAAAAGGGGAAGATTTTTACTGGGGTGGTAATCACAAATTGCCCGATAGATGGGGAAAATGTATAACAAGCAATGGAGCATACTTTGAATAAAGCACTTTTTTATCATTCTTCCGAATTTAACGTGTGTTTTTTGGAAAACAAATCTGCATTTCATACTTGTACACCTGGTAATTTGTATTAGTTAGTAATAATTTAACATTTAACTGTTTCTCGCATTACGTAAGTAAGTTTAGTTTCTAGCAGATAAGAAATTGAAAACGAGTAATGACTGTAGAATAACGGAAAAAGAGTTTGAATTGTTTCATTAACCAAATTTTAAACAATATTTAAATGTAAATTTGACATTTACTGTGTACAAAAAATGCGTTTACAAAATTTGTCTTTGTACAAAAAATATGTTTACTATTTTATTTCAAATAGGTATTCTTCTTTATTGAAATACTTGTTCGAAATAACCATGAACCTGCCTAATTCAATATAAAATGATTTTCGATATTAATTTGTATTAGATAGTAATAACTGAATATTGAATTGTTTCTCGGATTATATGGTAAGTATGTTTAGTTTCAAACAGATATTTAGATGAGTAACGAGATTTTTAATTGTGAAGATAAAAAATATAACCTTTATGGCATCGGAAAGAAGGAAAATGAATCAAATATTAATATTTTTTTGAATAAAAAAAAATATTTATTTTTAAATTACTTATTGCAGTTTAGAAATCCGGTTGCAAAAATAACGGTGAAAAAACTTCTCATGAGTTCTGCGTGTTTAAATGTTTAAAAAAAATTATAAATTCAAAACTTAATCGAATTTTAAAAAACTACCTACTTGGTCTTTTAGTTCAGCCTATTCTTATATCCCGTAAAAAAAAATTGGAATTTTCCTCTAAAAATTGTGGGAGATTCTCGACGGACAAAATGTTTGTTAGCGAAATTTTTATGCAACAACGACTTTGACATTAAATAACTTCTAAACTAACAATCCTATTGAAACAAGAATATATTCAGCTTATTTCCTATACAGCGAAGGAATTAAAAATTCCAGACTATTTTTTTAAATAGAGACAAACGAGCAATTGTTTAATGGGAAGAAAAGAATATTAAGACTGTATTGTTAAAAATCCGGTGATACTTATCTAAGGAATTTTTAAATTGTGTGTTCTTTAGTACAACATACATATCGCAAACATTTGAGTTATTACAATTTTTTAATTCTGGAAATTTTTAGGGGGTAAGGGGATCTAAGATCTTCAATTAATGTTTGCTGGCAAGTGAAGATTCCAATGTGAATTGATAATTTATGTCTTGACTAGTGCAATAACACATATTCTAGATACATATTGAAGTAAGTATACACTGTAAAAAAAAAGTACTTAAAAATGAGTACCTGAACCTGCTCGTTTTTCTTTGAGTGCTTTTGCTTCGTAAATGAACGATTGTGTACTCGAATTTAAGTAACCGCACTTTCTCAAAAATGAGCAGTGCGATTTAATATTGCAAATCTAAACTTCTGTTCAGGTCATCCTAACAAAGCTACGTGACAAACTTAAAATAGTTGTTTTGAAGATGTTTTTTTACATTAATTGATGTTTAAATGGAAACTGAGTTATTACAACTATTATTTTTTAGTTCCCATTCTTTTGGCTCATATTTTTAACATTTCTTCTGTTTATAACTTCATCAAGTCGCCCTGGTAGTTAAACAGATAACGCTCTGTACTGAGAATCTGGGTTTAACTCCAGTTAAGTTTTGTAATTGTCGATATTTATTGAAAGTGATTTATGACACGGAGGCATGATGAAGGCAGCCTATGTAAGCAAAAAAAAAAACATCTGCTGTTTTTACTCATAGTACTCATTTTTGGGTAAATGTCTTTTTGAAAATTTAAACTTATGTATTCGTAGCCGTGGAAAGCATCGAGTGTACTCAAAAATGAGTACATTTTACTTAATTTTGAGTACCTATTTTTAACAGTGCCTATATACTTCATGTTAGGATTATATACCCGTAAGTAATATGCAATAAAGTAATATATGTAAAAAAAATTAAAAGTACATTTTGCACATTCTTTGGAAGGGAGCTAACTCGATTTCACCAAAAGCGCCATTTATTTTATCACTTTTCGACGAATATATTGGCCCATTTGCCTGTAGGCAGTCTTCGGGTATCCATTTCCTTCCCACTTTTACAGGATAACGGCGTAAATGTATAAAAATGTTTATTGATTTTTATATCAAATCTTGTATGCCATCTGATATATCAATTCAGAGTATTCTAAAAGATCGTATTACGTAACAGACAGTGATGTTTCTTTAACTTGAACGGATGATACAGTTGGAGGGCTCAGGTCCATTCATAAAATAATGTAAAAATTCTCATTTACTAGCGGTTTCGAAGAGTTAGTAGTGGCATAGATCCTGGAATTTGTAGAAAATTCACTCACTGATGAAAATGCATAAAAAATAAAATTTTAATGTTTAACTCTACAGCTTTTTAAGCTAAGTTGGACAAGTCTTAGGATTTTTTTAAAATGTTTATTAACACAATTAATAAGATTTTATAACTAATATTTGGTATAAAAAATAAGTTTTTTTTTTGTTACTGAGAGACTGTCTTCAATATATGTAGCGTTCAGAGCTAAAGCGAATCAAGTATAAAAAGTACCAAAGTATAAAAAAAATAAAAAATGTTTGTTACGGATAAATACTTGTGAATGGTGTATATTTTCAAATTATGACCCATATTTAAGTTAGTATTCAGACTACAACAATAAAAAGAAAATTATCCTCTAAATCACTTTAGGATTCATACAGAGTTAATAAACTTTATAAACTTGATTATCACAAAACTATAATTAAAGGACTTGATCAACTTTAGCTCTGAACGCCTCATATGTAACCGATTTAAAGAAATATTATTCATTTGCGATGATTTTTGCGCCCCTTTTTAAATTATTTCTGTCACTCTTTTTGCTTTTTAGTTATGATCCTTATAAAATATTATAGAAATCTCGAAAATAAATTGACGGTAAATTTACGGTTTTATTAATAAAATTATTGTGGTTAAATTGAAGTATCGATTAAATTTAATTAATTGTTGCAAAAGCCACAATTTGGGCATTGGAATTTATATTTTTAGTTTGAAAGCTAATTTACAAATGGGTATCTAGAACTGATGTGATCTTTAAATTACGGTTTTAAAAATAATAGTATATACTTGTAATATACTCGCGTCATTGATAAAGAAACAAATACATGTTCAATTTAAAGTTTATAGAGAAATTTTTAGAACGTAATATTCTACTATTTATGATTTAACTGTCTTAATTACTATTTTTATAAAAATGCAATAATGAAAATTGGAGTTGTATGTCGCGCAATATTGTTAGTACAAATACATACATTTTATTAACTAAATTTTTTTCTGGAAAAAGGATTTCTAAAATTTGAAGCAATTTACAAAAATTCTGAAATGGCATCATAGTAAAAAAAAAAATTAAAAAATAACTCCTAGACTCTTGCCGTTTCATAAAAAAAGTTTTAATTTTGATATTAGATTAAAATGCGCCCCAAATTTCATATCTTTAAAACCCTCAGTTGGAGCTTAACGATTTAAGTCGCAAATGAATTTCTAGTTTTTCTAGCAGTACATATATAACTTCAAATTCATAAAAATAATTGATATTGAAGTATTTTTTAGATCTAAAGGCATCGGGTGTCTTTTGGAAGCTATGTCTGTTAAATAATAAAAATTAAAAAAAATATTGAAGATACGTGCATTAGAAACATAAAGGAAACTATTTTGAAGAGAAAACAATTTTACAATTTTGTTCTATTTTTAACCGCTTAGAGAGTTAAAACTTTCACCTTTCTGAAGTGTGAAGAAAATCCAACATTGATTTTGTTCACTAAGTTCGGGTAATTTGGTCAAAATTTTGCATGAATCATTAGAATATGGACTCTACGCACGATCTGATGTCAAGCTTTAAATAGAATAGTATAAACCAGTGGTTCCCAAATGGTGGTCCGCGGACCCCCGGGGGTCAATGTTAGGGGGTCTGCGGGGTCCAAAGAAGAAAATGGTTAAAATGCATTGAACCCTTGGCGACCTTTCTGAAAGAGCGTTTTCTTTTTAAAAATGATGAACTAATTGAATTATGGTTAACTGTCTAAAGTGACCAAAACAACTAGCCGGGGAAGCTAAGTTATTTGAACCCGTTTTGCACAACTGATAAATGTGAACGAGCCTTTTCTCTACTGTTACATGAAAAACAGATATCGTAATATACAATATTCATGCTGATTAAAGAGTGTAAATATCAAGCTAGCAGCTAAGTTTTGACGTGATTCTGAACCAAAAAGAAAGATTTCACTCATCCCATATACGTTTTGAAAATCAGGGTAGTAACTAATTAATGTGAATATATTACAATGTTTCCATAATGTTACATGTAGAGCCCGATTAAGACATTGAAGTCCGTCTTCAAATGGAGGCCCCATTGCTCTTAAATAGACACTGGAACATCAAATCGAGCTTTTACAAACACTACAACCCTTGCACTCAATTGCATTAAAATAAAACACATTATACATATAAATAATTATATAAATAATGTAACAAACTACATTAATAAGTAATATTATTTTATAAATTTTTTTAATATTCGAATAAATTTAATACAACTTGCGATTTATTTTTACTAAAATTTGTAATACAACTTTTTAAAGGTAAATTTAGTAGCAAACTATCTGAGGGGTGTTCAATATTTACAAAAAATTTGTGATTTGGGGGCCCCTCAAAAATGTAAAGTGTAAGCCTGGGCTTCACGGGCCTATTCGGTAATCAGGCCCTGGTTACATGTACGTGTAAGAGACTAAAAGTAATTTAACTTCTGATTATGGTGTTATGTTTTCTACGTATTTGTTGGGTAACATTGGGATTTCTCTTTCATTCTTTTCATTATACATAGCAAAAACTGTGTAAAATAAAAAGAAATAATTATAAAATTAATTTCGGAATTTATTTTCTTTCCTTTATTTTCATGTTCAAACATAATGAAAACGTATATATTCTCAGTAAGCTTGAGGAGAAGGGCGACTTCCATGAGGAGCATTTATTACGGAAAACAGGTCCCAGGTTTTAGTTTTAGCTAGGGGTTCGTGGTTTTATGCTAATTGATAGGGACCGCTGATATAAACAATCAATTTTACATTGACGAAGGAAAAAACAACCTCGTTTCATTATTTTGCAGACGATAATTTTTAAGTGTGAAATCTTTTGGAATAAAAACCACTTGCTTCTTTTGTTCATTTTATTAATGACATCATGTGCATAGAGTGCATTGAAAATTTAATAAATTAACAATTCCAAGAAGTCCCTTCCAGTTGTCCTAAGACGCCGCGTAATGGCGCCACGCACACAGGAAACGACTATTTCCTCTCGCGCAGGCGCCCGCCAAGATATTCTATTTCTGATCTTCATTTGACTTGCGGGAGACGCCGGAGAACGAACATCTCCAGGAAGAAACGGACGAAAGAGCGACTCTTTCCCAAAGTGTTTGTTTTGTTTGTGGAAGCAATTTCTTTTATACAAGAAGGATTTCCATTTTTTTGTGTGTGTGCTACAGAATGGGCCTGGACGGATGTTATGTCTGCATGAAGTATCTGGTCGTGATCTTCAACCTCATATTCTGGGTGAGTTGTCCTCTTTGTGTGATTTCGTTCGAATGGAATGGAAAGTTCGCGCCAAAACTTTTTCTCCGAACCTCATCAGTGAGAAGGGGGCTGGCAGATGGGTGCCACGTGCTGGGGGGATGTTTTTGCGAGGAGGGGGGAAATGAGGTCTTCTAATGGGATTGTGATGCCGCTTTTCTGACTGCACACTTGTCCTTTTTTGCATCGTGCTCTCTTTTTGTTGTTGTTCAAGTAGTTCTTTCGAACTTTTTCACTTTGCTCTGGGTGCTCTTTTCACTGTGAAGTGCTGTAGTTTTTTAATGTTTTTGTCCATATATTTGAATTTGTGATTTTTTTTTAATTTGTGTTTTTGGGTCGAAATTTTGTTTTCGGGTTTTAATGTTTCAGCACGTTTTGAGTTCTCTTAAGTACAAAAAAAAAAGTTTTAAGTAATCTTCTAGTTTTCTAGATAATTCTAAAAAGAGATTTTGAATGTGTGTATATATAATTAATTCTTTTTAAACTATTTAACAGTTATTTAACCAAATTTGGGGAACAAATGAGTGGTACCCACGCGAAGTACGGTGACGGGGTAACTTGATACAGTTCGTTTCCGTTTTTTTTAAAAATATTGTTCGAAAATTGCGTTAATGGTGTGTTTGAAATCACCATGCTAATGTTTGTTCAGGTGTTCAAGACTGAAATAGGTAAAAAAAAAACAGTTTACGTAAAATTGGTACATATTAAGTTGTAAATTAAAGTGTATATTTCGAGTTCCAAGACATAATTGCCATTATGTTTGTTATAAAGCAAAAAGTAAAGTAAAATGCATGTGAATGCATACCAAAGGATTTGTTTCAGTATTAAAGGTAATTTTTTAAATTAATATTTTTCAATCATTTTTAAATTTAACATATGCTATAAATTAACAGAAAATATCACATGAATTTGTAGGTGATATTGCCATTATTCTTATAATTATGTAATAGTTTATAAAAACAGTGTATGCAAATCATACGTTTATGTAATAACAGATAAGTTCTTTTTTTAAACTACTATTACAGTATTAAGTTCAAGCACATTCAGATCAATAAACAATATTTTGTACGAAATTCACGGATTGATATCGTTATAATTGTTTTTATATAAAAACATTAATAAAATGGGAAAATATAAAAACTTACAGGTTTTGGGGTATTTTTCAAATGTTTATTTTAAGTTTTAATTGATATCCGCGCGAAAATTGGTTATTTTTATAATCAAAACGACGCACTATAAAACCGACATACTAGATTTAAAAAAAAGAAGCATATTCCCTAAATCAATAAAAGACAATAATAGCGGTTTTAATTTTTATTTTATTTGGAAAAATCATGGGACTATAAAATAAAAACTTTGCTAAATCTATGGGATTGAACCATCATAAATGCTCTATCATTTAAAAACGTTATCATAATAGGTTCTCACAGTACATGAATTAAAATTGTGCCAAGGAATAGAAAGAAGGTAAGTAAGTTGAAATAACTCGGTTCCTATTTAACACATTGACAGAAATTAAAGTGAGAAAACCTTCTTTTGAACTACTATTTTAAGCTTGTCAAGTTCCATTAAGGACGGTAATATATGACAAACTATGATTTTACCAAGTCCCTCATTGAACCATTATGGACCTGGTTTTTCTAGAAATTAGCAAACGAACACAGACTTACGTAATTTTATTTGTATTTAGGCAACTTTTCATTTTCAAGATTTTTAAAGTGGAAGTCAAAGACCAAAGAGTGGTTTTCACTTCCAGTATGTAATCTCTAAGGGATATTTTTTGCTTCTGCTGTCTTAATTTTTAAAAAAATATTTTTACTTGAGTTTTTTTTTAATTCAAGTAAAAAATATAATCTAAAGTAGTACAGTGACTACTTTTTTCTTTTGTGCAATATACAGCTTTAAAATCAAATTTTTAGCAATCCCTTTTTTAAAAAAAAAAAGTTTTGCTAAAAAAGAGAGAGAGAGAGAAGAAAAAAAAGTTATCCGTTAAATAAAAATTATCACTCCACTGCACCCTACAGCTTTATAGAAGCTTTGAAATTCCAGTTTTTCAAAATATTTTAAATTAATGCCTGTAAAAAAATAAATGTTTAGTAGAAACGAAAATCTTTGGTTGGGCTTTCTCTTTCCTAACTTAATTTTTCTAACCTATCTTTTATATATCTGAATATGTATAAGACTAAATAATTGATATTAGTGTTTACACTCCAAGTTAATTCAGGTATACAAATTTAGTCTTTAATCACAAGATACATTACAGTATTTTAAATAATTCAGGAAATTTTGTAATGAATTCTTTTGAAAAATAAATGGCTAATTAAAATTTTCTTTCCGCTTGTAAAAAAACATATTTTGTTTTACTTTGCCACCTATTTTCTATGGGTTTGAAGATTCTTGAGATGAAATGTAAAATAAATATATTTTTTAGACGTGTTGTCTAAAAATTCGAAACATGAGCGTGACATGAAAAATATTGAATTAAAAAGCAGCAGATGACAGGACGTTCCTATTTTTAAACTTTCGACAAGTTTTTCTTTGTTTGCAGACGATCGTGACCTGCCTCTAAACTGATTTTCGCTACATTTTCTTACTTGACGTGTATGAGCAGTTGAGGATGATTGACAGTTTTTTAAAAGTTACAAGAATTTTTTGTAGGTTGGAATTTCTCGTTGATAATTTCTTTACTATAATATTTTTAAAAGATGTTAAGATTTGATTACTTTTTTAGTATATATACAGATTTTAAGGTGTCTCGAGTCAAAAATAAATGTTTAAAAAATGGACGTTGTGTCTGTAAACAAAATACATCAAGAACGGAATGTTCTATTATATCCAAATTCGATATGCAAGCAGTAGGGTGATATTGCCAGAAACGGTAAAATAGAAGGACTGTAAAATTGTATTTAAATATTGGTATTCAAAAGAGTATCAATCAAATTTGAAAATATTTTATTTATTATTTGAGTTATAAAATTTTAATTCAGGGTGAGATTATTTTTTCTTTGTATTTAATAAGCTTGATTCCTATGATAAGACTAATAATAACAATAAAAAGGAACGATTTTATATATTTTCTCATAAAAATGTGTTTATTTACAACACAACTTCGAACCATATAGTATTAAAATAAAATTATGCTCGCATTTTATTTTTTACTTTTTTGGAACGAAGGGGCGGCAAAAAATGTTACCCCTTTTAAATGTATATGTAATGTTATAGCCCAAGGCA
Source organism: Troglohyphantes excavatus (assembly GCA_963932185.1). NCBI lineage: Eukaryota > Metazoa > Arthropoda > Arachnida > Araneae > Linyphiidae > Troglohyphantes > Troglohyphantes excavatus. Next base: position 45,807,386 of record OZ010669.1, read on the forward strand.
AATATAGCAAATGCTTGTCTTTAGGCATAGTATAATTCGTGTAGGCAAATTTACAATTAAGACACTGTATGTAAGGTTACCTACTACTGCTCATGTAGTATAATGTCTGGAGGAGTCATTTGGATTCTGCTTGTTTAAAGTAGTGTATGTTTAAACTACCAAATAAATCATGGAATTGGTAGCAAACCACCCCACCTTTTAGTTGATATTTCATATTTGCTATAAAGTAAAAAGCTTGTTTGACTATTTACAGGATTCTGTAGGCATTTGCACAGTATATTTTTGCACTTTCTGATTGGTTCTATGTGGCAGCCCTACTTTCATTGCCATACCTTCATTTCCACTTAAAATTGTTTTTTGGAAATTCCTGAATCGCAGTGAGATCTGAGATGTATTTATTGTTTTGAATATTCATATTTTCAAATGCTAAAAAATACATTTAATATTGAAGTTCTTATTTTTTATAAAGTTTGTCAGCCTATGGCAGCGGAGATCTTAGCTTTTGATTGATTGCAACTCTGACATCTTAAATGATCAATCGATAACTTCAAAGACACGAATCGCAAATTTGAAATCGTGATTATCATGATACTCTTGGAATGGTTTCTGATTGGTCTATCAATCCAAAATAACGGTGTTGCTCATTGGCTAGGAAATATTTAATTATCTTTTATGGTATCGCATGTGGTAAGACTGGAGAAGAATTGAAAGAATGCTGATTTCTCTATTTTTATTCTAGAGCACATTTTGTATTAAATGATTTTGGAATTATATTAAGGAATTATATAGTTTCAATAACATTAACTAATTTATTTTTTAAAAGAAATTAATTTATACTGAGGAGCTGAGTTTTTACGAATTACATAATGTTTAATTCTGGTATTTATTAACCGCTTAATCAATTAATAATTATAAGTTATTGACGCATATATTTAAAAGTATAACGTATAAATCCTAAGAAAAAATTATAAAAACTTGGCGTTATTATTATTTTTGTAAAGCAATTTTAAGATCTTTTACAAGAGTAATTTTGGTACATACAATTTCTCATTGATTAATGTTTTGGCTTCTTTTCGTCAATTCCATTGGAAGGTTTAAAATAACTTTAATATGCTGTGCAAAAGAATTTTTCCTATCGCCAACTTTTGGGAAACTACGTAGTAAAGATGACCCTACTAATAACTTTTATCTTTAAAATTTTGTTTACTGATTGAAGGATGTGTTATCAGATGAATGAATTATCAGAAAGTCGTCTGAGTAAGGACTTATTAAGGACGATTCCTTGTGGAGGTTCCTTAAATTGCGTTTCTGAATTTGTTTGTGCAAATCTCCGTCGCAGTATTTTGTGAAGTGTTTTTGTAAAGATATTTTGATAAAATGCAGCGTATAGAATATATGTGACCCTCATTCTGATAATATGTAAATAAAATATTCATGAAGTGTAAAGAATAACTATAAATTGTGAAGAATAAAAACTTTAAACATTTAATAAATTTAACTTGACCTGAGCCATTAAAATAAAACGCACTCAAGAAGTATGATTTTCGAATATATCCCGCCCACCACATGTTCGAAGGCATATTTCTAATAAAGCTTAAGATTTTAAACACAAAATTAAAAGTTTTTAATTATTTTTGCTCAGGTCTTTAATTGGATGTCTATTTAAACAGTACTTTTTTGTTTCTACACCTATAAAACATGTTAATTTGAATATAATGGGTTAAAGATTACTTTAATTATTATTATTAAAAAATTTTGTTCTTTCCAGTCTTTAAGATTTACCAAAGTAAGTTATCCAGTTTTTATAAACTACAAAGCTCTAAACGGAAAAATATGGTGACAGTTCAGTGGTTACAGTTGGCGGAAATGTGTTTATCAAAACATCGATATTTTTAGCAAAAATAATTAAACAATTTTCAATCAAGTTTCATTTAAATTTTCTTACGCATTTTTTTTCTCAATGAAAGGTTCATATATGATATAGATACAAAAATACGTTTCACTCAGTAATATATGCCTGGTTGCTACGTATCTGGAAACCAGGGAAAACTCGGACTATTGAGAGAAAATGACCTAAAAAGTCAGAAAATTGTCAGAGGAAAAAAAATCGCAACTTTTCTGGAAAAGTCTAGGAATTTTTCTAAAAATTTTATATGAAGGTGCCTTATCATATTCTTTTCCTCACCATCAATGACATTTTTTTTTATAAATATATATATTTTTAAAAAATGACAATTTCTTGATTTTTTAAAAAAAAAAATACTGTTACTTTTCATATATTTCTCAGTCTGGATTTTTTTTAGAAAACCAGGAAAAGTTAGGGAATTTTAACTTTAACGTTGAGTGGCCACCCTCACTTTACATATATTTAAAAATAATGTTAAGTACTTCAAAAAGTCAATAAATTATAAGGTTAATAATTCTAATGGTTTTGTTAAGATTTTTTTAAAAAATATTATTGTAGCTAGTTTATAGAATCAGACTTTAGATTGACCGAACCTTTGAAATACATTGGAATCGACCTTGACTTTAGCCATAAATTTAAAAGAAGAATACTTCCTTTTCACAATAGATTTCCTAAAATACGTAGGATTGATTTTCTCTCTCAATAGAAGACGTTTTTATACAACTAAAGTGGGGAATTACTCTCATTGATTAATTGCTTTGCGCAAAATCCAAAGGTAAAAGAAGAAAAGTGTGACATCGGTTATGAATACTCCCAAATATAACAGTTTTTATTATGTCGTTGGTGGTTGGTTGCCTTCGCCTAACTTAGTATTTGCACTTAGTAAATTGAAAGTTGTCTTTCGTTGGATTAACTCTTTAAAGATGTATAATATTTCAGTCTCTGAATATTATTAATAAATTTGAGATTGCAGTGGGGATTTATTTCTAATTTATTTTCAACTTTCTTTTCTTACCAAATATATTAAAAATTCCTATCATGCGCAGGGACCGACTTACAAGCTTAGGGGCCCAGGGCTAAAGATCATTAGGGGGCCCCTCGACGTAACGCAAAATAAAACTGATAAATTTATGCACAAGCACACAAGTTAAAATTACGTAATCAGTCAGCTTTAATGCAAATATAATTTATTTATTTTTTAAACTACTAATTTTCTTCTATTGAGAATTTGAATTAGTAACATTAATGGTCAATTCTGCAACAGAGTTATTTCCTATGTTTCTAGTTCTGTTCTTTTTTCCTTTTTAGCTTTTTTTTAGTTGAGCCAGTAGGTTCTACCCATTTTATAGTTAGCAAATCCTTAATGATTATAATATTAGGAAATTTGGTATAGGAAAAAGCATCCGTAAACGACAAATCTACGTGCGATTAGTAAACACAGCTTGTTTATTGTCTTGGACCTTGGTCATTAATTTAATTTTACCAGTGATCCAAAGCGCATATCTTTGAAAAACGCGATGCAAAAGGTGACATACATCATGAACGCGCTGAAAAGTTAAATGGATTTAATTGGGTAAAATAATATAAGTTTTGCAAAACAATTAACAATTGATTTAAAAAAAAAAAATTAAAAATTGATTAAAATAAATTTAATTGATTTTTAAAAAATTAGTTAGTAAATTTATTTTTAACTTTTTCACATATATTTAGCGTTAAATTATTTTTGGAGCCCCTTTAAAATGAGGGCCCTGGGCAAGTGCCCCGAATGCCCTCCCGTAAATCAGTCTCTGATCATGCGATCTAATCTTATCATTTTACTTAATTCTGTACGAAAACAATAGAGTAGCGACGTATCATGCAGAAGGTCCTCTTTTCGATTCCGAGTGGCAGCCAAAAAGTGCATAGCGATAAAATAATATTAATAATCTTCGGTTTTTATATAACAATTATTTGAATCGTGAACTAAAAGGGTTAACATGGAAATAAAATTTTATTCGAAAAATATATCGTTTGTATATAAGAGTAAAAAATTTGACAAGCCGCAGACCACCATCGTTTAATCATATATATTATTTCAGTAGCAAAGATCCCTTTTGCGAGTTTCACACACAACGGATCTTAACAGTGGCGGCGATTGGATCCCAAACGTGCGGGGGCATGATCAAGAGGACACAAGAAGTGTGTTTGAGGGGGGCAAGAACAATTTCGACCATCATTGACCGTCTGTGGAAGTGGGTTATGTTTTATTTTCTAAAAGTGCAAGATTAAAAAGTGAGGAGCAACACTAAAAAAAAGTGTAGGGCACCCCCCCCCCCTGCACCCCCGAAACGCCGCCATTGGATCTTAACGTGAAAGGTTTAAAAAAAAAAAAAATACTTTCCCGTAGCAGCGACGAATAGTACTTTTGTCTCATGGATATTAACGGGTTTTTTAAATGCGTTTTAAAATAGTTAGTTTCCGTGCAGTTTTTAAACGAGCCGTTGGAACTGCTGCCATCTATGAGTAGAACCATTAAGCTTTTTATATTTAGTGGGTTATGTTTTATTTTCTAAAAGTGCAAAATTAAAAAGTGAGGAGCAACACTAAAGAAAAGTGACCACCCCTGCACCCCCGAATCGCCGCCATTGGATCTTAACGTGAAAGGTTTTAAAAAAAAAATAAAGACTTTCCCGTAGCAGCGACGAATAGTACTTTTGTCTCATGGATATTAACGTTTTTTTAAAATGCGTTTTAAAATGGTTAGTTTCCGTGCAGTTTTTAAACGAGCCGTTGGAACTGCAGCCATCTATGAGTAGAACCATTAAGCTTTTTATATTTTGGATATATGTAAGGGAATATATATTTCCTATATATATTTTTAAGTCATGCCCGTATGCTTGTATTTATTTTAAATCAAACAATTTGTTTTGTCATAAAAGGAATTCCTCTCAGGCAAAAATCATCATCAGGCATCAAAGGTATTCATATCAGGCTTTGCTCGCTTAAAAAAAAAAAGCAAAATGATGACATAGTTGGAATTAAACCACTGACCACTTTGGACCTGTCACGGGTCACTTTTGACCTTACACGGACCACTTTGGACTTCTTGGATCACCATTGTTCCACGATTTGGGTATCACTAATTTAAACACTACAATTTGTGAAAATAATTAGAAAATAAAATTACAGTACATATAGATGACTATGGAGTGTACCGTATAAGAAATATATCTGTTTTTCGGTGTACATGAAAATAAAATGGGGGGGGAAAGCCTTTCAATATTGTTATCTTGATAAAGCATAATTGATTCATAATTTAGTCCTGTATAATCATATTCTTTTGATAAGAAAAAGGAACCATAGTGTGTAGTATTTGCTTTGCAAATCCCCTGCTGTTGGCAATGCGTAAGACAAGTAGTCTTCCAGTTTGAAGGTCGAATACTAAATTGGAACATAATGAGAACGGAATTCGAGCGTTGAGTGCAAAATCCGATATTCTTAGAAGAGACAAGGTCGCGATTAACTGATTGCGTCTCGAAGAAGACAGCTCGATTTACTCGCGTCGGCATTTGAATTCGATGCATGCCTATCAAATAAAAGTCTACTTCTTGTGGTAACCTTAAATAAAAAGTATAATGGGATATATTAAATGTAATTTATTTTGGAGTGTTAAATGAAGAAGGATGTAGAAGAAAAAGGACTAATTAGTCTGCATTAACTCCACGTAAAGATTTTAATCTTATTTTGATGCCTTGCCATTAAAGTTCGAGATCATTGCGAGTAGCCAATCAGGTGATAATATAATGTAAATACTGCAGCAAGTCTATTTTTAATACCCTTTTTGGAGTTAACTGTTGTATCATAAGCTTTAAATTTAGGAACTAAGATTACAACATTTTAGAAGATGAACTAATTACTAATTTGCATCAAACGCAAAAGATTATGTGTAATTTAAAAAAATTCCGTCTTGTATTAGAGGTTGATTTGAAGAAATCTGTTATATTTCACCAAATTCTATAAATGCTTACTGTTTATTGTATGTGATGTAGTAGTTATACAGTGCAGATAGCTTTAAAATGTGATTTTTAAAAATATATTCTATCATATAATTAATTTTTAATTCTGGTACACAATAAGATTTCAAAATAGCTTGATTACTTCTTTTTTTTGAGAATAATTTTGTTTATTCAGATGACAAATAGTAAAAAGTTAAACATTTTGCTGTTTAAATTTGAAAATGAAATTGAGACAAATTCTTCCTATTATTAGGGTGTTGTCTTATTCCTCTTTTGATATTGTCCAAAGTGGAAGGAAAACCAAATTGTTATGGTCATTTTCGAGAGTTTCCTAAAAATCCTAAACTTTCTTTATTACCAAGGACAATAGTAACGTGAGTGTGCCAAATTTATTATTTGATGCCTTTTTACAAATTGTCCACAAACACAAACAAACGGAACAAATTTCAAATTTTTAGATTTAGTGATCCTTAAAACGCGCAGAAACTCCACAAGTTCTCTTAACTTGTAATAATGAATCTCATTCAGTGGCAGTTCGTGGGTGTGAAAACTGAGTGAGCACGAATTACAAGAGAATTCAAGCACAACGGTGTAATTAAATACCTAATATAAATAAACTATGGTAAAAATTATAAGCATTCATTGTAAATGTGAAAACATAAATAAAACTTGAGAATTAATCCGAATTTAAAAACGTAATTGAAGATAAAAATGAATAAATTTTAGATAAAGGAGGAAGAGTAAACTAAAAATTTAATTGACAATAATGGATAACATATAAAAATAAGGGTAAAATATTAGGGAAAAAAGTTAGTTTAACTAGTAAAAAAATTGTTTGAATAAAATTTGGCAATTTCCCCATTAAATTTCGTATAAAATTGTTTCAAAATTACCAGATCCAGGGTTTAAAAATGTGACGTGACCTGCACCCCTTTCGGCTCCATTATCATTTTTCAACAATGCTTTCATTTTTTTATATTTCATTTGTGGAGAAAATAATAATTCTGATATTTGTATTAGCGCTTTATAGATTTAGCAATTCGAATGGTTTATTTTGCATGTGCAAACTGAGTTATTTTTGTACTTGAATCGTTAAGTAAAAGTTGAGCCTTTTGAAGTTCCGACCTTTTGAGGTTTCCGACTTAAATAAAGGTTTAGTTGTTTGAATTTAGCTCTGTTTTTGTGAAAAGAGACATCTGTTTATTTTCTTTAAAGTTATATGAGAGTATTATGAGTATATATGAGTTATTTTTAAGGGAAAATTACTTTAAATAAAAGTTTTATTTCTTGCGTGAGGAATAGTGTAAATCCGGTATTTATTATTTCCTCAGTAGATTTCATTTATTAGCGACAACCAACTTTCTAAATGTGGATATAATGCTATAATCCTTCATAGACAAATTTTATAGTAGCAGCAATTAATTATCTATTGCACTTTCCAAGGAAATCATTAAAAGCTATGTTACCTTCAAAAATCAGTGGCAGTTGTTAGTAGCCCAGCAAAAAAAGTCAGAAACACATGAAACCTTCATCAAAATTGTCAAATTGAAGGTTTTTGAAGGTTTTATAAAGGATATTGAAACAAAAAACTGCAGTTTTTTTGAAGTTTTAATTTTCCAGCATAACACTTTTAAAATATCTGCATTTTACCTTCATAATTAGAAATTGAAGGTTTTTTGAGGGTTTTAATGAAGGTTTTTTACAGTTTTTATGAAGGACATTGAAACAAAAACCTTTAATTTTATAGATCTTCAAAAAAACTGCAGTTTTCCTGCATAAAACCTTCAAATTAAAAATTTTGATGAAGGTTTTATGCTGACTTTTTTTGCTGGGAGTTACCCTTATCCATTTAAAGGTTAATTAAGAACCACTTATCAGCATAGTATACCGTAACTTGGGGTTACTTGAACACCCCCCCCCCCCCACAAAAAATTGGTTTGAAACACTTTCCTGGGTCTGCTGTCAAGAAAATCGGAAAGTTCCAATTGCGGCCCATGGCAACCTTTTGTCTGGGCGATAAACAAATGTTTTCTTCTTTGAGAATATGGTAAACCCGGCTCCCTTCGGCCACAATTGGGCTATTGCCAAGAAAATATAGACGTGATTGCATGAGAGAATTTGAAACACGTCTATATTTTCATGACAGCAGACCCAGGAGTGATTTAAAACATATTTGGTTTTGTGTTCAAGAGATAGAAGAGGTTCGAATTTGTCAATTTAGTTTTTAAAGGTATTTTTTCAAAAACAACTCCAATTGTTTAAATTTGCTATGGCAATGTATTTTTGTTTTTAAAATTGATATCCGTGAAATTCTCGAAAAATTCTCCAAAGGAAGCAACAATCGAAAAAAATGGCTTTTCTTATATACAAGACATTTTTGCCTTTCCCCAAAAAATTGGCATTGTTATTGTAATACCGTGTATTATTATTATTATTAGTAATTTAAAATCTTGAATTGTGTATTATAAAACCCTGGACTATACCCAACAAACAGAGACCGTAAGTGGTAAAAATACAAACGCGCTTCTGCCCACGTTGTTCTATCGTGTTTGAAGAGGAGAGTGTTTGAACAGGGGCGCGCGCGCCACTTAAAAGATACACATATAAACAAGGAACAATAAAGAACTGAAAGGGGAAACAGATGTGAGCGTTATATTTGAAGTGCAAAGTAATTAAAGGAAAACAGGAAAAGGACTAGAACACTAGAATCGACTTCAGAAATACTTGTTGGAAATATGAATTTGTGTGTTCGTTTGAGTTAGTCTAGCTATGCAGACATTTACTTGTACAGTTTAGTTTTGATAAATAGTTTTTAAGATCCTCAAAGCATTTAAGGGTAACGTTTTCTTTCGTTGATGTTCAATAAGAAATATAATACTTTTATCGAAGGATATTGGAATTTGAACTGATTGTACATGAAATAATTACACATTGATGAGTGTTTCTGTAGTGTTGACAAAATTCGGCGCAGAAAACCTTTTTAGCATTAAACAAAGGAGGAAATTCTGTTTTATTAAAATAGTTTAACTAAGAATATATAAAATTTGTCAAGTAAATTTCAATAAGTAATTTGTAGATTAGTATTTGTAAATATATTTTCAGTACTTAAATGTATTTTGTAGTTCAAATATATTTTGTTCACCACTTGACATTTCCTCTTAGGCCTAAAAAAATATTGAAAACTTTTCCTGAAGCAGAAATAATTAAAATATTGTACGTTTGTTGTTAAACTTTAGAAAATTGAAAAGTCAAAAGTTATTTATGTGTCCCAGAAACAGTCCCTAATAAAGAAAGATTTTAAAAATTTCAACTTTGCTGACGCGAAGAATGACAATATTTATCAGTAGCAACGGAAAAACCACTAAACGTTCATTTTATGCACTAAAGATAATAAGGATTTCCTACTTTTGAATATAGCAAAATATAATTTCCTTAAACCTAAAATTTAAAAATCAAAATAAACATTTTCCAATACATCCGCTCTCATTAAAACAAAGTTTATCTACAGAACAGCGCACCACCAACCTCACTTAAATCTAAATTAATAGGTGTCTATCACCCTAATTCAACCTCCAAATCATTTTAACAAACCACTTTTCCGCTATATTAATTTAAATTAATTCGAAACTCGCCCACACAAAAAATGGCGCCAACCCCCTCCTAAGGAAACAAGGCATCCGAATGGCTAATCGCTTCTTGCTTGGCGGTAATGTTTCCTGGTCTTTTAAAAATGGAAGGAATGTGTGGACGCTGGCGTTGCCAAAGACCATTACGCAAATTTCCTCTGGGATTCCACTTAACGCCCGCCCTCTGTCTGGTAAATAATTAATTAAACTCGAAGAATGTGTTGCTCCGGATGATTCCTCTACTTCTAGGATTGAGCAGCATCTCGCCCTCCTCTAACGGCAGCAGATTAGTTTAATGTCACGAACTCTGGCTACTGGAATACAAGGCATTTTAAATTCGCTTTCCAACTGTTGGCTTCTTTTCTTTTCTTTTGGGGGGTTGTTTGGAGGAAAAGAAATGGCTTGGGTCTCCCTAAGTGATGAATGTTGCATTTTCTCTTTTTGTAAAGAGAAAATATGGTGATGTACACTAGTGTTATTTTTTTATTTTGCGCCATTGGTGTCATTTAGCCATCTCCTACCCCCCCCCCCCCCCCTCATAACATATACTTTTTATCATAAGAATGAGTATAAGTGTAAAGTTATAATTAATCTTCTGTGAATGTTTCTGGCCTCTTTTTAGCAGACACTATTTACCCTCATCATAGCACATGCAGCATAGTTAGCTAATCACTATTCTACGCATTACTTGGTGAAGAAATGCTCATAAGATAAAATATTAACACCACTAATGACTTTTGTAAAGTTTAGGTTTTTTAATAATACTGTGTATGCATCATGTTATACACACTCATATACGGTATCTTATTTTTATTTATCTATTTAACATTGCCCAGAAATATTATGCTCACAATTGAAGGGGAAAGTGGGAGATGGGGTTCACAAACATTTAAAAAAAAAAAAATCTAATTTTGATACAGATGAAAGCGTTATGGACATATACGGCTTTTCTCAAAATTGTATGGCTCTGCTTGATTTATTTAGCTTGATTATACAGAGCATTAAAAAGTATATGTTGTACTTATAATGGTTCGATTTCATTAAGCGAACCTAAATGCCAAATGTTCGAAAACGCGCCAATTCTTGCGAATATTCTTCAATATTAATTTTAAATTTAAATTAATTGTAAAGATATAGGTTTGTTAGCTGTACTGTACTTCAAATCTTTTAAATTTAGAAGTATTGTAAAGTGGAGTATTTGTTTTAATCTAAAAATTGGGTTCATTGCAGGAAAAACTGGAGATTCCTGGACGTGATATGACGACCATGACAGTCAGAGTTTTTGGCTCGAAAGAGAGAAGAGTTTGGAGTAAATTATTGAGGGCATTAGGTCACTAAATATTTCAACAAGGGGAGAACAATGCAAAGAAATGGCATGTAGGGGACAAAATGGATTCGATGTTCATATTAAGCATTAGGGGATTCTGTATCCCAAAATCTATGAAAATGTAAAAACAAAAAAATGGTTTAAAATAATGTTTGAATTCGCTAACATGTTTTCCTAAAGTTCTAAAACGATTGGATAAATATTGGTAATTATTTTAAACTTCTTTTTGACTCATTATCATATGTGCCACATTCATTACTGTAATCTTTAAATCTAATCATCTCAGCTGGCAGTTTTTTTGGACATACATCTAATTAAAATGCTAAAACTAAAACAAATATTTATTAATCAGCTTGACATTTTTTTTACATAAATATAAAACTATATGGAATACAATTACAGATGGAATTATAAAAATATTAAACACAATTTGTTTTAAATATTAAAATTTTTAAAAATTAGTGTTTTTTTTGTGTGGAAAATATGGCTAGTTGTAACTTATTATTTTTTTTTCTCTTAAACTAAAATAATTATTCAAAGTCCGAACCATAAAGTTATTAAACATAAATCAATACCGCTTATAAAAAAAATCAAATCTGAAAAAGAAGAAGCGTTTTGAAAAATACCTTAAATCTTCGAAAAATGTAACAAAAATTTAATGTAAAAATTTGAAGGCATTTCACAAATATTTTCTTCTAGATGTTCTTTCCTGAATAATTTACATCTAACCATCACAAAATTATTAATTTTTTATCTCACATTATAGAAAATATTTATTGAGGTAACAAGTCTTCTTAACGTGCTTTTTTACTATAGTACATATTATATATAATACAACTATACTATTATAGTACATATGGTATACATACTACTATAGTACATATAGTATATACTAAATCCTATAGGTATTTGAAAGTCATATATATAGGTATCAGAAAGATAGGGGGGGGGGGGTCTTATCCTCTTATTCAATTATCATTGATAATAATTGAATAAGAGGATATTGCAAAAACGAGTTACTTCTTACACATAGAATTTTATTGCAATACTATAACACGATAGAAATAAAGTACTTTTCAATATAAGAAAAAAAAAATCGTTCGATGTACGTAGCATTTTAGAAACTACAGAGCAAAGATGCACAGATCAGATCGGTTTGTCCATTAAAAAACAATTTAGAACTACTTTAAAGATACTTTAGCGTTAGAACTCTTGCAAAACTCACGCATAGCTTTGAATGGCATAAAATAGTAATGGGGTTTCATATAACACTTTGTGGAATTTCAAAATAAAATAGTTATATGAGAGTTTTTTTTTTTAATGTTTAGAATCTTGTACGTCGATGTGTCTTAAATGCGTGACTAACTATCGTTTTAAAATCGTACGCATTTTATTTCACTTAGGTAAAACAACAGAATGGAAGAAATGTTACTTTTATAATGGGGATTAATTTTTTTTATTGAATCTCTGTTTTCCGTACTTTTTCTAAAATCATTATAAAATGTTTCAAATTTCAAACTTATATCGTTTTAGATACTTGATTTTTCCTGGTTTAATAGTTGAGTTTCTAAAATTGTAAAAAATAATCTATTCAACTTTATACACTGTAAACACCAATTTCATTACACTTTCAACTTGCTTTTACTGTATGATTTTCAGTAAAATTCTAATTTATTTAGTTATTTTTCAATGTTTTGCAAAGTGGAAAAAATGGTTTTTCGAATTAATAATGATAAAGAATAAGAAATTCGTAAAAATTTGACAATCTTTGCAAATGTGCAATCATTCTACAAAAATATGAATTTCGAAGCTTATAAATGACATTAACTAACTGCAATATATTTAACACTGTTTATATGTTAATATAATAAAGTAACATAACTGTATTTTTTTCAAATAAACTGTCAAAAAAAAGAATACATTTCAATAAAAATGGACGCCTTTGCTTGTTTTATTAATAAGTGAAACATAATGTTTTTAATGAAATAAAAAAAAAATCGTCTGCAGAACAAATTAAAAATGAATTAAAGACAAGTTTTAAATATTAGATGTTAATTTTCGAATATAATGATTAATAAAAAAAAAGGGCGATTTGTTTTTTCAAAATGCGCATTACAATTTGCTTTTTGAATAGACTGTTTTAAAATACTCCGTTAATAGTCAAATATACTGTGAAAACTTAAAAGTTCTTGTTCATTCTATTTTATTTTATCAAGTTACTAATTTGACTTGAAACTTTATTGACCCCACACAACCCCATCTTTGAATCGTAGTAGGTTATCTTAGGAAAATAATTATTAAAAATATTTATAAATCTCAAAATTAAATAAAAATAAGTGATTATGTTTCCAATAAATAAGTGAATGTTTTTGTAAAACAACTGTAATTTTATAATAATTTTTTCTTGAAAGAAAATGGATTTTGAATGTAAAATTGAGTTTTAAGACTCATTTTCCCACACCATACAGTAATGATTTAATTTTATATTTAAAATAAGTGTTTGCACTTGTTTACTCTCTTAATTTTTTATTCATTTTATAAAAAGAACTTATAAAATTCTTTTCAGAATATTTTTCACATTTTTAATGTTTGAGGTAAAATAAACGTTTAACTGAAACTTCAATATTAAATACATATTATTTAAATGTAAGCGAAAGAACTAATTTTTGTAATAGAAATCAAGTTTCAATACTGTGATTGATTAAAATTGGATTTACATTTGAATAACAAAGTATCATTTAACCTTTTGGGCCATTTTTACTCTTTAGTAATCTGTCGTCCGTCCATTCTAGACCTTGAAATATTCTATTTTCTTTAAAAAGTAATTTTTAATCACGACCATTATATAAAAAACGCAACTGATATATTGAGGGTAAATTATTGGAACTCCACCAAAAATACCGAGTACGGCATTAGATGAAATATTCGAATCCATCCGGACAAATTGGTGAAAAAGTTAAAAGGAACTGTCAAAAATCCTCGATTCCATAACCCCGGTGACATGCAACTCTCATCACGAAAAACCATATTTCATGTTTATAATCCGTGTTATGAGCATTTCTATGAAAGAGTCGACACCCTCTCTCTAACATTAACCCTTTCGCTGACAGATCTCCGAATTCGAAAACCTATTAACCCACTGCGGTCCATTTTTCATTGCCACAAAGCAATATGCGAGATGTCACGTTAGCCGTGTGTCGTTGCCATGGAAACCCAATAAAGTTTATTGTCGGAAATCATAAACAATTCATGCATAACGTTATGAAATCAATATGTAAAAAATGATGTTTCTTGACCGGTTTGGGCGTCTGCAAGCACGCAAAAGCATGATGTCCAACGGTTTGCGGTGTTTTAAAGGGAATGGATTTTGAATTGGACTTTATCGCTTTGGTGTGTTGCGTTTCATGTAAAGTATATATCTTCGTGGGATGTGATGGAAAAGTGTTGTTTTTTTATGATCGATCTATTATTGAAAGTTTTTTCTGATGTCAAATAGTTTTCGAACAGTTTTAAATTCCTTTAACTGTTTTCGGTTACTGAAATATCAATCTGTTATTTTATTTATTTAGTAGGTGTCAAATAAGTTGTAAAATATTTTTTATTCGACTCGTTACATTTTTCTTTTTCTAGAAAGGATTTTTTTGCAATGGTGATTGTTTATACAAAATTTACATAAAAGTTAAATTTATTTATTGATTGGCTTATAATAAAAGAAGCCTTTTTGTAAAATGATATTGAAGGTATTATTTCTTAAATTATATAATTGCAACTAATGTAACAGATCGTCAAATAAAATATTTTTCTTTTATCTCCCCTTTCCCCAATTAAATCTTAAATGTTTTCATTTGGGATCAATACTATTATAAGCAAAGTTATTAAGAAATAATATCTTAAGCAAAGTTATGGGTATTTTAACACATATTAACTATTCAAGTGTGGTGACAGCGCTCCGCTTCATCGGACGGCAACCACAAAGTTACTAAAAATAATATTCTAATCAGAGTTATTAAAAATAATATTCTAATCAAAGTTATTAAAAAACTCAAAAAACTGAATATAAGATTTCTGCATAAATTATTATACTTATAAAGTTAATTATAATTTTAAAATATTCATAACCAAGAAATTACTGACTTCATCATAAAATAAAATTATTTCCAATGCAATTATTAATTTGCTACTGAAAATGTAATAACAGTTGGCTATTATAGATTTAGCACAACCCTTGTTTTAAAGTCCTAATTGTTTTTAATTTTAATCCTTTTCATCTAACGTTTGTGGCATTAAAATCCAGTTTTGTCAATTTTAAATTATTTTTCTGTAAAATCTTCATAAACTTATAGGTTAATTTGGGTTTAAGCCTTAAATATTAAAATATATATATACAACGTAAGTACTTTCTAAGGACTTATTAGAGCGAATAAATTCAAATGATCCCAAATTAAACCTTAATTACAGGTTTCCTAATGCTTTCCGTGGTTTAATAATATTTGACTCTAATGCCCCTCTCAACGACGGCTCCGACATGTCGACTAGCTTGTAATCCTCTTCCATGCGTTAATTGGGCGAAGTACCTGCCACGGTTGTGAATGATTGAAACACTAGGAGCATTCTTGTAGTTTATGGCGTATCATTTAATATGCTCTGTTGTTATCAGTTTGACCATGATTATATATTTAAAGCATGCAGCTGTTTACTTCTGTATTAATGACTTTGTTTATTTAAACTAGTTGGTTGACTTAACGTTCAACTGAAGCTTCCCACCAATTTTCTATTCGCGATAGACACCGGAGATCGCTGTTCTTCTCCAACTTTCACACCACAACCAACGTGAGGACACGGGCAGATTTAATGTATCCTATCTCATTTTATACGATGAGTCTTCTGTTAGACTTAACTTGAATTGAGCTGTAGGTCTTCCGATTTTAAGTGCGACGTTGTACCAACTAGGCTTTTACAACTGTTGAATTTTTTTTTTTGCGATTGACAAACCACTTTATTGAGCAAATGTACTTGTCTAGTTTGACGCAGCAAATGGTGTCTCTTTTTTCCATTACTATTTCTATGCTACAATGGATATTCCATATGATTAATGTAGCATAATAAGTCCACAATTATCGTAAAATTGCAAATAATATAAATACTATAAACCCTATAAAATTTCCAAAAAATAATGTAAAAATGTTTGTAAGCTTTACAATTCAAGGGCAAATGTAGTTTTGTTACGTGAAATCCCGTTATCAATTATTGAGTGTTCGTAATTTTAAAAAAAAGTGCTGGTTCTTCATTTACACTGTAGTTGTCGTGCTTTTTCATGGCACAAAAGTAGCCGCGCGTCATCTCTGAGTAACCTCTATGCAATAATACTGACTATCTACTTCTAAACTTAAAGGAAATAAATAAATTTACTGCTATACAAAAATATACTTCTTTACACGACCAGGTCGCCCGGTCTCTATCTAGCTGAAGAACAGCTCAATCAGTTTACATATGTCTGGCGCCTTCATCGTATACTCCGATGAATCGGTCTGAATCTTATAGATTGACACCGAGTTATACACCACATTAAAGATTAAAGATACTGCTTTACAAAAATATACTGCTATACAAAATATACTGCTATACAAAATATACTGGTATGCAAAAATATTTTTATATTAAAAAGATGTTGAATAAGAGTTCGAACATGCCCGCGCTGCACATAACAATGTTGTCCTGACATTTTTTAGATGCCGAGAGATTACTGGAGGATCAAAATGACTTGAAATATTTTTTCATTTAGTGCATGTTTTTAAGCTTGAAGTAAAGAGATTTTAGTTTGTAAAAAAATATCGAGTTGTGTTATTTTCAATTAATTTGTGTTGCTAGGAATATTAGAAAAATAAGATTACGAGGCGCTGTCATTTTTATTTGCGACTGTTTTCTGAAGAAACTGATTAATATTTCCAAAACTTATGCGAGTCGATCCTAATTTCTAATTAATACATTACTTCAGATCTCATATCTATTTATAACTTACATATATATGTTGAAGAAGCAGGGATAAATTCTGATTTTGAAAACATAATGCTTGTTTACATATATAATCTATTATTGGAAGAATTACATTGCAGTCTGAAATAAAATTAAAATTTTCGTTGTCCTGTAAAATAAAGACATTATCCCTCTAATATCACAAAGTATTTTCTAAGAGTTATGATACTCTTAAAAAAAGTTATTTCCGTTTTAATTACTAAATTTGGAATTTTTCTAGATTTTATATTCTGATGTGTGTTGATAGATATATACAAATATTTATGCCATACTTTCGAATAATGATTATATATAATAACGTCTATTATGTGGTTGATTGTATATAAGCATTTTTAATGCGTATATAAGTAACTTTTCTATTTTAGTATGGTTTTAAACTTTAAATGGTTAATTGCATTTTAATAAATTTGAGACTAGAAGTTTTTCCTTAAGAGGGTGGTCGAAGTTTTTAAGATATTTTCTATGTACTTAAAGACGTGAGATATCACCTATACTTGGGGACAGCCTAAGTTGACCTTAAAGCAATTGAATATTTATACATATCATAGCTTCCACTTCATGTTAAACTTAGGTTGTCCCCAAGTATAATACCATTTCGTCACTAACACCTCTGCTCCATTTCAACCCCTACTTTCCAGAGAGTAGCATTATGACTTGAGTATTCGTGGAACAAAGGGTAAAAAAACAGAGAACGTTTTGTCTACACAATCCATCCTCCCACACCCATTTGCAGAACTACATCAACATTTACTCCCAAGTGGCAGACAATCCATTCTTGACTTATTTTTTTGCGATGAATTCGTCGGCCATGAGAACAGCGGCTGAGAATTTTTCCGGATGAGGTCATTTTTTTATCCGTAGTTCAGCGCGAACATAGAAGTCAAGTGACGTCGTCGAAGTCTTTGATGATAAAGTGGCTTCGTCTCGTACATTTCCCACAACCATGTTTTTCAGCAAATGCCATAGGTTAACGATAATGCCCGGGACTGTTGTTTTTAAGTGCCGGTTTGGTTTGCTTTTGCCGCAGACTCGGGGTTGTTTCCTTTTGTTTCCGAAGGCGGAACCAAAAGCAAAGCTTCCTATTTCCGTATCACATGAATTTGAATTTAACTAACGGTCGAGTTTTCTAGCTAAAGGGGAAGAATAAATGATTTGCTTCTTACATTGAACCCTAGGGATTGAATTAGTTTAATACTATTAGAATTTTATATTTTTCATTTTGAACCATTATGGTTTGAGGAGTTCAACATCTGAGTTAACAATTTTATATTTGTCTTTTTGAACCATTATGATATGAGGAGTTCAACATCTGAGTTAGCAATTTTATATTTGTCATTTTGAGCCATTATGGTATGAGGAGTTCAACATCTGAGTTAGCACACCATGCAACTGATGTAGACGTGGGGATGTTTGGCGCAATTACTAATTCATTGCACTCTCAATTGGAGATTCGAACCACAACCCTCTGGTTATGAGTCTGGTACTGTAGCGTTTGCGTCACCCGTTGGCCATATGTGTGGTAAAGAATTTATATTACAACCCCAGTTGCAGAAAAGCGGCGATGCGCGTCGTATGTCGCAGATTTCGGACACAAACTGCGGACATATTTTTGCAGAAGTTAATCTACATACTTTGTCGTGGCTGCAATACTTTAAAAAATAATTAGAATAGAAGAAAGTAATTGATTCTTCTTAAAACTAATTTTTCTTACCAGATGAAGAAAGCCAAGAAGATTAAAAAAAAAAATTCTTTAGCTTTTTTATGAGTTTAAAACGTTGGTACTTTATTGCTTGAGAGCGATTGATACGTCTTATCTTGAATGTAATGAGTTAGGAGCAAATAAGTAAAATATAAAGACAAGATTGATTCTTTAGTCATTGTTACTTTTTAATAAGATATGTATACTAATATATATGTATGAATGACTTGGGGAACATTTTTACTTTGCATAATCATGAAGTAGACCATTTAGAAGTTTTTTGCTACCGGGTATTACACTGAAAAAGAACAGGCGACACACAATTTACGTGTTCAAATGTTTTAATCTACTGCATGTATTACAGATCCACTAACTGTCATTACAAACATCCTTTTTCTGATTTATCAATGTGCAATGAACAATGAGTCATGTCGTCCCTAAAGCTTTAAAAAATAAATCAGAAATATAAATTTGCCACAAAAGTTTAACAAGTAAAATAAGTCAGTAAAATGTAACGGATATAATAAATTATGAAATTATAGAAGCAAATAAAAATTAAGTTATTTAGTTTTTTGTGGTTGCAAGATACATTTTTGTTTAGAAATGTACTTATTTAAGTTATATGCTATGTCCGACTAGACAAGGTTGTATGGCCGATGTGGCATGTAAGATTCTTGATTTTTCTTTTGTCGCTGCACTTTACAATATTAAATATGCAAATTTCTCTCTTTTTCCATTCTTGTCCATTTGCAAAAGTAATAGATCACGCTTTTGACATTTCGCGAGTGTAGCTTAAAATAACCACATGGTAATGGTGCGGAAAGCATTAAAATAAATCGAAAAATCGATCGACAGACAAAAAGAGAGTGAAAGTCATCAAATCGTACTGCATCTCATATTTACTAAAAAAAAATATATAAAGAATATGATATTTTTTCCTATCTTCTCCAGACAATCGATTAGTAGAATATGCAAAAAAAAAAATTAGTCAAAGTTAACGCACTATCAATTACATCATCAAGAATTTTTTTTTGATGCTTTAATTTGCACGAACGTGAAATTAGAGCGTTTTTTTTTAACGAAGCGCTAATGACAATTTAGCTTTTTTGCTGCCTCTTTCGTCGTAATTACCGACGCGGTATTTAATGTCTTATTTCCGGCTACTTTGGCCGAAACTTTGTATCTAAAAAAGGGGGGCAACTGAGCAAAAGTTGCATCTTCTTCTACTTCGCAATCTTGTTCTCGTAATGAGTTTCTTGGCGTTTAATTCTTCGGAATTCCAATTATTGAAGATTCGTTATTGCGTAATAGATAAACAGGTGTTTGCTTGAGACTTTGAGAATTTCCGACATTTTGATCACGACGTCAAGCAAAGTTACCAAAAGTAAAAAGTCATGATGTTTGCGATATTGATTTAGTTTCAATAATATTAGAGGGTATAGTTTCTAAATGGAGAGTTTCTCTATAAAAGAAAATGATTGTTAAAATTTTATATTATATTTAACTAAAAATAATAGGATACGTCTTTATAAAGCATGTTTCTTTGTAAAGTACATTTATAAATCATGTTTCCTTGTAAAGCCTTTTATAAAACGTGCTTCCTTGTACAGCATGTTTTATAAACCATGTTTATAAAGCATATTGCCTGTAAAACATGTTTACTTGTAAAACATATTTATAAAGCGTATTTTATTGTAAAGCATGTTTCATTGTAAAGCATATTTATAAAGAGTGTTTCCTTGTAAAGCATGTTTATAAAGCATATTTCCTTGTAAATCGTGTTTATAAAACATTTTTCCTTGTAAAGCATCTAAATAAACTATGTTTCCTTGTAAAGCATGTTTATAAAGCGTGTTTCTTTGTAAAGCATGTTTTCTTTTAAAGCGTTTCCTTGTAAAGCGTGTTTATAAAGCAGGTTTCCTTGTAAAACACGTTTCCCTGTAAAGTATGTTTCCAGGTGTACGTGATCAGAGCATTCTGTTGATAAGGCGAGTTCGGAACTTTCCACTGTTTAATATTTCAATGTAAAATAAAAAATTTAAATTGCACATGCATGTAAAATATAAAATAATACTTTTTATTAATTAAAAAAATTATTTACTAATTAGTATGACTAAATATCATTATTACGTAAGTATGTCGAGTTTCAATTCGATGTGACATTTATAGAGACTTTTGATTTGACACTAAATTTAATCGCAAGTTTTGACGATACAGCGACAGCAGAGTTGTACAAAATGACTTAATAATAAATTTATCCGTTGTCTATGACACAAAATACTCTTCAAGAGTTTACACATATATAGATTAATTATCATTTAATGCATGTTTTTTGTTGCTAGTACTAACTGACGCTAAATATAGCTTTTGCTTCTCGCCATATTTTACATTTCCCACTCTTTTGTTTGATTTGTAACGCCTTAAAATCAGCCACATGGGGTGTCACGATAGAAACATCATGTTACGCATTTAGGGTAATCCATTCCGACACTATAACTACGTTACAAATTTATGGCACGAATGGCATAAATTTGGTCTCGTTCGATAAAAAAATTAGGCGCTGATGCATGTAAAATATTGAAATAAGTATCGTAAACTGGGGTTACTTGGATCCAAAGTAAAAAAAAAAAAACGTTTTAAGTCACACCTGCCTGTTGTTACCTGTTGGTTAAATCCCTACCTGTTGCAGAAATGGTGATTTACGTCTATATTTTCATGACAGCTGCCACAGGAGTCACAGGAGTCAAAACATGTTTTTCTGAGGGTCCAAGTAACCCCCTCAAGGTTCAAGGAACCCCAGCTTACGGTATGTAAAACATTGAAAAAGAACGTATGGTTCATCAACGACGTTACATCTAACATATTTTTTTTATCTTCCTTCTGCTGATGAGATTTACGTCGTCGATAAATTCCCATTTCTGTAACCCGCTGAAGACGTTTCGCGTAAAACCCACCTGGCCGTGCTCCGACAGAGTCGCACCCCATTTTTTAAAAACTAAATACTATGGATGTGTGGAATTCATACACTGTAAAAACTCCACGCACCTTCTCCCATTCGTCTCTCTCATTCACAAACATCGGCCCCTTACGTAATACATCAACAGGAGAACGTACAAACACAGAGAGTGAGCCCTGCTGTTTCTCATCGTATTATGTTCTTCTCTTGCAAGAACCCCCCCCCCTCCCTTTCGCTGGGACTATTTTTGGCTCGGCACTTCTTCCAATGATACCATCGTAATTGAGAGGAGAAGTTCCTTTCGAACGATAAACCGATAGAAGGAAGGCCCAATTATCGCTCCTTCTCTCTCTCTGAGAGATTGACTCTCTTGTTCCAGGTGATTTCACACTCGGCGAGCAGGCAGCGGATAAATCTCCTCTGACGAATCTCGTATTGCTAACAGGATTCCCGGTTGTCCGCTGTTGTTTTGCTTTTGTACACTGTAAAAAAATAAAAGGTGCTTAAAAATGAGTACATGAACCTACTAGTTTTTCTTTGGGTATAATTCCATCATAAATGAGCAATGACTTACTCAAATTTAAGTAACTGTACTTTCGTCACAGAAATGAGCATTATAATTCTACATTCCGAAATGGTTTACGTGATTTACTTGTGAGATACTTCATTTTTCTACACGTCTGTCCTTTAAAAATTATGTATTCGGGGCCATGGAATGTACTAAAAAATCAGTACATTTTACATATTTTTGAGTACCTATTTTTAACAGTGTATGGCAACATTTCTTTGGAAAATTGTTAAATATTTGCTGTTTCGCCCGGCTAATAGAAGAAAAATTAAATAATCGGTTAACAATATGAATGAATATTTTTAGACGAATCTTGTACTGGTATCATGGTTTTTTGCAATGGTTTTTCTTTTCAGTTTTTTTTGGCTATACAGACCTTAACAACCGAAAAGTATAGTCACTCCCTTCACCATCCCTTGGAGTATCCAGGATCAAAACTTTTTCTTTGAAATTTCTGGATTTCCAATTATTATCTGCTAGCTCGGTTTCACATGCGTTACCTGATTGGTTTGTTCTCCCGGTTTATTCCTTCTCTTTTATTTCCTCGAAATCAAAATAACTGGTCTATTGTTCAGACATCTCCGGGTACATCTCGGAATGTGAGCTTTTCCGTCAGTTTTCCCGTCGTATCATAATTGTCAGAAAGAGTTAGTTCGCCATAGCAATGTTCAGGTTCGCAATAGAAAACTTTCAATTGTTTAAAACAATAAATAAAAATTAATTTATTTTTAAGTGTTTCCTTGTTGTCCAGATCTTAGGATTTTATAACAATGTAGAAACTATTATTTTAAATGGCCGTTTAAAAAAATGGCTTCTAAAACCGTTGTAAACAAAAAACTCAACAGAATTTTGAAATTTCAAGCCTCAACAAGTCCTCGCACAATTATGGATTAAATAGCATATATATAAATTTTCAGACACGTCTACTCAGACGTGTTTTGCGTGCCACACACCCAGACTCTTTTATTGTTATAGATGGTTTAATTAAAAGCTTGCGAAAAACTTAAGTAAATATTTCTATTGGATAATTCATGAATATTAACATATTCGTTTGACGGCGGAGCTCATTCAAAACGCGTTTTGTCACATTACACAATTCGTGGGAAAATACAAACGACTTTCTCTAAATGTATTGATTTCTATGTAGAATTTTTGCAGACCAATTTCAATGGGGCAGAATGTGTTTCGGACTAATGAAATAGTTAAGTGCAATAGAAAATTCAAAAGCGAATTCGATGATTTTTTTTTTCATTTTCGACAAAACACGTTTTGTTGGTTCCTCGTTTAATGGATCAGTAAATACAGCTATATACTAATTGAAATTCGGAATAATTGATAGTTAAGTACACATAAACGTGACATAGATAGAATTGATGCTTTTGAAAATGAAAACATTGACTACCTTATTTTTATTTCCTTTTATTGCGATAGGTAAAAACTTAAGTTAACTGAATGAACAAACTTTCACGGTTGATCAAAGATTTACACTAAAAGTTGAAAAATATTGTACCGTACTAAATTAAAATAAACTTTTTCCAAAGAAAATAACGAATAATAAATAATGTTGTGTACTTTTATTAAAGAAAATTACATTTAATGATAAATAGCTTAGTTACTGTAAAAAAATGCTATTTTTAACCGACTGAAAATCGCACCAACCAAAACCGTTAAAGCGCGCCAAACAATACCGCCAAAGCGTGCCAAAAGGAGCCACAATCTGGAGTTGTTATTATTAGGGATGAACCGGATAGTGGTTTTGCCGGATACCGGATATCGGATATCCGGCGCACATTACAAACCGGATATCGGATATCCGAACTAGATTTTGCCGGATATCCGGCAGTTTCTTTTTTATGAAAATATCTTCTCATGCACAATAGAAAATACGGAAATCGGTCAAAAATTACGAAATATTTTTTTATTCTATAATATTCCCCAATTACTTACCCTTAAGGTGATACCAAGATTGAATAAACATTCAAATAACTTTTTTATTTACAAAGGGTTATTCTAGGGTTCAGCTAGCAATGAACGTATGTTTTGTACACTTTAAACTCAATTTCTGAATAATTGTATTTTTACCATATGCCCTTTCATTCCAAACATAAAACTCAAGTTTACTTAAACTTTTGAGAAATTTATTTTTAAATTCAATTTTATATTAGTTGTGAGATGTATACCTTCCACCATAACGATTCGTTAAAAAAATGTAATAGAATTTTTAAAGTTAAAAACGAGAAAAATTCAAGGGAGAATCTGCACACTGTTAATACATTGGTAGAATTTTCAGGAAAATACTTAAATACCATATTCTTAGCAAAGATAATTGACCCGCCACAAAAAAAATCTTCGATGTTTTATTCATCCGGATATCCGGCTTGGAAAATCGGATATCCGGCACTTTACTTCCGGATATCGGATAGTTGAAAATCAGCCGGATAGGCCGGATACCGGATAGTTACCGGATATCCGTTTCATCCCTAGTTATTATTAAAACTAAACTTTAATAACTTATGTTTATAGACTATTCCACTGGAAGTAATTATGACGTCGGGGAAAACTTAATACACCTCATTAACCCTAATAGAAGAAGATAAAAAAAATCATATCTTTGCAAACCAGTATCTGAATTACATATTTAGATATTAGAATTGCAAGCTGTGTTTTTATATTGCATCTCAATTTATTTAAATTTCAAATTAGTCTAAATGTCGAATGTTTTTGTTCATCTGTAATTCAGATTAAAAAGTTCTCTCCTCGTTTGTTTGTTTTTAAGACAATTTCTCTTTCCAAGTTGTGTGATTACTTCTCCGTCTTTCGTAAATCCACATGATTTTTTTTTGGGGGGGGGGGGGTTCAATCACGAGAACAAATAATCAACTCCAAAATGGGTAATTGAAATGCCGGCATTTCCGTTGGTTGTGAAATGCGGAAGAAGTGTGGGGTACAATCATTCGTTTCCGTAGTTGCATTTTGAATGTTTGGATGATTTTTGCTTCCCAAAAAATCAGAGTGCACGCAAAATACTTCCCGTAAGCATGAAAATATATATACGAAAAAAATATTTGAAAACCAATTTGACCCATGTAACTATCAGGGGTTTAGTTCTCAAGAAGCATAGTGAAATTACCCGATAAATGAATTCATTTGCACGGTTTTTAAAACATTTTTTATGTACTATTGCCTAGGTAGGCTAAAAGGTAGGCAGGCATTCTTAAAAATATTTAATAAAAACTTTGCTCCAATAATTTTATTTGGCAAAACAGGAAAATGATATATGTGTCATAATCTGTTTTAATGTGACATTTTACACCAAATGCTGTCTTTTACAAATTAGTTAGTTTTACAAATTTATAATTATAACATGGAGACATCATAGTATTAAAAACATTATATTTTTGGATTACAAATGGTGGATTAAAATTTGCACAGTTCAGAGTTATCGAAAACTTAGTGATGCATGGTCTAGTTTGTATTAGGGGGTTTGACTATTGTGGTATATCCTGAATTGTCTTTAAACTGCTGATCCAGTCTCTTAACAATGAGAATAATAATAAAAAACACTTTTGAAACATTGAAATCGGTTGTGTAATTTTTTTAATTTTTTATATGGCTTTAAAATAAAATGTGGCAAACTGCAATTTATTATCGATTTGAAATGGTTAGAAATAAATGTTTTTTTTCCGGCTCCAAGCAAAAACAAATAATGGCTTTCTCCCCTTTACATTATCGTAAAAACAATTTTGATGATCGCTAATTTTCATAAAAACGAGATTCTTACCAAATTGAAAAATATAATATTCCTTGGCTGACATTATTAAAACCCCTTAAATTGAAATCCATTTTTTGAATCGTAACTCAAGTAACTGCCAATAAAATCTTGCTTTGCTTCCAAATGTAATGGTAGCACGGATTTGTCTTTGTATATAAGCGAACTGTTAGCTCAATCAAACATTAACTATAAGCTCGCCCATTTACCTTTGCTTGGTGGTTTAATCCAGTAAATCCCGAATTAGAAATCTACGTGATTTCGTCAAGGGAACCATTAGTTCCTTTATTGCTTTGATTAAATCTTGATTTTACTTGGTAATGGACGCATTGTCATTTAATATACGTAATTAGTCTGACTTATTTAATGTGTGTGGGATTTTTGGGACATCTAATGGTTTCTGAAAGATATCTCTTATTACTTTATAATTCGTTGAATGAAATAATTATAAAAAGGAGCTTTCTTAGTAATTGAATAAACTGTTTAAAATTTGATTTATTTATCTTTCTGTTTAGGTTAATAACATATTAAAATTAAATACTGTTTATATAAAAAAAACTAAATAAAAACAATGAAGACATTTATCAATTAATTGAACATTAACAATTTTGAAGACATTTAACATTAACAACATTTAACAATTACAATGAAGTGGTCAAGACAAACGGGTTTTCTTGAGCAAGAAATCTTTAATCTTTAATATCAGTTTACAAGTGTGGATATAATATTTTCGACTATTTTAAATAAGTAATAATTTCTTACTTTAAGAACGTACTTGACATTTAACTTTTTTACGGAACAGTTCATATAATATATGTTCCTTTCCCACAAAATTTCTCGATGATAAAATAAGACATTTTGGATTCAGTGAGAAAAAAAAGCTAACAAAAGAACGACGATTTCGAAGTTAAGACCATTTCGAAGAACTGGGAAATAAAAGGACAATCTGCTACTAGATTGAAATGATTTTTGTAGTAAAATATTTTTTCGGTTGCGTTATCTAATCGATGACATTGAAAAGCAGATACCTGTTATATATATATATATATTTAATATTTTTATCAAATGTATTCAACGTTTATATAATCTAAAAATCGAATATTCTATCATGGTCTTCATACCAGAATACTTTTTCTCTTTTACGATATCACCCATCCTTATAGCTAGCCGATATGGTTGCTGCTAAAACTATTTTTTAGCTTCTGATTAATTAGGATTAGACCAGGCAAGGTCTTGATTTAATGGGTTTGGGAAACGTGACACTTCTGGTTGGCTGACCAAAAGGACATCTTTTGCATGAGTGGAATTTAAGTGCTTTTACACAGATGATTCTTGCCAAAACGCTTAATGGAGCTTGAACATCACGTATTATAACTTTTTAAGAAAATGAGTCGAGAATTATTATTCTACAGTTCTCATGAAACTTATATTTTCTGAAAGTTTTTAATCGATTATATTTTCATAATTTTGTATTAATTTCTTGATAAATGGATTTATAAGTATTCTTTTTGTAAAATTTTATAGTGTTTCTTAAGTACTTATTCACACGAAATATCTAAAAGATACACCCTAAAGACCTACAAAAATTACTCTCCCCCCTCGCCCAAATAGATAATTTCCAAATGGCCGACAAGATCCGAATTGACAATCCTCTCATTACGAGCTCGCCGCTGTTCCAACCAGGCGTTGTATATAGGTTTAAATCAGTGGTTGCCACCCGTGGTCCATAAATCACTGGTGGTCCGTGAGAGAGTTTAAAGTGGTCCGTAGGGATATTGTTCAATAACCCCCCCCCCCCCCCCCCACACACACCCTTTTTTTAAAAAACCAAATAAGAAAAACAGTCGTTGTCTGAAAAACCAATTCCATATATTTCATATTTTTGTTTTAAATTGTAGTAATGAACCTTAAAAGAGTTCTAAATAATTTTGTTGGAGAAAGCATAATTTTCACTTTCTAAAGACACTGTTGATATATTTTATATATTGGAAGTATGACAGATACCTATTTTCAAAAATTTGTAATGTTAATTCAATAGGGTAATATTATTTACGAACTGTAACTTACTCTTTCAATTTTCAATTTATTTAAAAAATAACTGATTTTTAATACCCGATTTTTTAAAGTGGTGGTCTACGACTTTTCAACACAATGAATGGTCCGTGACCATCTGTTTAGATAAATATCTAACGCTATATTTACTAACATTTTATAACATTTATCTTTAAAAATATTTAAACTGCAAATGTTTCATACTAATTACTATTTTCTATTTAGGTGCATTTCTGTTAATTTTCTCCATGTATATCCCCTTAAGTGCTATTTGTTAGATATTGAACTAATTTAGTGTAGTAGCTTTTTTGGTCACGTAGCGGTATAGAAACACGAACCAATTCTGAAATTCATGAAACGGCAGTACGTAATTTAAAATTAATGATCTCTCAAAAATATCCCACTACTCTGTGATAGAACAAAATCGACGACTGAAATGACGATCCAAAAGAAATGTCATTTCAACCGCCATTTTTGCGGCTTCAAAATTATAATTAATAAGTTGATCGCAAAACTGTAAAAAAAAAAAAAAAATTCTATCACAGAAATTTAGTATTATTTTTGCGCTAGTCTAGTCGTGTATCTTTATTTATTTAAGTGTAGCGGATTTTTAATAAATTGGAATTTAAAAATATCTCATAAAATTAGGCTTCTACTTATTTGAAATGGAAGATAAAACCCGTTTAATATCACCAAATATTAATTTTATTTTACTTTGTGTTAGTTTTAAATTAAGTGTTAAATTAATTACTTACGAAGTCATGCTCGAAACTATTACTCTATTTATTTGTATGAAATTAACAAAAATTAGGAACTTTTTACGTTGCGGTCCACTTTCCTATATTTTAGTATTTGAAGCAAATTCGAACAAAATAAAATAAAAACAATTATATATTCGTTTATAAAAAAAAATCTCGTTTTATATCTCTATGTAGAATGCATGGTCACGGAACCAGACTTATGATTGCAGAGTACCGAATTCGAATTTCAAGCAAAGGCTCAGAACGTAGTTGTTGCATGCACCTTAAGTCTGCCATGGCACAAATGCCCTCAAATTGATTTTGTTGTTGAAGCTTGGAGAGTGTGTTGAGAACTGGGGTGTTGTTGTTGTCATTCAACCTACTACAGGATATGTAAAATCATATTATATAATATAGATAAGTCCAGATTTAACTACGCAGTAGACTACTAAGTCATTTACAAAAAAAATATCAATCTCGTTTTATATCTCTATGTAGAATGCATGGTCACGGAACCAGACTTACGATTGCAGAGTACCGAATTCGAATTTCAAGCAAAGGCTCAGAACGTAGTTGTTCAGTATTCAAAAAAGTATTTGAAAAAACTATTTTTCTATATGCAATTGTCAGAAAAGATAAAAGAATACCATGTGGAAGTCCACTGGAGCTAGTTAAATTACGTTAAGGCAATAATTGTCTTAGAGATTATTTATAGAACAGTCTCTGACTAGACTAATGTTACTGCCCATGTGGAATCTCTTACTCAGGAAACAGACTGTTTATCCGGATGTTGTTTTTCCATAAAATATTTTTGCGGCTCCCTAAGGTCATCTTTCAGGAAAAGTATCTTCTTTAAATAAGCTCAGGAATTTTCGAGATCCATGCCGCTCTCACAAAAAGAAGATTTCTGTGTATATTTTTAAGCAAATAAAGGGGACGGTAATAAGTTTTCAAGATAAAAATGTCGGATTTGAATCCCAACGATAAATGACGGCGAAGAATGATAGGGTAAATTAAGTTTTCAAAGTTTAGTAGTCGTATAAACTTTTAGATAATTTTTTTTAATTTTCATTATGCAAGAGTTATTATTGTTTGTTGTTTAACACAAGTATTGTTTTCGAGTTTAGATTAATATTTTTACCAGTTTTAATCTTCCATAAGTCCAAAAATTGGTTCATAAAACTGGTTTGTGTGTTTGTTAATAATGTATCTTCATAACGGATAAAGCTACGACAACCAAATTCGACACGAAGTTACTATTGCCTATGGGTTATGAAATCCAAGTTATCGTCAAGAAAGTGTTAGAAGATGCTTATCACGATTTTCTGAAGATATGGATTCTATGATCTATAAGAAGTGCAGTAGCTTCGGCAGTTAAAATAAGAAAATTCAGTTCTTATTTTAGCTACTTTTTTGTATTTTGTACCTGGGCCACATTACAGGTAAAAAATATCTGAATACTGAGTTTGAGTCAAATAGATGGTGTAGTTTTAGTGAAAATAGAACGTAGCTAAACTGTATTATTATTTACTTTTTAACTCCCTCAACATGGCATCAACTTTCGACTTCTATACTTTACCAACGGCGCAAAGAAATTTTCTACTTTTTGTACCAATTGATTCCCTATTTTCTGTAGTATAATCTTTTATAAAAGTTTTTCAGTTTAAAATCTGGCAACACTGATATATTGTTGATGTTTTGCAAGCATGTCGGCGAGGCGAAAAGTGCAGTGTGAAATATTGTATAAATTTTAATAAATAAATATTTTTTCCGTAATTTTTGCAGTGTATTTTGAATGTTGAATAAGTAGGTAATCAATAAATGAAAAGTAAAATTGAAAAATTTGAGATTTTACATTAATTTTTACTTTTTAAAATTTGGTTCAAATGGTCTAAACATTTGTATAAAATATCTTTATTACCATAGATTATCAGATTTTAAAAAAGAAATTTTTTATCACATAGTTCAAAAAGCCTGTTAATAAATAATTCAGTTTACTTGTTACCACTCTTTTCATTAGAAATGATCATCTAAGAAATATTGTTAATTTTACTGCTTATAATTAAAATCCTATTTACACTGGAATATTTTTTAAAAATTCTATTTTGAGTACTTTTTAATTAATTATTCAGATAATTGCACTTGGCATAACATTCTGGTGAATTTATTTTAAACCCGGTAAGCAGCCATTCGGAAGTTTAAAATTGGCAGTCTTCCATTACACGTTATTCAGCAGAAGCAAATTTTGTTTCTTTCCTCAAAACGATTTGCGATGTTCTTTAAGTGTTCAGCCCCCAGTAGCGAAATTTGGGAATATTAGTTCGGGAAGCTATCGATTTTTACTTTTCTCCATCATATTTCCACAGCCGCGGTACTGAATATGCCTTAAATGCAAATCGTCGCATGTAAATTCTATTAACAAGGTTCCGAACCGTTGGGGAATTTCTGTAGACGGTGGATTTTGAATCCTTTAGAAACTATGGAAGTTTTATTTTTTGTTAAGTCGATTAGCTTTACGCAGTTACAAGAGTTTAGGAATTCTTTTGATTCTAAAACTTTTTTGTGCCAGAGAGATGAGATTGCGGTTGTATAAATTTATGAATAATTTTTTTTAAATGCATGCAGTTAAAAAAAATATGTATTTGTAATGTTATTTAATATATTGTCTCCTTTTCCTGTCAACTATCTGTATATCTTAGTTTTGCAAAAAAAAATCTTGTCGGTTCTGACCGGAAGCATATACCTCTTTCCTGGAAATACAAACGTAAAAAGTGACGTCACTTGAAATATCAAGCGGAAATACAGCTGTTGCGGTCATTTGCTATTTTTATTTTGGTTTAATAGAAAACACCACGTGAACTTGAGTCAGTTTTGTTTAATGAAAATTAATTTTTTCAATTCAATTTTCCAGAAAATACTAGCTTGATATAATATGGCTTTGACCAATGAGTGCTTAGGGTGGTTATATGATAATATTAATTATATAAATACTTAATTACTATTTTGGGTGAAAACCTTTAGTTCAATGTACTTGCTATTAAAACCTGAACAGTTAACTAGTAATATATAATTCTTTTATTAAACTCGTTGTATCGACATACCATTTTAAAGGCCATTTAGTTCCAATTTCCGTGAGGAACAGGCCCCGTGAGAAATTGCTACGAGGGTCTACAGTGTAGGTAATTCAGTGTTCACTCTAGGCGTTTTTTGAAGAGCGGTCCGCCCTGCCCGCCCTTTTTTTTTTTAATATTTTTTTTATCCTCATGCCCCTTTTTCAAAAATGCCGCCAAATTTTAAAAAAAATTCTGCTCCTCTTGCCCTTTTCAGTCAAGCACAAGCATCCTTGCTTCCTTAACTGTCTTTAAAAAATTGAATCGATTAATTTTTTTTTGTGTAAATTGGAATTAAGCGAATTATGACAGTAGAAAAACAAACTCAAACTCCTTTTTAACTTTCGCGGGTTGTGCAATCTCGATGATTCCGATATTTCGAGTACGGAGCATTCTACGAATCCCATTGGTTGCATGTATCCACATAAGAATGCAAAGGTTTTTTTCTGTGTTTTTTTAAAGAGAAGATGGTTTGGGGCGTATTTGCAAGATTATACATTTTTTTACCAAATTTTGGATTTAAGTAGCCTTTTCATCAGTTTTGTAAGGAGTCTGATTAGGGCTACTTACAGATTTTGTATTTTAGGGAAAACATTAATTTTTAAATATAAAATTCGAGATAGGACTCGAACCGTCAACACTAGCCCAATATGCAGCTTTAACGCAATGTCAACCAACAAATCGTAACTTTTTTTATTTGGTCACGGGTCCGATGTGTCAAGGGTGGCCACGCACACACCAAACTTTTTTTTTAAAGTGCCCTTTTAAAAACAATAAGTGCCTTTTCAAAAACGAGGTGCCCTTTTACTACCAACATCGTCCCTTTTTTATTTCTATATTGAACACTGGGTAATTCATTTTTTAAACCAGGAGAAGTGAACCAGGGACGGGAATTCTGCGCCAATTGCGCCAGAGAGCGCCAAAAGTGGTATCCTGCGCCAGCCTGCTACAAAACCACATTTATGTGCGATTCTGCGCCAATTTTGTTTTAAATCCTTGTTAAACACGTGCGCCAAATGCGCCAAGTCTTGGTGCCCGTTTGTCTGGCCATAAACGAAGTTAAGGCAACCTTAGGAAGAGGAAATGGGAGAAAATTTAAGCAAATTTTTCTCAAGTTTAAATAGTAATTGTAGAAATGTAGAGTACGAATGGGCATGCTATACGTCAAGCAGAGAAATGGAATAATTCGCGTTTATATTCTTTTGTTATATATTTTAATTTATGGAAACCTTGAACTTGTAGAAATTCGTTAAACGCGATCTGCTGCGATCTCCGTTGGAAGACTTTCAATCCTTTTGCATCCGATATACAAGTTCATTATATTTCACTGCTTCCTGTTTTATCATGATTTGTTTTGCACTACTTAACAAAATTACATTACATTTTTCGAAAATATAATTAAATTCACGAAATTGAAATTTAGGACTTGTAATTTTCAGTAATAAAAATGGATTTTTTAAAAAAAAATCTTGTTTGGATGGTATTAAAATTCCAATTTAATCCTTTGTTGTTTAAATGTTCATATATTTTATTAAATTAATTATTTTTATTGGAAACTTTTTTTTCTAACAACCCTCCAACTTAAAAAAAAAAAAAAAAAAAAAAAAATGCTTTTATTTAGCTTTTTGAAAGTTTTCAAATTTCTCATTAAACTAATTTTTAAGTTAATAACTTAAGTGTAATTTTTAATGATTTAGATTAACATGCTTAAAATATAGCAAGGTATGTTTTCTATAAATTTATTACTATTTAATAAATCTAGTTTGTGTGGAAAAGTTAAGGAATTTTATATCCTTAGACAGTGGTGACATTCTAAATTGTCTTTTTCATGTACAAGGTATGTGATATTGTAGTTTGTTAGTGTTTTGGTTTATTGATAAACCACATTTTACTAAAAAATTCAAAATTGACTTACTTATATACTTATATATTGTAAAATATTGTGTAAATGGGTTAATTCTTAATTAAAAACTCTTTTGGTTAAATATTTTTAACTGCTTTAAATGGTCTCATAAAGCTTAAGAGTATAAAAAAGATGTAAACAGCAAAATACAGTTTTAGGGTTTTTCACTCCTTAGTTGAAAATATTATTTATTTACGAAATTGAAGTTTGTTATATTTTATGGAATAACAATGGACAATTTGAAAAAAGCTTTTTTTTAGGAATTTGCAATTCGTTTTGGCATTAATATTTGATTTAAATGTTTATATACTATTTAATAAATCTTTTTGTGTTTGAACCCCTCACCCCTACGCTTAACATGTTTAAAATAAGTAGTAACATAGGTTTTCCATCAAATTATTACTCTTTAATTCTAAAGTTTGTGCGAAAAAATTAAGTAATTTTATTTCCCTTAGACAGTAACAACCTTCTTAATAGATTTCATGCATAATATATGCAAGATTGCAACACTGTTTTGGTTTTTATAAACCACATTTCAGTGGGGGAAAAAATCAACATATGAAAGTTAAGTATATATTGTAAAAAATATTGATAATTCATAATTAAAAAACTAATTTTTGTTGAATATTTTCAACTGTCTTTAAACTGTCTCATTTATAGCCTCTACTGGTTTTGATTTATTGCATAAAAAATGGCATAAATAAGCAATAGAGACCTTCAGGGTTTTTACACCTTGGGTAGTGTACCACATCTGATTTAAAATAGAATGTTACAAATTTTAATTGCTACAATTATTGTTTAATATGCTAAAATTCACTGCTACGTTTTATTGCATTCTTGCTACAAATCTACAGTTTTCTGCTACAATTTGTCGCGTTTCTGCTCCAAAACTTAAATTTTGCTGCTCCAAAACCCTACAATTTATTGCGTTCCTGCTACAAATATTCAGTTTTGCTGCTACAATTTGTCGTGTTTCTGCTCCAAAACTTAAATTTTGCTGCTCCAAAAATTGCTCCAAACTGGTCTTTAGCACTTCCCATCCCTGGTGAACTAAACTTTTTTTTATGTATGTTAATATTTGTTCCAAATCAGACTACGCAGCAGTCTTGGGCCAATACCTGTCGGTACAATGACATTCGGTACAGATCAGTGGGACTATACTGATCCCGGGGCTATAGTCATAATGCACATGACGTTGTACAATGTACACAGTTCTTATTTTTTTCCTTTTAAACCCCAGCACAGAATAATTGTCATATTCAGTTGCATAAATTCGACCATCTGACATTTATAGAGCTTTTATGCAGGATAGGCTAATCCATAGATTTGACACATTGTTTCCTTTTGTTCCAATTTCCATTTTCTCCAAATGTCTTTTCATGCGCATACATCAATGATTCCCTGTGGGCGCGCTCAGGGGTTTAACAATGGTGATCCATCCAGCAAAAACAGACAGATCCGCTTTTCATTTAAAATTTCTATTTGTAATGCAGTCGTGTAGGATTATGCCCAGAATGCCCGGGCAGCATGGAATAGCTCCATTACCTGGATTGGCCGAGGCCCACAGAGGGTCATAAAATGGCCATTATTCTTTTTCGTGATTTTTCCCTACCGCTGCCGTTTTATTTCCCTTCTATATTCTTCGTCGACGACGGAATAAAGTTAGAGGGATCGAAGTGGGGGAAATGGATGTTTTTAAAAGTGGATATTCCCCGATGCGACTCTGAACGATTCTGCGTGATCTTTTTTTTCTTTCTTTCATTGTTACCCGGCTCTGACATTGTCTAAATTTGGTTCTAAAACTATTTTTAATTTTTGTGTGTTTATAGCGATTGTTTAAACGGACAATCGTTTTGTTGTTAGGGTAGTCGTTTGGTTTTATATTTACATTATTTAAACTTTCTCTATTTGTAAGGTAATGTGTATGCATATATTTTGCTGAAATCTCGGATTATAAAATAAATATATATTTAAAAAGACAACATGAATTTTAGACTAGGAATTCAAAAGGCTGCATTTTGTTGAATCAGATAAACGGTAACTCTCAATTACATTTTGAAATTATGGCGACAGAAACCAGTGACTTTTAGATGTAAATAACCAACATCAAATCCGAACAAATGAATAGTTTTATTTATTACCAATACAATAACTGTAAATATAGTATTTGAATATAAGTCCAGTGAGTGTATAAAATCTAAAAAATATGCTATTTTTAAAGTTTTTTTTTTAAATTCCATCGAGTCAGAAGCTTTTTTAAATTCATAATTTTAACATACAAATGTTGTAAACTATACGTTTTATAACGTTTTATGCATTTCATCCTATGAGGAGTTTATACATTGTATTCAACAACACATTGTGTAAATGTAACTAGAGTTGTGCGTGATTTTTCATTTTATTGCATAAGGAATCAGTATTTTTTAAAAGCAGTTAGAAAGCTACTAACATTACCATTGTTAGTAAATATAATCCCTTCTCGCTAATCATACAATTTTCAAACAAAAAAGTCTACTATTTATTTACTATCCAAAAAATTACTGCATTAATTTCTAATGTTCTTAAGGATTGAGACCGTGTTACTGCAATACTTCTAAATTACATAAAAAAAATGCTAAACTAATACTTAAAAAAACTTTTGATGATGTCATATTTGTGTTGAGCAATTCTTTACAACGTAGTGCCGAAATAAAATCCTCCGTAAAGTTTTAGTCTTGATTCTGTTTCTTTCCCTCTAGCCATTATAAACTTGTTAAAAATCTTCATTTTTTACCACCGTAAAGACTCTATTATTGAATAAACTCACAGACTTCCCACAGGAGGCCAAGGCAAAACTTAATTTACATATTACCTTATATAAATTCATCATCCCTTTAAAAAAATATACGAGTTTAAAACAAATTAAAACTGTTTTTTTACGGGAGAAAAAACACATTTCTGATGTTTGTGCAAAAAAAGAGGAGGCGAACAACTCCAGATGCTGTTTAAACACGGAAGACGGAAACCTTGTAGTATTGCATTTCCATATTTCTTCACTCCCGAGTTTCTATATATAGACTCAATTTGTTTCGCTCTCTATCCCCAAAATTTATTTTATTTCTTTGCGGGACTCTTTCTTACATTATTTTCTCACGGGAGTTAGCGTTGCTCAGCGCCATCCATTGCTCCTGGCTACTGTAAAACCATTAATAATGCGGGGCGAAAATAAAACGTGGCGCGCAAACAAAGGCCATTGTTTCCCCGTGCCTATGCTAGCAGCCCCCTCCCCATCCCTTTTTGCGTGTTGTGTCAGGTGAACGTTATAAACTCCCTTTACAGTTTTATTCATTCGATTAAAGCCGGAGTTTGCCTGGGTTATTGACATGCTCCAGTTCATAGTTACGCTGATGTATTGCTATGGCCAACTCTGTGCACTGCTAATGTCGCTTGTTTGTGCTAGCATTGACCCCTTTGCCATTCTGCGCAGTGGGGAATGATGTATTGTGTGTTTAGTATACTCGTGAGATGGCTATTATGTGAGATATTTTATTTGCGCTCAAAAATATGACGAAGTGGGTTGCGAAAAAGTCTTATGTTATTTATGGGTTGGGAATTGTCTGTAAGACTTTTTTTCCATAATTTTCTTCTGTTTTATTGCTATGCTGAAATAAGTCACACTCTCCATTGAGCTTAAGAGCTGGAAAAAAACATCACTACATAGGACGTTGTACATGAGTACATGAAATTGTTTATTAATTGTCTACATTGTTAAAAATTTCAGTTCAACTATGTACCATATCTTGGTGCAAAACGGAGGTCTGCGGTAAATGACACCATATTATGATGGAATCTAGGTTGAACCAAAAAACCTTTATTGGAGGTTTAACCAATAATTGGTTCAACCTCTAACGGCAACCGAAATTTTCGCTGTCGCTACATCAACAAGCCGAGGAATCACATTCAAGAAAGACACCGACGAACAAGGGCCTTCCGTGGCCGAGTGGATAAAAGTGTTCAGCTATGAATAAGAGGATTCCTAGTTCCAAGCTCGATCGGTGGACTTGACAAAGAAAAGTAAAAAAGTTGTAATCTAGGGTTGCCAGCTCCACTACAAAAATACTAAGAAAACTCGAATTTTTCATTTTATGCAACGTTATGAGTTCTGATGCAACGTTTCACCACTAAATGGTATCCGTGGTATCACCGTAAAATTGTGAAACTAAGCACCAAATGTTGGTTGCAGGGGTACCAAATTTTGGTGCAAGGTCGTAATAATTTTTAACAGTGTAACTAATTATTGTTTTGGAGTACATTCTTTGTTTAAAATAGCTTTGAGTACTACTTACTTATGTTTTAATTTTAAGAAATACACTTTCTAAAAATGCTAAACAAGTTATCATTTTGAAGAACTTTCTTAGTTTTATAACAGCTTTGAGTAAGTTTGATAAATACAATTTCTAGTAAGAAAATTATTACTATCCTAAAATCAGTGCATTAATTAATAATGTTCTTAACGATTGAGACCGTTTACTGCAATTATTCAAAATTACAGTACAGCAACGTGCTAAACAAATACTTAAAAAAACGTTCATGCTGTCATATGTGTATTAGAGCAATTATTTACAACGGAGTACCGAAATAAAATCCTCCGTAAAAGTTTTAGTCTTGATTCATTTTTTCCCCTTCTAACATCTAAAGAACTTGTTAAAAATCTTCATTTTTACCATCGTGAATACCCAGAATTTTTATTTTAAGTAATACACTTTTCTATTAATGTTAAACAAGTTATCATTTCGGAGAACTTTTTTAGTTTGTAACTGCTTTGAGTATGTTTGGTAAAGACAATTTCTTAGTAAGAAAATTACCAAATACTCTAAATTATTAAAATTAATTTAGAGTATTTTCTCCTCTGTTTACAATAGCTTCTTCAATAGAAATTTTGCACGTAAAATTGCGACGACAGTCACAGAACAGATATTTTCAGTGCATGTTGTTGACTAGATGGGGTGTAGTCACTATTGACTAGATGTCTAGATATTGACTAGATGGGGTGTAGTCACTATAGTACATGTGTTTATGAACGATTTCCTTATCACAACAACGTTGTGGTTGCTATAGAATTAAATCGTTGGCCGTTGCTAATCGAAATGTTTTCTTGTACTTATCGATGGAAGACTGAATTAACCCCTAGGTCGAATAGATGTTACCGACCTAAGAGTTGAATTCGTTCCGGGCTTTGCCACTAAGCTACCGCGAAGACACCTGCGAATAACCAGTTTTAAAGTTTGGATAAATAGGCCGGGCCCACTTGAACTTATGTTTAAAATAAATATAGTTTTGATTACTTACATTTGAAATTGTTTATATACATGTGAACTTTAATTGGAAACGTTAGTATTTTTTCTCATTTTGAAAAAAATCACTTTTTACTTTGAGAGACATACCTGTATAATTGTGTTGATATTAAGCAGAAAGTACACAGCATTTTAAAATGTGTTTAAAAGTGTTGAAAATTTGGTTATTATTTTTAAATAAATGCAAGAAAATTGGTTCCGTAATTGATTGATACAATAAGATATTTAAAAATGTTCAATTAGTTAAAAGCTATCAAATAGTTAGTTAATTAAAAATTACAAAATTTTTTCCTCCTCGAATTAGACAGACGTGTTTGTTTACGCTAGTAATTATGTGATTTCTTTTTATTTACTTTCAAAGAATAAAACTGCAAACACTGTTCCCTGTTCAAGAGAAAAGGAGAGGGGATTTGCCAACACCGACTCAATTACAAGGCCATGCCTCTGATTTGTGACGTCATCACGAGTAGGCTGGATTTCTCCTTTCTCTGCTCTGTTTCTTCGCTTCGAGCGCTTGGTTTTTCGAGTAGATGAATAGCATTTTTTCTTTAGAAAATGAACTGTTACGTTGCTTAAACATTATTTACCTTACCTTTGCATTTCATTAAACATTTTAAAATAAATATCCCCAAAAAATACTCACATTAGCATGAAAATAAAAGTATCAAATACCCAATTAACAAAACTTCTTTATAGAACTGAGCGTTTATATATAGTTATGCGATTTTATATTTGTGTACCTTTTCTACAACTGTGATCCCTTTTTTCAATGTCTCAATTTTTTTAGACTTTTTTTCAATTAAAATTTTTTTATATATTTTTTTTTACCTGCAATAGTTTTTAATAATGAATTTGTAGCTGAAGTTAATATTAGTTTTAAAACACTCTCAGTAATATGGCCCGCTTCACATTGATCATCAACTAAAAACAATTCATTACAATTTATTAATTCCAAAGTTTTTTCGACCACAAATGAGCGGTGATCAGTTATTTGTAAAAATGTGGTCTCCTTTTCTTTTAAAAGCAATGTTTGCATAACAATATAATTGTAACTTTTACAGCAATTACAATATCTGCAGATGGGTAAACTAAACCACCTCTATCCAGAGATTCAATTAATTTATATTTACAGTTACATTTTAAGGTCTTGTCAATAATCATTTGTTTTGAACAATATTTACAATTTTTTTTTTATCGCCGAATGAGCACAATAGCCGGAAAATATACAATAATAGGCATTGAATTTTCAATGCTTTTAACACACAAGTACTGTCAGTCTGTATTAGTAATAACGATCGTATTATAATAATAATTGTATTAGTAATAACGAAGACAAATACTTCACTGGTTTTTTTTTTTAAACAAGTGACCTTGACAATTTAAACCTGACATCTGCATGTTATCAGTTTACTTCAATGAACACAGATTAAATTATAAGCATAATTATACATACCCTGGTGTAAAATGCAGTGCCGTTAGACAAAAAATATTTGGGGGGGATTGAAACAAGAAATTTCCCAACTTAACGATTCGAAATTCTCTACTCAACTATTCGAAATTCCCAACTCAACAATGCTGAAAATTCCCAGTTCCTATCGACATTTTTCATCTTTTTTTTATATATATTTTAGGTAATATTAAACAGTTCTCTCCCAATCATTTATTTGTTGCACCCATATTATAAAGCAGTGTCCGTTCTGAGGTCTAATTTAAATGTAATCTTACAAGTTGGGCAATTTCTAATCTTCCCTAGCTTTCATTTTTTAATAATATTAATTTTTTTCAGGCATAAATTTTCCCAACTCGGGGTTTTTAGAAGTTGAAATTCCCAACTTTCAGGGTCCCCCCCCCTGATGCGACGGGCCTGATAATATGTAGGAATAAAGTCGTCTGTGTGAATTTCACGAATCTATTTTCTGTGCAACGTCCGATCTTTAGGGAACGAAAACAGCTGAACTTTTGGTGTGTTCGTGTAATTTCCTTGACAATTGGGAACACAGCTCGTTTTTAAACCATAACTCAGATAATAAATAATAATCGCAGACTAAAACAAACGGAATTTTCACCCATTTTGAGAAAACAAAGAAATTTGCGCTTAAAAAAAACAAAGCAGCGAAATCTTCGTCTATAGTTTCGACCCGCTTCCATGGCCTACTCGTGATGACGTCAGCTCCGGAAAAGTCACGTGAGGCACGGCCTTGTCTTTGAGTCGGTGTTGGATTTGCACGGGGAACAGTTGCTTTCAACACTAAACCTTACGAAATGACGGCCTGTGACACATAGGTCAAATTTGGCAAACGTGGCTTCCGTTCAACACTTACCATCATTTCCAGAAACAACATACTTTAAAGCTGTCTAAAAATCTCAAAAAGTTCATGTTGGTGCTTTTATTTTGTCAACAAAGTGTTGCTAGTCATTCATTTTTAAATAGCGAGAAAACGTATAAATTAATGCGAAATTATAAATGTTACTTGTTTGCATGTTTCAACTCCAAGAAAGTTGAAACAAGAAATTTCCCATATTAAGCTGCGAAATTACCAACTTAACAGTGCTGAAAATTCCGAGTTTCAATTTATAACCATTTTTCATCGTTTTTATATATTAGAAAATTTTAAACAGTCTCTCACAAGCATTGATTTGTTGCACGCTTGTCCCAATGCAGTGTTCGTTCTGAAGTCTAATTTAAATATAATCTTACTATTTGGGTAATTCCTAATCTTCCAGAGCTTTCATTGTCTATTAATATTAATTTTCTTTAGGCATAAATTTTTCCAACTCGGAGACTCTAAAAACTTGAAATTCCCAACTTTTAGGGTTTCCATATTATTGGGACCCCCCCCCCCCCCCTTCCGGTAAGACGGGCCTGATTGTACTACAGTAAGGAGCACCGAGAAACAAGTTTCCTTATCTTTGAGTAGATGTTGATTATCTTTAGTTCTGGTGCGAACGGATACGTTACGATGTAAGGAAATCAGATTGAAATGATACTCGGATAAAAGATACACTTGTTGATTAAAGTTCTTAATTCTAGAACGAATCGCTCGAATCAGGATTTCCGTAGAGCTAGTTTTATTTTCCAGTAAAATTTATATTTCTGAAAAGCATTTGTGATGGAAATGAAATAAAAATTCAGGTTACATTAATACTTCATATCAACATTGCTTTAACTTATTCCAAAGTATATAATTTGTTGGACTATCATTATTTTATATATGAGTTTTTTCAGTATACACATAATATATTTCTAAAACACATTGTTTTTCGATATTTTGATAAATACAAAATAATTTTTTGTTAATATAATCAATAAGTTAATAAAAAAATAGACATATAGGTCCTATAGGAATATAATATAATATAAATAATAACAATAATACTTCATATCAACATAGCTTTAACTTATACTATACATAGATTCTTTCATATTCCAAACTATATTATTTGTTGGATTATGATTATTTTATATATGATTTATCCCAGTATACATATAATATATTTATAAAATATTAGCACATTGTTTTTCAATATTTTGATAAATACAAAATTATTTTTTGTTAATATAATCAATATATTAATAAAAAAAAAAGACATATAGGTCCTATATGAATATAGTAAATAATTAATAATAATAAAAAAAAATTAAGTTATTTGACATTTTATTTAATTTTATTGCGATGTAATGAAAAGTAAGAGAGACAAGAAGGATCCTAACAAGGACAAGAAAGTCCATGTTTAAAGGGTAATAGCTCAATTGCGGCCGAAGGGAGCTAGGGTTACCATATTCTCAAAGAAGAACACAATTGTTTATCGCCCCGACAAAAGGTTGCCGTGGGCCGCAATTGGAACATTTCGGTTAAAAGTGTTTTTTTATGTAATACATTTCTGCAAAGAACTATTAGTTGAACTGTTGTAAATTTCGCTATAGTTAATATTCAAACAGTTCACGTAATTTGACATATGCTTTTTTGGGGTACCAAAAAACACACTGTTCATATAATTTTTATAATGTCTTTTTTCAAGTTATACTAATGTTTTCACTTCAAAGAAATTTCTTTGATGGTTTTCCCATTAAATTTTAACCGACTGAAAAGCGCGCCAACCAAATCCGCCAAAAGCAGACAAGTTATATATTCGACTGTTATGCATTTTTTTTTCAATGTATATTTGCGCATGATTTCTGTTCTAATTCAGACATTTGGAATTTTTTTTTGTCGGATAGGGGTGTCTTATGTGGACACCTTTTGAAAAATAAATCCGGTTATTCGTCTTTTAACTATCCGGAAGTCTCAATTAACAAAACCGTTTGTAAAATAATATTGTTCGAATTTAAAAATTATTTTTTATTAAATATAGAAAAATCCACTTTTGTAATTAAAAAAAAAATCGGTTATTCGGCTGTTGTATATCTGAAAATATCGATTAACCGGATTTTTTTTTTTAACAATTTCTCCGATTTCAAAATATTTTAATTGTTGGATAAAGATTGTTCAACATTGACATTTCGTTCAACCGGCATTTATTAGCATGGATAAGGATTGTTTTACAATATATTGTTGAGATAGTATAGTTTTGT
The DNA here is from genome assembly GCA_963932185.1 of Troglohyphantes excavatus. Classification (NCBI taxonomy): domain Eukaryota; kingdom Metazoa; phylum Arthropoda; class Arachnida; order Araneae; family Linyphiidae; genus Troglohyphantes; species Troglohyphantes excavatus. The sequence goes on from OZ010669.1 coordinate 45,850,976, forward strand.
TTACCCGGCATTTATTAAACCGGATCCGAAACTTGGAAAAATGTGGGCAACAACTTGAATTTAATGGTGAATAATAGCAAGAGGCGAAATAATAGCAACTAAAAAAAGAGAAAAAAAAAAAAAGGAAAACTGACTTAAAATTCGCTGCAAAGTAAAAAATAATTTATAATTTTACGAAGAAGTTGAAAAAATTTAATTATTTAATATCAATTTTCTACTTATTACAACTTTTTGAAATTAGTACAAATTGACAAAAAAACATATAAAAATTTTGGCTCCAATTTAAAAGAAAGTTGCAATAAGTATAAAATTGATTTGAAATAATTCAACTTGTTCGTAAAATTAAAAATTATTTTTTACTTTTTAGCACATTTTTCTTAAAGTGGGTTTTCATTTTTTTTTTTAAAAAAAAGATGATTTTTCTTAAAATTGGTTTACCTTTTTTTAAAAAAAAAGGTTATTTTGTTGTAGTACTATTTTACTGCCTTCTTTTATCGTCTAATACTACAGGAAACATAAATATTTCATTGTCATTTTCTCAATTGGAAGGATTTCTTGTAACTTTAATGACCCAAAGGATGCGTTTGAACTTTAGAACCGCAACACAGAATAGTTGATTTTTTTTCAGCAAAGATTCCGGCTGCTGTCTAACCTCTGCTTCGGAGGGTATTGCGATTGAACATGTTTTCTTCTTTCCTGAAAGATTTATTGTTTCGGAGTGTTGCACGCGCGCGCTTTTGGGAAAATAATTGCTCCTGGTTTTTTGGGAAAAGAAACGTGGATTTTAAGAATAATAAAAAAATCGTAAGGTAATTTGTTTTAAACAAAAGTAATTAACTTTAAAGGTATTTATCTAATTGTTTTGGAGTTTGCGATTTTTTTTAAATGGAGGTTTTTAATGCACTAGGGTTGTCTACTACTCGTTGGGTTGAAGTGTACCAAACTCGCGAATTTCAAATTGGATCGCTGTTAGCGGGCAATCTTCCGCCAATTTATCGATAAAATATAGATCATAGATAACCGAAATAACCAATTATTTTTAGTAAAACATAAGAATTCTAGAAAATTAATTTACAGGGTTCCCACTGGTCCTTAAAAGTCCTTAAGAACTCCTTATTTTCGGTTTCCATTTTTAAGAGCCCTTTAAAGTCCTTATTTTTGACCAAGAGTCCTTAGAAACTCCTTATTTTTCCCCGTGCCACAAAAATATAAATTTTTTTTAGTTCTTTTAAACTTTCTTGCTCTCAGTTTATATCACTTACATTGGCAATCTATTACTTGTGGCTGTTTTTACATGATATGCTTGAATATTATTTATTTTCTCGCTTCAATAATAAGTTAGTGCATTGCATTTATTATTCTTTGCAAATGCATATTTGAGTTGGTGAAATCAAACAAGATTCTGACGAATTAAAAAAGTAATAACTTGAAGTGAAAGAATGAAGTTCTGTTAAGATACCTTTCAAACATAGCATTGCGTTTAAAAAGTCATTTTTAAGTTAATGTGAAAGTTAATTGTTGTCATCATTTGTTTAAATTTTTCTTACTTACAGAAGCAGCGTGATAAAAAAGGGTCCTTAAAAACTTGTTTTTGTCCTTAGAAAGTCCTTAAAAACTCCTTATTTTTTATTTTTAAAAATGAGTGGGAACCCTGATTTAAGTACCGATAAAAATTATTATTGAAATTTATAGAGGCAAAAGGAATTTCAAGGGAAAAATTATAAATAAATTTCAATTTTTAAAAACTTTAATTTTAATAAAATGTTAAAAATACATTAATTTTGGTAAGGCACGGTGTTTTGCACGCGTCACATTTACATCATAAAAAACATACGATATAATTATTTTTTTATTGAATTGATGATTTCCCATATTTGCTTTCTAGCTATTTGGTCAGCATTTAGACCTAGAAATTAGTGAGATAAGAAACATGTACATAGATCCATGCACGATAAATGGTCGCATAACGGAGCATTACTCATCCTAATTTTGTCTGAAGCTAATATGTTATTATTATCTGTCAGATCTGCTGCTATAATATGCTGCTAGATGGGTTTAATTCGGCCTTTTAGGAACAGCGTCGAGAAGGACCATTAAACAGATTGGAAAAATATCTGTTAAGCATAGATATAGAAGAATGGGGATGCACAAAATTTCCTCAAGCTCCATAAAACTTGAAGCCCCAAACTGATGAATCAATTCAATTTGTGCCCTAGTATTAAATATTTTAACTGCCATTCCAATTTGCAAGCTAAGTAGCGATTTTCTTGAGCACGCTTATGCACCCAGAGGGTAATGTATGTCTTTTAAATATAAATATTCCTCTGTTGCAAGAGACTTTTCTACCCGTACTGTATGTTTTTTTAATTTAAAATATTGGTATTACAATTAATGAAATCCGATCGTGATTATTCAATATTATATAATAACAGTTACGATATAGATACTAACTTTGTTAACTATTTGCTGTAGTGCAGGCTATTACATGAGGACGAAGGGGGCCCGGACACAGTAATCTTTTTGGCTCGTGTCCCAAGTAATTTTGAATTAATTTTATATATAATTTAAAAAGAAAAATTGTCGAATTTTAATCGAATATTTTTTTATTAGTTAAATTAACTTTAAAAATAAAATATTTTCCTGTGATTGTTACACATTAAACATATTTGTAAATGAAAATTTTGGGTCATTTTTTCTTATCCTGTAGGACTAGTTCTGAGTTTTTTCATAGTTTATTAGTATTAACTAGTATTAAATGACACCGTTATGCTGGAATTCTCTTGTAATTTGGTTGGTTGGCCGGTCTATTATCACGTGGTCCGGTATGTCCTCACGTCGGTCGCAATGTAAATGTTTGGTAAGTGGGAAACTGAAACGTTGCTTACAATACATTATCTGTAAAATATTAATGAGATTTTTATATTGTTATTTTAAGGCTTGTATGAATATCGGTAACGACAGTTATACTTTCTGCCTGAAAATAGATGTCGCCATTTAAAATTAATGTCACATTTATAACAAACATTATAACGAAATTTGACAACTTACATCAGTTTCACGATGAAATGTATGTTATTGATTATTGGAAAACTGGGACTATTCTTTTGATCGATCCGACTGCTCAGCCGAACTGTATTTTGTCGAGAGTGTGGAGGCATAAGTAGCTTTCTTTTGAGTGGTAGAAATATACGACTTTTTGAATAGATATAGATTCAGGGTTTACTTTGAATTTCTACGTTTACATCGATTGGATATATTTTATTGAAAATTCTAAGTGAGTAGCCGGTTTTAGAATGCTTAACGATATTCCTCCGACTTTGGGGATTTTACATTGCTTTTACTTGGAATATCTTCAAAAATAAAATTCTTAATTCTTCTGAAATTCAAATTTCAAACAGTGTCGGATATAAGAATTTGTGAAAAAAGATATTAACCTCTTTTTATTGAAATAACAATTTTAGATTGTTTTTTATTTGAAATTACTTTTAAAAATTAATGGAAAATTAAAATTTTTTTTTTTTTTTTCTTCCACCTACATCTCTTGCTAATGCTATTTCTTTTGTTACACCACTGCTGATGGTTGAGCTGATAATTCTAAACAGCACAACATATGTTAAATAAATTATGAAACTATTTTATTGAACGTTTTGTTGTCAAGTCCGACGCTAAGGTAAATAATCGTTGGATCTATTAGTCGTAGGCTAGGAATTTAATTAAGGAAGGTCCACGCACAATAAAAATAACATTAAACTAAATCAAAGTATAAAAATCTATAAGCTTAACCCCCCCCCCCTCCCCTCCGCCCAGATATCTAATAAACCCAGGATAAAGATATCTAATAAACTAATTACTAGTCTAATTAAATTTTATTAAAGTCCTCGTAAGCATAATTTTTTTTTGCTTTTTTCGATTTTAGATAGCTCTAGACCCCATGGGTCTTTTGAATTAAATGAAGTCCCCTTGGGTATCCGTAGTTAGCCCTCACGTGGATTTGCCACTGAACTGGAATAACATGACAGGTATGCAAACCATCAACGTTGTTAAAATTAATGCTTTTCTCCCCGCCCTTTTCAAGTTAACGCACGAAAAATTGGCATCTTAAATTTTTTTTCTTCTTTGTGCCACTTTTGTAACAATGTACAACAAGGTTTCAGAGTAGACAACAAAAAAACCCCTCCGAAGCAGACACGGACATCTAAAAACAAAAGATGGTCGCGTACCCAACCCAAACACCTTCTGAAGCCAGGAGTTTGTCTTCTTTTTCCCTCTTCCCATTGTTTCTCGACACAATCTCCACCTTGTCTTTCAACAACAGACGCCGAGTCTTTCTTCCGTCGTCTTTCCAGACAAGATGGAAGGTGGAAGTGAGATGCTAAAAAAAAAAAAAGGTCTTCGTTTTCGGCAGAAGTGGAGGCGGTTGGCGTGAAAGTGGCACATATATTTTCTTCATTATTTATTTACTTCCCTTCTTCCGAAAGCTTGCAGCAGCCCACCCCCTCGCGTCTTCTGCCAAGGTCATGACATTTGGTGAGCTGCCATCGCTTCGCACCGTTCGCGTATCACGTAACAAGACACCGCGGGGAGATGCTTTTCTTTTTGTTTCGTGGTGGGTTCTTCTATCCTGTGATCTTCCGCTATTCAGATTGGGGGTTCGAAATACGCGGGGTGAAGATTGGAATGTCCTTCATTCTGATTTGATTTCGGTGGTTCAGATTTCGTACTAGGGATAGGCTCTGTGAAAAAGAAACAGTAAATCTCGGATGTTGTTGTACAGATTGACGTCGTGGTGAAGTAAAGAAATTGTTTAAAGTTTCGTTCTTTTCCCCAAAGATGAGTGTTGAACTTTGGAAGTGGAAAGGGATCCTTTATCGGTGTTTCGTTTCCAACGAAGAGTGTACGTGACGTTGGAATGTTTTAGATAGGTCTCTCAGTGGTGGATCCAGGGGAGGAGCCCATGTAAACCCCCTCCCCCCAGACCGATCTACTTCTTGTTTTCTCTATGTAATCGTGGAAGACTTATGTAGGTAAAAAAAATAACACCCTTTTGTCCTGTTCTACAAAATCAAAAAGTCAAGCATTAACAACCTTTGGACAACAACTACTCTCTCCTCTGAAGTAATCACAATGTCTGTACATAAATGCCAGCCCTCCCCTTTCTTACACAGAAATTTTTTTATGTAAATTTGCAAACATAAATAGGCCTGATAATGATAATTAATTTGAATTTAAACAAATATCTTTGAGTAAAAATAATAAATAGTGGACTAAAAAAAGAAGGAAGAACGAATTAAATATTTAATTGGCAATAAAGGATAACGTATACAAATCAAGGAAAAGTATTAAAAAAATGTTGATTTAACTAGTAAAAAATTTATTTGAACAAAATTTTTCCATTTTTACTATTAAATTATGCACAAACATATTTCAAAATTAGTGGGATCAGTGTCCAAAAAATAATCTCGGCTTCTGGACCTCCTTCGTTCCCATACATGAGTCGCGATTGATAATAATTATTTGAGAATCCACATTTTCCGTCCATCAATTCTGTAAATTGATCCACATTCGAATTTTAAATGTGATGACAGTGAATAATCGGAGATCATTCAAAAACTACGTCATGTATTTTTTCTAGGCAAAAGTCTAAGCGATTAATCAAGCGACTCGGTCTGGTTCACAACGCTAAGCCAAAAAAGAAGAAATAACACCACCTCGCCAAAGCAGCCAACAAGAAACGAACGCCCGACGGGACTAAGCTTATATACTGTGCACAACTCCTAATGTTAAATCGCGTCCGTAAAAAATATTCCAAAACCCGAACTTCGTAACAAAATAAAACCAGTATTGGTAGAACCGTATCATGCAACCTTTAATTTAATACAATAATATGTTTTTTAATTGAAAATCAACGGAGTTATGGAGTTTTTTAATTTGCGTAAAGTTAGTCGATTTATCACTTTTTTAAATTATGAAGCCGAAATTTGTAAACAAGCTAGACACTACATTATTCAACCGATTATTTTGGTTAATAACTTATATAATAGCTTTATTGCATTACTATGCCCTTGTGTTACTTTTATTTTATAATATTAATTATTTATAAGTTTAATTAACCAAAAAAGTAATTAAATCTTAAAAGCCAAAATTCTTGCCATTAGGCAATTTGTACCCAAATATGAAGTCCTACCACTATCCGGTCGCCATAGAAAACAATTTTTTAGAGCGGTCTAATAAAAGTTTAAATTATCGGTAAATAATACGCTCTACAAAATAAAAAATATACTATCTGATAGATGAAAATTTCTTTTATTCAATACTGAACTTATCATTTAATTTGGACAATTATTAATGAACATAGAAGCATTTCAAATAATTAACATTATTGAATATTTTCTCCTTTTATTCTTCACGATAAAACCGTAACTAGCAACCATATTGCTCACTACTCAGTTAGATAAAAGTGAGTGACGTCAAATCCACGAAGGAGGGAACTGATTGATATCTATCTTGTAGTTGGTAACGAAAGTGTTAATTCAATCCTAATTTTTAACACAGCGTGTGGGATTAATTATTCCTTGAACAATCAGATTAAACTAATGACAAAAAAACAAATAAAGTACTGATATTCCTCCGAAGAAACTTTAGAAAAGTAAAAAACGCTAAGCCCCCCCCCCCCCCCCCCCCCCCCCCCCTCCCCTTAAAAAAATCTTCGAAACTGTGGCTAAAAAAGTTGTGATATAAAAACAAACAAGCCAATTGCAAAAGGAGCTCAACCATGCACACTCACGCACTAGCCTTTTCCCGAAAAAAAGCTGCGCTTTCTTTGACTTTTGTGGGGCTAGATTCCCTAGGTCTTTTGGCTGTCTTTTTAGGCATTATAAAACCGAAGTCCGTTTTTACAGAGTTATTTTCCTGATTATTTTTAATGTTTGGGGTCACAGGCTCAGTTGATAATTCCATTAATTTATCAACTTGAATATCTTCGTCCAAACTTTTGGTAGGTTCAGGTGCTGGAGAAATGCTAGTTTTAATTTCGTCGTGAATTGAATATCGGAATAGCTTTGTTACTAAAAAAACCAGTTTCTCAGCGAGGGCTTTTCCGTGTTTAATTTCGTGATCAATAGCCTTTTGATCTGATTGGTTCCAATTTCCTGTTCGTTTTTGAGCTAGTAAATTTTCATATATATCGTTTACTTGCATGAGAATAGCCCCTAGCTGCTTAATCGACTGATTTGTGCTAGTCGCCATTTAGAAAGATAGAGAAGAACGATCTACCGGGCGAAAGGAAGCTAGACTAAACCGAAGTTAAAGCTTTGCTGAAATCAGTCTTTCTTAGGTATTGGTGATCAAAGCCACCACCTTAGAGAAAGGGCTGAAATCGGAATTCCCGGTTTTACGATTTATGGAGTTTGCAAACGCGGGCATTCGATACCACTGGATACTGATTCTGGCAGCTTGCTTCGTAAAATCGTCAGAGTTGAGGGCTAACTTTCAACCAAGGGCGCTTTGCAACGTCAGCCGAGCTTTGACAAAAGCAATCACTCGGCGAAAATGGTTCGGGAGACTGGCTCGGGTGCTCTTGAAAATGCGTCCTACTTCGAAGAAGGCGAGAGAGCGACGTGTGTGAGGAGCGTTGGTCCAATTTTTGAAATGACATCATAGAGGGATTGGTTACGTAATATGCAGTGTGAAAATAGGGATACTGATCATATCAAACACAGTCGTTGATTGGGCGAGGATATCCTTTAGGGAAAAAGGGTGCATGTGTACTTTAGAAGTCCCTGAGTGACGGGAATGAGAAAGATTTCGTGTTGGTAGTAAAGAGCTTTGCAAAGTTAGCAGTAATCGTGGGAACTAAGCGATTTGTTTTGGGAAAAAGAGAATGTTAGGAACACGATAAAAGGCACAAATTGTACATAGTTTTTAAAGGAATAAGTGTTAAGAAATTTTAAATAGGGTTTAAAAAAAGGGTTCGGTGTTTGAAAAAGGGGTGGTTATAAGAAATTTCTTTCATATATATATATATATATATATATATATGAAACACTACTTTTTTAGGGGTCAGTACTAATGATTTTTTATGGGAGCAGTCATCAAATAATTACATAATTCAATAATGGAGGGGCAGTTACATTAACAAACTATGTATTTTATGGTTGAAGGTTTAATTTCCGTTGTTACGACAATATGAAGACAAAGTTTTCCTTTATAATTTTCGTATGGTACCTAAACAATTTTCAAAACTATTTGATGCAGTTTCTACCTCTATTATATCATATACTGTTCGTGCTAAAATATGCTGAACTCTAGTGTTTTGGCTATTTTTTTTAAATTTTACTTTAAAACACATTTTAAATGCTTATTCTTTGAAATCCATTTTTACCAATAATAAGTGGATAAGTATAAAAAAAAAACTATGTTTTTCACGATACGCAAATTGATTCTATATGTAGAAAATATAAAATGTTTGAACATATTTAACATTTCTATAACGATTTGACCGCGACCATAAAAGGAACTGGTTATAAGCGTTTCAGAAGTTACAAATTATAGTTTAGTGCCGAAAGATATTAAACATCGAGAGTTCAGCTTACTTGCGTTCAGAACACTCCCAGCTGTATAAAAATAGAATATGATTGGCTGTGACGTCATAGTTAATTTTTATAGTTCTACACCATCAGTGGTATTAGGCACTGTAAGTAAATAGCTTTTTTGAATTCAAGAAAGAAACAAGGACATGAAGGAAAAGATGGGGGAGGGGGAGTGTTGAAAAAAGTATCACACAATTTTGGTTTTTTTTTGTCCCGTCGGCCCCCCTCATCCCTCATCCCCCCCCAAGCATATCATGAAGAAAAAAAAGGGTAAATAGTATCACGGAGGAATAGTATCACCGTGGTATCTGTAAACATCGATACAAAATCCGTACCGATTATCATACGATTATATCGCAATGAAAGAGTTATTGCGTCTACGGTACGGTTTTCTTGGTATGAAATGGTTATAAAAATATTTTGTGCGATTTCGAAATATTAATTGTTTGAGGGTTTTAAAAGAACTGTTATTTCTCAAAAATAAGATTTTTAACTACCGGAAATTGAAACAATGATATCTTTAAACGGTTATTTAATTATCGCTCAACTCAAACTCTCTTTATGCGGGAGTTTCACGTGACGTATCATAATGGAAACTTACTAGTAGTTTCGATTTCTTCCCTACAGCAGAAAACTTTGCTTTTGTTTGTTTAGTCGCTATACGCTTGCAATTATGTGAAAGTTTGTTTAGAGTATAGGGAAGTAGCATCCCATTCCCCCACCTCCCTTCCTCTTTGTTGAATCGGTTTCGTGGAGGAAAAATACAAGTAACAACCGCACGAACTCCACGATGTGATTGGTCGAAATTAACGTCAAACCGGAAACTGGTCACATGCAAACCGGCAACCTGCACGTGATGCCGTGTAAACCAATCACCGTCTGCAGATTGTTTAGTCGTTTGACGCTGTCCTCCACGAAGTCATGTGGTTGCAACAGCTCTATATCAATAAATTTAAACACAGAAATACTTATACTATATCTGAATTGCTTATAATTAGAATTACAACGAAATACGGAAAAATACTTTTATTTCAATACAAAAAATGCTTCATAAACGATGAGTACAATCTATCTCAGTGTACGGAGTAAATATTTCTACATTGAGGTATTATTTAATAACGAAATCTTAAGATTATAGTACAGGAATTGAAGTTCCATGCTAATCCTACGGAACTTCTTCGGCGTCGTGGATATTTCTCCGTGTTCTGTTGGAACAGCGGTCTTCTTCTTCTCGGCGTGAAACTCCTCATTGCCCATTATGTAACTCTTCGAATTTAAGTTAACCAATCAACCAAACCATACACACTCGCTATCGCACCACCAAGGAAAGTTGGCGTCGAAAAGGGGTTGTTCATCTGAAAAGAACCGACACGAAAAATTCATGGAAGCTAAAGGGGTTAAACCATCCAACCAAAAGATTTTGTGGTCAAACGACCTTATATCTGCACAAGTGCGGGGGGTGCCTGTTCAAATGCAGCATCTTGGTATGGTTCAAATTATCAAATTACAAGAGTACAATTGGCGATGTTAAAGCTAAACATGAGGTAGTTTAGCCTTGGAAATAGGCGGCAAGATTCTGGACTTGTTGCAATCAAATGAAACGAACCTCCTCTTGAAGTGAAACCAGTAAAACGTGATTGTTATTTAAAAGTCCGGAAAGGCTCTCAAATTGTAGATGTATAAAAAAATAATCTACATTAGTATTTCTTGCACAAGATTTATTTGAACTATTACACAAGAGCACAGTTACGTTCGAAATTTCAATCACTATGCAACCACGTTGTTACTCTACTGACGAATTTCATCCAATTCCGAGTAGAATTGGTGAATTGAAAAAATGTAGAAGACAACTGCTCTCGTGTGTTCATCACAGAAGCCAAAATTGTTTGTTTATCGTAAGAAAAGGGGAAGGAGTTTGGTATTTAGTCTTGGTTAACTCGGATAAAACAAAAGAATTTTTAGAAAATCCCGACTTGGACCATGGAATTATTATATCCTTTGGTGTTGGAAACATCCCCAAAGAAATTTCCAATCACGCAGAGATACGGGACTTCATAAAGGAAGACCTTCTCTTAGTTAGGTTGCATAAAGAGGGCTGCGATGGAATATGTTATGTGTTGTGTGATCCTGGGAGGAAGCTCCAAGTCATGGAGGCAACGTCAGTGGAAGAGATTGGACTCCACGGGAAGATTTTACATGTTGCAAATGACGAGGACGACCCACCCGAAGCCCTCTCGTGCAAGATTATTAAGAACATTTTCCAAAGTGGCAGCGTGCACCCAATCTCGATGAGCAGACACTGCAGAGCAGTGCGAAACGGAGACATACAGAAGGTGAAGGAATACTTAATGGAAATTTCAGTTCCATTTAACTGCGATTTGAATTCCACAGAACAAAATGGATGGACGCTGCTTCACCATGCTGCACAATGTGGAAACTTGGACATTATCAGACTTTTAGCGATGAACGGCTACAACAACCATGCGAGGGACACAACGTGTGGCAGGCTGCCGGCGCATTTTGCCGCCAGGGGAGGCCATGTAAATGCGGTAGAGGAGTTCTTAGGCAATGGGGTGGATGTGAATGAAATTGATGAGAACAGTTGGACGCTACTGCACTATGCTGCGTTTAGAGGCAACCGAGAAACCGCAAGACTCCTCATTCTGAAGGGGGCCAATGTGGGTGCCAGAGATACGTGCCTGGGCAGGACACCTCTGCATGTCTGTACAGGGGAAGGACACACAGAGGTAGTAAAGGTTCTCCTGGATGGCGGTGCGGGAATCGATGATCGTGATGACATCGGTCAGACGCCACTTTACCGTGCGGCAGTTGAGGGCTGTGTCGACACTGCACGTTTCCTGATTGGTAGGGGTGCCGATGTTGAAATGGGTGAGATTTATTTTGGTGCAAATCCTGTACATGTTGCTGCATATATGGATGAAAAAGAAATGTTGGAGCTCCTTTTGGATCACAGAGTGAATATCCAAAGTCAGAGTGAAATATGTTGTCTCACCCCTTTGCACTTTGCAGCTTTAGCAGGGAGCTTGAACTGCGCTCGACTGCTGGTGGGCAGGGGAGCCGATCTGTATGCCCTGGATGCGGAAGGGCAAACGGCCTTTGAGCGTGCAGAGGATTACATGGACGTGGCTTTGTATCTTTCGGTCGAAATAGTTAAGAAGTTTCAAATCCACGGGAAGTATGACGATACTTTGAAAATATATGGCAAGTTGCTCGAGTTTCAAATAGAAAAGTTGGGTCGCGATCACACTGAAACCCTCAACACACGTAGCAATATGGCAAAAATAATGTATGAACAGGGCCAGTTCTGCGAAGCCTTAGATATCCTGAAGGATGTTCAGACTCGAAGAGGTTCTGGCTCGAAGAACACTCTGCTGAGCAAGTGCGAACTCTGCCTATCGATCCGCGATGCTCAAGTGAAGTACAACGAAGTAAAGGAAGGTTTGAAAGAAGTATTCAAAAAATGTGAAACTGATTTGAGCTCGGATCTTGATCTGCACGACCCTTTGAGTGTAGCTTGCGATATTGCCCATGTGTATTTCAGGAATTGTGAATATGATAAAATGTTCCATGTGTTGGGCAGTGTGCTAGAACGAAAGGAACCATCTGATGGTGTGGTCTCGACTGCTTTTTTACGCAAGGGTTCCGGTATCGGTCCTAAGAAAAGAATTGAAAACAAAAGTTCTCAACAGACTAAAAGTATTTTTGAGACAGTCAAAAGCGTTTGTGGGTGCATTAAAATTTGTTTTTGTATTTTCATACTGACTTCCATTGTTTTTAATTGTGGGATGTTTAAGACATAAATGCTTTTAGTCAAATAAATTTAAAGTAAGATAATTATCTTTGTATTGCTCCAGTATATTTTGATAAATGGAAATGTATTCTTGCTATAAAAATTAGCTGTAATATATGCAATTTAATTTTAATTTCTGTTTGAAGTTTTATTATTTGGAATAATTGAAGTTTTTCCAATTGGAACTAGTCTATTTATAGTCTGCAGCGCCCCCAACCGAATCATAAAAAATATCCAAAAATATTTTGTTTTAAAAAATAGTTCATTTTATTTTGAATCTAACAATGCATTATTTTTTGCGAATCACTATTAAGCTATAGTACAAGATTGCCTGAATACGTACTTTGAACTCCATTTTCATGATTTTTTTCAAATTTGAAGAAACTTCCAAATTTTCTACAGTGTATTTTTAAACATAGTACTTTGATTTGTATTTAAATATTAGTAATATATATATTCTGTAAGGTTTTTTAAAAAATAATTTGATCAGTGAAATTAGTAAGATTTTTTTTTTTCCAATTATTTTTTTAAAAAAATGCTTCTGCAAATAACAAAAATCTGTAAAGACAGTTTATTATAAACACATTAATTTGTTTATAAAAATGCAAAATTATAGATTTTCAGAAATTATTTTCTTTGACTTGTATAAAAAAAAAAACGAGAAAAGTCACTTTTTTTGTAAATTGTTATGTTTATAAAAAAAAGTTTTTTTTTTTTAAAATGTTTGAATAAGTGTTTATGTTAATATGCCTTGCACACATGTGTGGAAGAAAAATTGATACCTACAAAATTAAAGAAAAAAAAGTTAAATGGGTCTCTCCCCTATACCCCTTATACTTAAATTTTTACCCCGCAGTAATGAAAAAAGCAGTTATTTACTTAATAAAAATGCTCCTGAAGGATTGAAAGCAGTTACATCTTATTAGTAGTTTATCGGGATTTTCTAAAATTATAAGTGCACATGACCCACTTTGCATCTGGTACTATATATATATATGTAATGTTTATTATTTAGATTTGCAGTCGTTAGTTATTAGATGATAAGTTCCATGATGCAGGTATAAACTAAAGGCCGACAGATCAAGTTCACAACATTTATTTCTCCGGGCTTCACAGCCCGACTTGATAGCTCGAGGTTACATCGTGAATCTCTAGATAAAACGGAATACTTTTACAAGGAGAATGCACTGTGGACGCCTCTGATTGGTTCATCTCGGTTTTAGTTCGCATTTTTAGGTTTGGGTTCAGGATTTTGAAGTGGCTTGAGAGGGAAAGTAGTCAAATGAGAGATGCTTTTGTACTGGAAAAAGGGGCGATATACTAAGTTAAAGAAAGTTAATTAAAGTACATTTTAAAGGGGAGAAGAGTTATAAAATATATTACATATATATATATACTTAGCATCATTGAAATGAATTTTTTGTATTGAAAATAAACTGATGTTCACATTCACCAATTTTTAAATGGTTAAAGTTTCAATTTAAGAAAAAAAATAAGTTTCAAAATTAATTTGTCTTTTAAATGTTACTTATTTTAAGAGTTGAATTTTTTTTAAGTTGTTGACCCATAAAAGAAAATCAAATTTATGCTAATCTAGACTGGCTAGGTGAAACTGTTTTGGATATTGAACAAAAAGTGTAATTTTTTTTATTTTATGAGCGACCCCTCAAGTACCGTAAGACAAGAGACTGATTTATTGCAGGGCATTTGGTGAACTTGTCCGGGCCCCCCATTTTTAAGGATCCCACGAAAGAAGTCTAAACAAATGTGAAAAAGTTACAAATAAATTTACTAACTAATGAATATTTTTAAAAAATCAATAGTATCTTAATTTTTTAAAAAAACTTTTACTATTTTATTCAATTAAATCATTTTCGTACTTTTAAGTGTAAGTAAAATGCGTTTTCCATATGTGGTGAATTCCGGCGGTAACGGAAGGCCAGTTTGTACAACAACTTATGGTCATAATTTAAAAAATATATTTTATTTCAAATAACTGATAGGTAGACTTTTATACACTTTACTGCATTTTATTAAAAATGCAAAATCTAGAATTTAGCACTTTATAAATTATTTTAAAATTTAAATTTTAGTAATGGTAACGGAAGGACGTTTTTTGGAAGTGGTATACCACACTTGCACCTTTTTATTAAAAGTTCAGCTAAACTGTAAAAAGGAAAAATCTAGAAAAATTAGAACACTTAAAGGAGAGTTCGATTATTATAAATTGCAGTGCAGTTTTTAGAAATTATTATATATGTTCAAAAATATGATGTTTTTTTAAGGTAACGGAAGGACAAAAATTCCAAGTGTGTAAAATTGGATTGTTTCACAACAATTTACTCATTAATATTTTGAAAAAGAATAATAGGTGTTAAATTCTGCTTATTCAGCAGTTTTTAAATCTAATTCTGCAACAAATTCTTTTTCCAGAGCCATTTGTTAAAAATTTTGGCTTATCCAATTTTTGGTTATTTTATTTGAGTCAATTCCAGCAGTTACCATCTTTCTCAGGAAATATAAATTTAGTCATTCATTATTTTATTTTCTTAAACATAATACTTCTACAACGACATTATTGAATGAAGCACTCGCCTAACATAATACTTTTTAGTCCTTGCTATTCGACTAACTAAAAGTCACTAACTGCTAATGTATTGCTTGATCCATATGCCTTGTCTGCATCTTTTATATTTGATTGTATGTTTTCTTTGAATACCTTTCTTTCTGTAGAACTAGAGTAGACAATACTCAATAATATATTTTGAAATTGCTTTTAAATAATAAGTATTGCGTGTGTCAGGAAGAGGAGGATATTGTTCCATCTTTCTTGAGAGAATTACTTTATCTGATGGAGAAATCAATTATTTTATCTGATGGGGCAATAGTGGTAAATTTCCCATTAACCACTTTGGACATTTACAGTACCTTTGCCTTGATTAATGGCAAAAATGCTTCAATGTAGCCATGATGTTATACTGATCAAACATGAATGTTAAGTTGATTTTTGAATGTTAAATCAACTTGTAAAACTACAATTTTCACCTCTTCTTTGAATTCTTTTATTAAAAGACAAGATTCCCATGTCTTTTAATAAAAATATGCTTTAAAAATGTGCAGATTTGTTTTCAAGAGCATAAAGGCACTTTTTAAATGAACTCTTGTATATTTTTTTATGGCTTTCTGTCTTCATTCCATTACTCTCATTTTAAATGTGCTAAATTTTGTTCATTAGTATTTATATAATTGATAACAAAACAATTTAGACAAACTTTAAGTAGAAGGTATATTTGTAACAAAACAAACTGGGGTCTAAGCTTGCGAACTTTTTATAGTGATACATTAATATCAATATTTTCTTGCCGAAATTCTGTATGCGTCACTTAACGTCATCGCAAGAAATCACTTTTAAACTTTCTTCTTTTCCCATTTTATGGCTTTATTGTAGAAAGAACCCATATAGTGAATAAATAGAAAAGTAGTACCAGTTTTAATTGAAACTCAATATATTTGTGACATACTTATTAAATTAGCGGGGGAGGGTATTAAGATAGAAAATACAGTTAATAAGTATATATAATATTTATACATGTTTGAATTTCAATAATAACTGAAAATTAGTTTGTTTAATAGTGGAAAGTTCAGTCAAAATCAGCTAATACAAAAATGTCCTTCCGTTACCACATTTATGTCCTTCCGTTACCATGTTTTTTGTCCTTCCGTTACCATTAAAAAACATCTAAATTAAAAACAAAATAAAATTGTTGCTGTTTCTAATTAATAAGTGTCATAAGTCTGCTTTATACAAAAATTCATTAAGTTGTAGACCCAATGGTTTCTTAGTGAGGTGGTTGAAATATAGTATTTTGGTAACGGAAGGACACTTATGGTTTGACTTAATAAGTTATTGATTTCAAGGTTAAAAAATATTTTTTTGAAAAAAAAATTAATAGAAAGATTAACTACATGAATAAAGTATAAAAGTTAACCTATTTATTTTATTTTGGTAAGGGATTTTAGTCAAGTTATAGTATGAAACAAAATGTAGATATTCCGCACTGCAAAAACATATAATAAAGAAGTGACTTTGACCTTGATTTTATAAAAGTCATTGTGTTAATTTAAAAAAAATATGTTAAGATTCAAAAAGTTCATATCTTTCTGAAAAAAATGGTATATGACAAATGACTCAACATAAAGTTTAAAATTTTAAGTGCCATGGCAACATTTTCCCGGAATTCACCATGTATGCTTATAATTTAAATTGTCTTTGATAAACTTCTGACTATAATTGTCTAATGATAAACTTCTTTAATTTTATATATGTGTACTTTTATTTATCTATTCGGGCATTTGAATGAAAATTTAAAATTATTATTTTGTTGAATACTGTTGGATATCAATGCCCATTTTCCCATCACCCCTGCTTATTTGTAATGGAACAGCCCAAGCATATAACTTATAACCTAGTGGTGGCAACACCCTATTCATTCATGTTTACAATCTTCATGTGATCGGTCCTGTATACGTCTCAGTGGGTCAATATCGTAGGCATCCACTTAAATGTTCCGTTTTAAATATTAGTTTAGCTTGAACCTAAAGTTTAAATATATTTCGATAATGTCCTGTCTACCCTCGTGTGTTTATTTCTTTGCTAAAACACCTACATTGGTAATGGAGCCCAGATCGCATTTCCACTGCGCCAAGAACAGCGAGCAGTAGCGTTAGCCCTAACGGGGCAGCCATTTTGAAATTTTTTCGTTCTCGCATCAAGAAATCGTGATTCCTCCTCAAAAAGATGTCTTCGAACGCCATGAGCAACATCGAAAGACTGGGCAAGGAAAACTATGATACTTGGAAGCTTCAAATTGAAGCAATTTTGGTCAAAAATGATCATTGGAACTTTGTCAACGGAACACAACCGAAACCGAAACCTACGGATGACGAAGTGCAAATTACGAAATGGACAACAGAAGATCAAAAGGCCCGTGCGGATATCATTTTATCTATGTGCCCAAGTGAACTTTGCAACATAAAACACTGCAAAACTTCAAATGAAGTATGGGATAAATTAAAATCAATATACGAGTCTAAAGGTCCGGCTAAAAAAGCCACGTTGTTGAAACATCTTCTATTTCGTAAAATGGCTACTGAAAGTATGTCCGATCATCTAAACTCCTTTTTCGACACAGTGGATAAATTACTTCAAATGGAAATAGCGATCGCAGATGACCTCCTCTCAATTTTAATACTATATAGCATCCCGGACAACTTCGAAAATTTCCGGTGCGCAATAGAATCGAGAGACGAACTACCCAAGCCAGAAGCTCTGAAAATAAAACTTTTGGAAGAATACGAGTCAAGACAAGGAAAAGAAAATCAAGAAATCCACGTCCAAAACGCGTATTTTACTTCTAGAAGAAATCAGCAAAAATCGAACTGGCATGGTGAAAATCAAAACAAGAAATCGCAAAACAAGCAATTTCAAAATATAATCTGCGGATTTTGCAAGAAAAAGGGACATAAAACTGAATCCTGTTTCAAGAAAATAGCGGAAAACAAATCTGCAAGACCAGAAAGAAAATGCGTGACACAGCGTAACGAAAGCGCGACAACAGCCATTTGCATGGACGCAAGCGAAGAAAACAAGGCAATGTTCTTATTCGATAGTGGCGCGTCGTCCCATATGGTAAACAATGCAGATCTCTTCTTCGAATTTCACAAACAAACGAACTCCTACATCAAACTGGCAGTCGACAAAACTGCTAACATCACTGGAAAAGGATCCGTCCGAATAACAGTTCCCGACGTACAAGGTACGAAAACAGTTCGTCTTGAAAATGTGTTATGTGTTCCCGAACTGCAAACGAATTTAATTTCAACTGCAAAATGCACACGAAACAACCGTACTGTTGTTTTCGATGCTCGAGAAGCAAAAATAATAGAAGAAGATGGATCTGTCATGTTGCGCGCAAAACGCATTGGAGATTTATATTATGTCGAACCAAGCATAGAAACCGCTGCTGTCGTAACAGAATTTCAAATGTGGCATCAAAAATTTGGCCACTTAAATGAAAACGACTTAAAGAAATTGAAAACAGAAGAAATGGTACGAGGATTATCGTTCAACAACAGTGACTCTTTGAAGGACTGTCAAGTTTGTATTCAAAGTAAACAAACCGCTACTCCTTATCCGAAGAAGTCAAAATTTGTGAGTACAGATTTACTCGACCTGGTACATTCTGATTTATGCGGACCAATGAAAATTCCATCGCTTGGCGGATCACGATATTTTGTGACTTTTATCGACAACAAATCTCGCCATATCGAAATATTCTTTTTAAAATCTAAAGACGAAGCAAAAGACGCATTCGTGAAATATAAGGCCTGCGTAGAAAATCGTACAGGAAAGAAAATAAAAGTTCTTCGTACAGATAATGGCCTTGAGTACACTGGAAAAGAATTCGAAAAATTCTTACAAGAACAAGGAATACGCCGAGAAAAATCGGCCCCTTATTCTCCAGAGCAAAATGGCGTCGCAGAACGCGCAAATAGAACACTCGTCGAAATGGCGCGTTGTTTACTAATCCAAGCAAATTTGGATGTAAAGTTCTGGGCTGAAGCGATTCGAACCAGTGCTTATCTACGAAATCGATGCCCTTCACGAAGCGTCATGCAGAAAAGAACTCCATTTGAAATATTTTTTGGAAGAAAACCAACTGCATCATACTTCAAAGTTTTCGGACAGAAAGCATTCGTCTTGAACAAGCACTATAAAGCCAAATTCGACGCACGATCTGAAATGTGCATCTTCATAGGTTATTCTGAAGTTTCAAAGGCATATAGGTTCTGGCACGAACCGACGAGATCAGTCATTGTCTCGCGCGACGCGAGATTCGTACAAGAGTTCAATTCAAACGTTGAATCTAACGAAAAAGAGCTGGAATACTTTTTCCCCATTGGTGGCGATTCGACTGATGCATCTACCGGCGAAGATCCAGAGAAGGTTTTTATTCCTGAAGTCTCACAGCGAAATGGGGAATCGACGCCAGACGGAGCTCTCTCCCCGCGACCTTCAATGCCTGATGCGTCACAAGATGAGGATTCCGATTTTCCCTCGGCAGATTCTCCTGATGTTTTGGAAAATGATGAATATCTCTCAGATGCGGAGATTTATGAGCCTATCCTTCGAAAGAGACTCGCTGGGCGCCCAAGAATGATTCATACTGGAAGGCGCGGCCGTCCTAGCAAGGAATTTCATTACGCTAAATCAGCTGATCCAAACAGCTGTTCTTCTCCGACTGTTAAGCAAGCACTAAATAGTGATCAAAGGGATAAATGGGTCAATGCCATGGAGGAAGAATTCTTTTCGCTCGAAAATGAATGCGCTTGGGTTCTTGTTGATAGACCTAAAAACAAAAAGGTCATCCCCTCTAAATTTGTTTTGAAGACAAAGTTCAATTCAGATGGAAGTGTAGAAAAATTAAAGGCGCGATTGGTAGCCCTAGGTTGTACACAGAAACCCGGCATTGACTTTGAGGAAAATTTTTCTCCCGTCGCCAGATTGAGTTCAATTCGAACTGTTTTGTCATATGCGGTTGAAAATGATTTAATTGCTCATCAACTGGATTTCGTGATGGCATACATCAATGGAGATTTAAAAGAGACTGTATACATGGAATTACCTGAAAATTTCAAGGAATTGTATGAAGAAGATAAAGTTTGTTTACTCAAGAGATCGCTCTATGGATTGAAACAATCTGGAAGACAGTGGTACAACAAATTAGATGAGAAGCTAAATGCTTTACATTTCAAACCGCTCATCTCCGATAAATGTGTTTATCGTCTAAAAACCGCCACTGAGGAAGTGATCATCATTGTGTATGTAGATGACTTGATTGCCTTATCTTCAAGCAAATCTTCCTATGAGAAAGTCAGAGATGACCTGTCTGCAGCATTCAAAATGAAGGACTTAGGTCCATTGTATTATTGCTTAGGAATCGAATTTAAGCAATGCAAAGATAGCATCATAATGTCTCAACGAAAATATATTGAAGACACATTGCATAAATTCAAAATGCAAGATGCTAAACCAGTTACGTGCCCAATGGATTGCAGCAAGAAACTCACGAAGGATATGTGCCCTCAAAATGATGAAGAAATTGCGGAAATGAGAGATATACCATATCGATCTCTCATTGGTTCATTAATGTACCTGTCGGTAGCCACGAGGCCCGACATCACTCACGCAGTGAACTTTTTGAGCCAATTTAATAACAACCCAGGAAAAGATCACTGGATAGCTGCAAAAAGAATCTTAAGGTACTTAAAAGGCACTCAACATCAATCAATAATTTTCAAGAAAAATGGTGAACATCTCAAGGCGTTCGTCGATGCAGACTGGGCATCAGATGTCAATGACCGAAAATCCTACACCGGTTTTGTCCTACAATTGTCCGGAGGACCAATCAGTTGGGAATCCCGAAAACAGCGCTCTGTGGCATTGTCAACGACGGAATCGGAGTACATCGCCTTGTCGGAGATCTCGAAGGAGATCGTTCATCTTAGAAAATTTCTGGGTGAACTGTCACCAAAATATGTGTCTGCACCCACGATTGTGATGTCTGATAATCAGTCAGTTCAAAAGTTAGTCAAAAATCCTGTCTTTCATAACAAGACTAAACACATCGACATAAGGTATCATTTTGTTCGAGAAATTTATGAGCGTGGAGATATCGATGTAAAATATTTGTGCTCAGAAAATATGCCAGCTGATGTGTTGACAAAAGGATTAAGTGTTCCTAAACACAAGAATTGCTGTAAATTGATTGGATTGTCAGATTTCAATTTTTAATTATTACATAATTGTGTAATATTCTATTGTTTATATGTATTTGTTTCTGTAAAAATAACCATTGTAAAGGGGAATTGTTGGATATCAATGCCCATTTTCCCATCACCCCTGCTTATTTGTAATGGAACAGCCCAAGCATATAACTTATAACCTAGTGGTGGCAACACCCTATTCATTCATGTTTACAATCTTCATGTGATCGGTCCTGTATACGTCTCAGTGGGTCAATATCGTAGGCATCCACTTAAATGTTCCGTTTTAAATATTAGTTTAGCTTGAACCTAAAGTTTAAATATATTTCGATAATGTCCTGTCTACCCTCGTGTGTTTATTTCTTTGCTAAAACACCTACAAATACTTTTCAATCTTCTTTTTTATTGATAATTTTAATTTAAAGTTATGTATAATTTTACATTTTTTATTATATCTGAAATAAAAAAAAAACTTTATTAAATTTTAATATATAATTTTTTTGCAAGATGTTCTTGCTTTATAGGTTGATTATGTTATTTTGCATTGCATGTTATAAATTTGGGCCCCCCCCCCCCCCCAAATAATCTTTTTCTCTGGGCCCTCAAACTTGTAAGTCGGTCCATGGGTAAGGGAAAGGTTCAACGGGCCCCTATGTTGTGTAAAGACAGAATGATAAAAAAAAATAGTGATGCAACAGTGATTACACTTTTATATTCAACAAGAGAATAATAAGCAAAAAGTGGACACCATTTCTTCAACGTAAATAATAATCAAAATTAAGCGACCTATGGCATAATTTCCATATGCGACATTGCCAAAATGTTGTATCTTCACAGCAATACAATTTTAAATTTAGTATAAAATACCTATTCCAAATTTTCTTCACAACTTTTGGGAAACCGGATTTGAGTGCATGCTGATACTTTTATCATGTGTATGTAGCTTATCACTGTTGTGTTTCATGTAATGACTTTCTTAATTCAATGGTTTAAAATACGAATACATACTCTTAGGCTAGCCGCTCAAGAGCAACAATTGTTCTGTAACTTAATCAGCTGAGCAACTAAAAAACCACTCACCCACTGCGGTCGATTATTTAATTGCATTCCAACTCAGGGCTGACAGATCTCAGATTTCGAAATCGCAAATTTGAAGGTGAAAAACCGCCGAACTCGTATTGCCACAATCCATACAATATCGCCAAATTGTCAATTGGCGATATTGTATGATATTTTGGGCAATTAAAAGTTAGTTGCTCAAAGAGCGAATACAATTTTAGTTTTCGTAGAGGGCGGATCAGATGGACTGGCAATTTCTAGGGGCATAATCGCAACTTGTTAATAGTAAGTTTTGAAAGAAAAATGTATGAATATTTCTAAAAATAAAAAACTTCACCTTTATTGTAGTAGAATTCTTGTATGAAATTATGTAAATGGATATGGAATTTCGATAATAAATTTATATGATGTTGCAATAATTATTTATTTTAATTTGTTTCAAATGGCGTAATACTACAATCTTAAATGAATTATGCATGTAGAATACGTATACACATTAGATGTTGTCTTCTACTGAATTAAAAGGACTCCGTGGCCGAGCGGCTAAAGGCGTCAGCTGGGAATCCGAGGATTGCTGGTTCGATCCTAGACGATGGACTAGACAAAGAAAAGTAAAAAAAGTAGTGATCTTGTGATCAGAGGGTTGACAGCTTCGCTACAAAATACTATAAAAGTCGTCCAGAACATTCGCAAAAATGAACGGCGTGTATACGGGACTGGTGCACAATAAATCTGATCGTGGTCCAAAGTCCCGACGTCTATTGAAGGCGTTGGGTGCCAGTTCAGGTGTTTCCTCGTCATCTGACCATGGTTCTAAAATAACGAGGTGCATGTATGAATGTGTATGTGTTCCCGGGTCTTTCCTTCGAGATAGACCCCGAACCGTCGCCAATAGTCCACTGTGCAGCTCTAGTGCGACGTTAATTAACCAAACCAACTTGAGAAGGTATATAAATTTATCTCAACTTAGATAAATTTAATTCACTTAAATTACGTTTTTCACTTGCATCACCTGTTTACGATTTTATTGCAAGTAATCGGCGGGTCTGTGTCGGAGCACGAACGTGATTGGTTTGGTTTGTTAATTAACGTCGCACTAGAGCTGCACAGTGGGCTATTGGCGACGGTTCGGGGTCAGTCTAAAAGGAAAGACCCGGGAACACATTCACACACACATTCATACGCACATTCATACATTATTCATCGTTATTTTAGAACCATGGTCAGATGACGAGAAAACACCTGAACTGGCACCCAACGCCATCAATAGACGTCGGGACTTTGGACCCCGATCAGATTTATCGTGCACCAGTCCCGTATACACGCCAGTATAATTTGTTGGATGTTCTGGACGACTTTCTAGTATTTTTGTAGCGAAGCTGGCAACCCTTCGATCGCAAGATCACTACTTTTTTACTTTTCTATGTCAAGTCCATTTCACGGATTCGAACCATCAATCCTTTGATTAGTAGCTGAACGCCTTACCAACTGAGCAAAGCACGAACGTGAAGCGTCATTTTAACAGATTATACACTGTTAAAAATTTCAGTTCAACGATGTACCATTCCGATGTAAATTACACCATAGTATGGTGGAATCTCGGTTGAACCACAAATCGTTTATACAAAAAAAAAGTGGAGGTTTCACCGATAATTGGTTCAACCTCTTTAACTGCAACCGAAATTTCCGCTGTCGCTACATCAACAAGCCGGGGAATCCAGTGCAAGAAAGACAACGACGAAAAAGGGCCTCCGTGGCACAGTGGATAAAGGCGTTCAGCTATGAATCAGAGGACTCCTAGTTTGAGCCCGATCGGTGGACTTGACAAAGAAAAGTAAAAAAGTTGTGATTTTGCGTTCGGAGGGTGTCAGCTTCGCTATAAAAATATTATAACTAAAATACTAAGAAAACCCGAATTTTGAGATTTATGCAACGTTACGAATTTTGGTGCAACGTTTCACCACTAAATGGCATCCGTGACCGTGGTAGCACCGTAAATTGGTGAAACTAAGCACCAAATGTTGGTTGCAGCTAAATGGATACCAAATTTTGGTGCAAAGTCGTATTAATTTTTAACAGTGTAGAAATTAGAATTGGTGACCAACAAACAAACATCGCCAAAAAAAAAGGAAGATTAATAATCTGTTCCGTCTGACTCCACAGCCTCAAATTCCACACCCCTTACGAGCTTTGCTTTATTTCAAGATTTTGCACGCATCGCCACCAACTTTCATTTTGATCGACATCAAATATAAGTCATTCGTGTTATTTGTCACGGAGATACAGTGTCGGAATGGATCACCCTAAAAACATAAACATTCTATTCTGATTTGTAGCTGACTTTAAAGACTTCTCACGTCCAAATATATCATGGTGACGATGTCTTTTTTTTGCAGGAATTACGTAACACTCTACAACTCTTAAAACCACAAATTACACCCAAACACCCTATTTTAACTTGGCAAAGAAACAGATGAGTCCTCATTGGAACTGTAACCTTGCATTAAATACATTTCTTTCCATAGGCACATCCCTCACCTGAATCGCCATCGTAAAAATCCCTCGACATGACCAATTCCATGTTCCATAATTTACCGGATTGAAAAGTGGAGACTAATTAAAATGACGAAGCGGCTGTCTTGTCCTCGTCCATTTTAATCCCCCCCCCCCCCCCCCCCCCCCTCGTTCCTACCCAGCTGATGAACGGTCAGCGTTGTTCATTTGCAGCGGGCTTTCGGTCTCCATGTCCTGGACGTAAATCCCCGGATGATCTGTCGCTGCAGTAAAACACGTCAGGGTTTAACTTGGCGAAAACAACTTTGTTTGAGCAGAGACGCGACATAAAAGAAGGGGGGGGGGGGGGGGGGGGGGGGATTTTTAGATGTTTTGCTTTTTACAGCTTTTTTCTTTTGTGGGTTTCAATTTGTGAAATGAACTTTTAATAAATTATGAATTGTCTTGTGGTTTGTAGTTACAATTTATCAAGATAAGTAGCTTCCAGTGGCAGTATATATATATATATATATATATATATATATATATATATATATATATATATTAAATACATAAGCAAATGAATATAATTTGGGGATGCAATTCGCGCAAAGGAAATCTTTCTTACATAATTTGGATATCTGTGACACATTTGTATGTATGTATGTATATTTTTTATTTTGTAACAAAACTAAAGAATTTTTGTCAAGGCACACATTTTAAGTTGGAAAATATGTCAATTTTAGACCCCAGAATTGTAGTTAACACATTTTAATTCTTTGACCCCCCCCCCCCCCTACTTCTTATCTTTTTGGCCGATGCCCCCTATTTGGGACAATAGAGAAAGTCACCTTTTCAGTAATTTTGTACATTTGTTATGCAAAAGTTCAATTGTTATTTGTCGAAATTTAATTCTCAAAATTAAAAATCTGCAAATAAAATTTAAAAAAAAAAATGACGTTCGTTATTATTTCAAATCAAATTCAAATACAAATAATTATTTTAAGGAATGATAGCTCTAAAAAAAATCGTAGTTTGTAACAAAAAATTTTAGTTTTCTTTATAGTTGAAAAACTTGGCCGAATCACTTCAAGAACTTGCCACATTTGGCGATAATGGAGATAACGCTCTATCTAAATGACTTTCACTTTTGACGTTTTTGGCGAAAGCATAATTTCCCCTAGGACTGTATTGTCGCACATATCGCGTGAAAATATAATTCAGGGTGGGAAAAAAAAAGAGTTAAAATCATAGAGCAAAAAAAGAAAAACTCTCATTTGATAATTAAAGTAAAATCTGTAGAATAATTAGAAGAAGAAAGTTCAAATGTGATACATAAACTTATATTTTCCTGTATTATTGACTTTTTTAAACATTAATTTTTGGTTTTTGTCCGTCGGTCGGTTATATGTATATAATTATTTATTATATAAATATAAATATCCTAACTATAATTGCCGCTTTTATTTGTTATACTTCAGTAATTCAAAGGGGGAATGAAAACTTTTATAAATTATTTTTGTATATTTTTAACATATCATAACGTAATTTCTAAGCAAGTTTGAATAGCAGTTTCAAATATTTAGGCTAACAATTTTTTTTAAATTTAATCTCTAACTAGCGAAATCTACTGTAGTTAATCGTGAATAAATCTATATATCATAGGGTGAATATTTTTAAAAAAAATTATTACTTAATTTTAGTAACCGTGCTTTCGCAAAAACTGAGCCGTGTGATTTAATATTGTTAATCTCAGCTGGCAAACTTAAAATAGTTGTTCAGAAGATGGTTTTCCACATTTTTTGATGTTGTTTGTTTAAATGGAAACTGATTTATTATAACTCAACTTCCCATTCTTTCAGCCCCCCCTCCCCCCGGTTTTGGCCCGATCCCCCCAATAATCTGCAAACCCTAAAAGTTGAGAATTTCAAGTTTTAAAAATCCCCGAGTTGGGAAAATTTATGCCTGAAGAAAATTAATATTATTAGCAAATAAAAGCTAGGGAAGATTAGAAATTGCCCAACTTGTAAGATTACACTTAAATCACACTTCAGAACGAACACTGCATTGGAACATGCGTGCAACAAATCAATGCATGTTTAATATTACCTAATAAAAAAAGACGAAAAATGCCGATAAATTGGAACTGGGAGTATTCAGTACTGTTTAATCGGGAATTTTGAATCGTTAAATTGGGAATTCCAAAATAGTTAAGTTGGGAAATTTCCGTTAAATTGGAACTGGGAATATTCAGTACTGTTGAGTTGGGAATTTTGAATCGTTAGTTGAGAATTCCAAAATAGTTAAGTTGGGAAATTTCTTGTTTCAACCCCTCTTCCCCCCGAAAATTATGTGTGTGACGTCACTGCATTCTTTTGGCATACCTTTTTTTAACATTTATTCTGTTTATAACTTTTTCACGTCGCCCTGTTAGTAAAACGGTAAGGCATTGGGGCTTCGACCCCTGAGGACCTGGTTTCGATACCCGGAAGTCTTAGTTGTAATTGTCGATATTTATTGAAAAGGATTTATGAATGCAGCCCAAGGGCGGATCCAGAGATTATTGTTAGGGGGGGGGGGGGGGGGTAATACAGTATATTGTTATCATGAACACCAAATTTGACGCCCTCTCCCGTCCCCCAACGCCATCCAAGCTACTTGATAATCGAAAGTTTTTCCGTTGCTGGAAAAACTACATTGAAATTTAACATTTTTGAAATGATTACTTTAACTTTTTTTCATTCCCTTTTCATTAAATTTTCTCTATAGAAACTAAAACAAGCATACTTTGAGTAACTCTGTCTACGGGAGGGGGGAGGGTATTGGGAAGTTTTAAAGAGCGTTAAGCAATGCATATATATCACGATTCGCAAAAAAAAAATTCTTAGTTTGAAATTTTTCATTGCCTAAGTGAATTTTGAAAATATAATCTTAGATGTTAGGGGGGTAATTTCCCCTTTACCCCCCACCTGGATCCGCGCTTGATGCAGCCTATGTAGCCCCCACCTGGATCCGCGCTTGATGCAGCCTATGTAGGCTAGCATCTTTTATTTATTCGCTTTTTTTTTATTTATTTTACCTATTATACTTATTTTTAAGTACATCTCTTCTTCATAATTGAAACTTATGTATTCGGAGCTATGATAAGCATCGAATATTGTACTCAAAACTGAGCAAATTTGATTTATTTTTGAGTACCTATTTTTAACAGTGCGCATTTCTTTGTTGTTTCAGCTGACGGGCATCGGGGTGCTGGCCGTGTCGATATGGCTGTACTTCGACAGTTCGCTGTACCTGGGCAACACGGACGACAGCTACATGTACTTCGTGGCCATCTTCGTGCTGATGGCGGTGGGGGCGATCATGTTCCTCATAGGGCTGCTCGGATGCTGCGGCGCCCTGCAGGAGAGCCCCTGCATGCTCGGCACGGTGAGTGAGGGCTATTTGATGGGTATTTTTCATGGGAAGTGATGTAACGTTCACATGAAAACATATGTTTTGATTGTTTATGAATTACGGAGTTAGCACGGTCCTTAGAAGAAGACACCCTATATTTGTTTTTAAAGGCCGCTATGAAGTACTTACACTGTAAAAAAATGTACTTAAAAATGAGTAGATGCACATACTCGTTTTTTTAGTACAATTTGCATCGTAAACATCAATGATGTACTCAAATTTAAGTAATCGTACTTTCTAAAAAATGATCTGTAATACTATAACACAATATAATTGTAGAAAATAGACGACTAAATGCCATAATTTTCTTAATCGAATTTCATTTTTTATCTGCACGACTCTCTTCGAAAATTGAAAAGAATCCGTAGACATGATTCCTTTATAAAGGTACACTGTAAAAAAATAGGTGCTTAAAATGAGTATATGAACGTAGTCGTTTTTTTAGTACAATTGCATCGTAAATTATCGATGACGTACTCACAATTAAGTAATCGTACTTTTTAAAAAATGATCTGTAATACTATAACACAATATAATTGTAGAAAGTAGACGACTAAATGCCAAGATTTTCATAATCTAATTTTATTCTCTAATTGTACGACTCTCTTCGGAATTTGAAAAGAATCTCTTGACATGATTCCTTTATAAAGGTACACTGTAAAAATAAAAAGGTGCTTAAAATGAGTACCTGAATGTACTCAATTTTTTATTAAAATTGCATCGTAAATGAGATATGACGTATTCAAATTTAATTAAAATTTATATATTTTTAAATAACATACATTATATGAGTTTATACTTGCAGATTAACCCCCCCCCCCTGGCAATACAATTTTTTTAACTAGTTATATCTAAAGTTTAGACTGTAAAATTTAGTATTATTCTACTTTTGCAGTCGAAACTTTTAAAATATCGTTTCAAAAACTCTAAATTGCACATTCCTTATTTTCTTAACGAAAAACCTTCCTCAAGCAGCAACAGTTTCAAAGAACTCCACTGTTTACTCGACTCATGTCATCACGTCTCTCTAAAGAAAACGAAATTGATGGATATCTCGTAAGATTACCCGACGATTTCGCACTGGCCGTGAGACGTCACGGCAAGTTTGCTTCACTTCAAGGTTCCCTCCGACTTTTAATCACGGCATAACCATCCATCTTTGCCTCTAATAAAGTAAAGCAAACAAACTTGCGAGGATCAGCCTTTTATAGCTTTCTTTGGGGACTTTATGAATTAATATTCCAGATACTTGACACGAAATATCCATGATCAATTGAGGTGATATGTGAAACTTTTAATGAAGTGATTATATATTTAAATGTGCAATTCTTAAAAAATACTCGCATGTATCAACTTCCTTGTGTTACATTTTATTTTGGAAGGGTTTAGATCAGTGGTTCCCAACCTTTAGATGGCCATTAGACCACCAAGTTGAAACTTGAACAAATCGCGGACTTTAAAAAAATCTTTAAAATTATGGAATAAAACGTAATTTAGATAATAATAACGTATTTATTTTGAAAATTAAATAATTAAAAAAGTTAGACCGTATACAGCTCTAATTATTTTCCTTATTTTAGATAACGTTTAAAATTAAAAACTTTGGTCGGAAGTTGGAATATTTTCTTAATGTATTTAAAAATCATAAGTCTGTTATGCTTCAAGTAATTAATATCAAACGACTGACGATTTCATAAAACGTAGATGGCAGAAGAGAAAAACAATTTTTCACGATTGCCCATTTCAATTTTACGGATGCTCATTTAATATACGACTGCCCATTATAATAGATCCTGTCTAAATACACTTAAACAGGTAAAAAAAAAGCTAATAAGAGCTCAAATTTGAAACGCTTTTTGTGAATTTACTTACATTTATATATGATAAATGATAACCTATTAATAAAACCTAATGTGTAAACTTAACGAGACCGTTATATAATTTTATTTTAAAATTTTAAATAGAAGGAAAGAAAAACTGGATACTCATATTACAATAATCTTTTTAGTGTCGCCATCTATTGGCGTTAATTGAAGATATTATTCTAACTTTTATTATTAAATATTTTTAAAAGCGTATTTCATGTCTATTTCCCTTCAAATTAAAGATGATTGGCTATGAATAATTTTTATATTAAATAATGTTTTTGTAAACCGAATGTGTAGTTGTAAAATCCCTTTTTAATTTCAGTTCTTCATTTTCCTTCTGATGATATTTGCTGCGGAAATAACCGGCGGGGTATGGGCTTGGATGTACAAAGATGAGGTACGCACAATTTATTTTTGATAAATGAATTGAATTATTTTTGTTTGATATTGATATTTCTATATATTGAGTTTGCTATTAATATCCAGAAAATTTATTTCTTAGTCTATTGATTTAAAGTTAGTAATCAGTCTTTTTTTATATTTAAATTTTCCAGGTAAATAAAATCATTGAACTGCAGGTTACAAAGATGGTAAAAGACGAATACGGGGCTTCAAAATCTGTGGAAAAAACAATTGATGCTGTCCAACACGATGTAAGTAAACTTTATTAGATTTCAGCATTTAAATTATTTGATAACAAGTAGGTGCATTCGTATTTATGTAATCGAATTTTTAAAAAAAATTAATATGTATGTGTCTTTATTAAAATATTGCCTACAACCTGACTAACATATATTCATCAATATAAAATATAATAAAATAGTTCAGTTGTTTAAAAAAAAATTATGTCTAAGTATTTTAATTGTTTTGTTAATAAAAAGTGTTTATATTTTTAGCAAAATAATAATTTTATAATCCATTTCAGTCATTAATTTTTTATTTGTATATTAACACAGAATATTATCTTTTAATTATCATCTCCTATCTTTTAAATAGGAGTTTTAAAATACTGTTATTAAGGGCAAACAATTAATAATAAGAAAATTTGGAAATAAGTTGAATGAGATGGATAATGGTTAATATGAAAAATATTCTTAAGTTACGGTGACTAATATTGTACAGTTTAAGCACGTCGAGATATTACCACAAGATTATATATTTATATATTCAAAGATTTATACCAAGGTTAAAAATCTTTAGATATTGATGAAACATTTTTCCTGATAAAATCCAAATATTCAAATAGCTTTAAGCCGTTTTTTTATGCAGCGGCAAATGCAATGTTACGAATGTAATGTCGTACCGGACTGCATGAAGAAGTTCTAATTGGATAACAATTCCACCAACACCGGTGTTGTCTATGTATAAAAAATCGGTCTTATTATTTACTAGCAATATGGCCCGGCGTTGCTTGTGGTCACTTTGCGCAATGAGAGCTGCGCGATTTTGTCTTGTTAGCGTAGCCATCGCATATCACTCTCTGTGCACTGTGAAAAATAAATTTTATCCAAATACAGATTTATTAAATTAGTTTGAGTATTTTTTGAGATACTTAAATCTATTTCTATGTTCACGACTTTACATGCTATTGCGACTACTATTTAAACTGATGTTTTTGTAAAATGTTTATTTTTGTGAAATAAATATTCCTGAATTTTTTAAATTGCATATTTTTTGTATAAAAATTAACCATTTAGTGACAATAAACCCTTGTAGTAAACTGCACATTCATTAGTTTTAATATTGGCGACGCAATTATATATCAAAGTAAAAATATTGCATTCTTCAAAATCGAAATAATGTATCGTATTTATTGAAGTTTTTTTTCTTCTTTTGTGCCAATTGGCGACCGGAGTCTATATAGACGTCTTTCAACATAACTTCATACGGGTCAATATTTACGGATAATTTTTCTTATAAAAAATTAATTATCAAATATTCATTTTTGAATACCAATAATATGTTTTTGAGGTGATAATTTAAAAATAAGATATATGGAGGTATAAATATAGAAAACCTTAAGTTAAACTTTTAGGGTGGACCATTTCAACATCATAGTAATATTGCACTCCGTAACAAATAGCACTATTGTCATAAAGTTAAGTTGTTTGGAACATGAATACACATGGCGTCAGTCGAAAGGGCTGGTTTATCTTCCTCCTTCAGTTGGCGAGGTTTTTATTAACGACATTAATTTTGTTATTTATACCCTAGTTTCGCCATTGTGATGATAGTTTTAAATATAGGACCTCTATTTTAGCTCATTTGGCAACATTTTTATTCAATTGGAGAAAATTTCTATTCATTTGGCGACATTTTTAATTTATTTGGCAACATTTTTAATTCATTTGGCGATATTTTTAATTCATTTGGCAATATTTGGCGACATTTTAAATTTATTTGGCAATATTTGGCGACATTTTTATTTCATTTGGCAATATTTTTAATTCATTTGGCAATATTTGGCGACATTTTTAATTTATTTGGCAATATTTGGCGACATTTTTATTTCATTTGGCGATATTTTTAATTCATCTGGCGACATTTTTAATTCATTTCGCAACATTTTAAATTCATTTGGCAATATTTGGCGTCATTTTTAATTTATTTGGCGATATTTTTAATTTATCTGGCGAAATTTTTAATTCATTTCGCAACGTTTTTAATTCATTTGGCAATATTTTTAATTCATTTAGCGATATTTTTAATTCATCTGGCGACATTTTTAATTCATTTCGCAATATTTTTAATTCATTTGGAAATATTTTTAATTCATTTGGCAATATTTGGCGATATTTTTAATTCATTTGGGAATATTTTTAATTAATTTGGCAATATTTGGCGACATTTTTTGGTGATATTTTTAATTCATTTGGCGACATTTTTAATTCATTTAGCAACATATTTAATTCATTTGGCAATATTTGGCGACATTTTTAATTCATTTGGCGATATTTTTAATTCATCTGGCGACATTTTTTATTCATTTGGCAACATATTTAATTCATTTGGCAATATTTTTAATTTATTTGGCGATATTTTTAATTCATCTGCCGACATTTACTCATCAGCCAATCAAAATGAATCGTTTATCCCAGTATTGTCTAAAAATATTTTTGGTCGCCCCAAGGGGATTTTTAACAATAATGTTATGAAGGGAAGATCGAGATGTAAATTTCCCATAGGCGTAATGTTAGAGAAAATGGAAAAAGTTCTATAACTTTTGAATGGTTACAGATATCCACATGAAACAAAGTGCAGATTTTAAACTAAGAAAAGTTTGTTCACATGGTGCAAGTTTCAGAAAAATCCGTGCAGTAGTTTTTGAGTTAAATCCGGACAAACAGACAGACAGACAGACTAACAGACAAAAAAATTTTAAATGTGATTTTCGGAATCAGCGTATTCTAATTCGTGGAGAAAACTCAAAATGAGGGGTTTTGTTCGATTCCACTGACAGACACTCCATTCTTATATATAAGTATTGATTAACACAATAAATATTATTTAAGCTAGAATAGCTCAAACCGGCTTGCATATCCGTACTTTTTCATATAAAGTTTTGTTACTCAATTCATTGTGTAATAATGCGGCTCTAGATAATTGGCCGCTGTGATGTCAACTATGCATAATTTACACAAGCCAGTTGGACCAAACTCTTTCGCTGATTCGCCTAAGCTAGTTTCCCAGTGGCCAATAAGTCACAGCCACAACATAGATTTGTTATTCACCTTGTTGTTTTGTTTGTTTGCAGCTCCACTGCTGTGGCGCGATGCAGCCGAGCGACTGGGCCCATTCCCGCCTCAACAGCCGCGACAAGAGCGCCGTGGAGGTGGGCATCTCCAAGACGCTCGGCTTCTACACGCTGCCCGCCACCTGCTGCAAGACCAAGAACCCGGACATCTGCGACCTGCACAGGAAGGTCAAGTTCGCCGGGCAAGGGTTCGACGGGATATACATGGAGGTATAACTTCTGCCTACCACTTCCAAACATCGGATAATTCTTATTGCAGAGCTCACATTGTATAACACTAGAATACTAACCATGTTTGTTCACCAATGTACACTGTTAAAAATAGGTACTTATAAATAAGTATGATGTACTCAGTTTTGATTACATTCGATGCTTATCATAGCTCCGAATACATAAGTTTCATTTTTGAAAAAACATATACTCAAAACTGAGTACAATGAATAAAAAGAGCAGTTGTTTACCTACATAAGCTGCCTTCATAAACCACTTTCAATAAATTTCAACAATTTTAACTAGGACTTACGGGGAATCGAACCCAATCCGTCTACCTGATGTCGTCCACAACCGAAGTCCAGGGCCTTTTATGCTGTACTATCAGAGCCATGACCAGAGCGACAGAAGTTATAAATATAAGTAATATTACAAAGGCGTGGCGAAAGAATGGGAAGTAAGATAATTGAGTCGCAATAACTCAGTTTCCATTTAAGCAATCGACATCAAATAATGTAGAACACCATCTTCTGAACAAATATTTTAAGTTTTGTCAGGACGATTTGTTCAGATGGCTTAAACAGAAGCTCAGATTAGCAATATTAAATCCCACTGCATGCTCATTTTTAAGAAAGTACGATTACTTAACTTTGAGTACGTCATTGCTCATTTACGATGCGATTGTACTAAAAAAAAACGAGTACGTTCATGTTCTCATTTTTCAGCACTTTTTTTTTTACAGTGTAAAGTCAATGGAAAAATACATATGGTTAGTATTCTAAGTTTAAAAGTCGTTACGAACTTCTTAATTTTGGCGCGCTCTTAATTATGGGCCCTTAACACTACAAGAGTGTTTAATTTATACTAGGGGGGTCCTGTGCCCCTCCCTTTCATTCTCAAATGTTCGTGCATGTTATTTTTACCTGGATCCTCTATATGCTTACAAGGTATCTGCTATGCGAATTAGCTAAATAGTGCTTTTTTTCTTCATTTAATGCTTTATTTTCTAATCAATGCAAATGTGTGGAATGTTTTTATTGAATGTATAATTTGTTTTCAGGGTTGCATACCACGATTACAGCGTTATTTCGAAGACAACATGATAATTATGGTGGGAATCGGCATTGGCATTGGAGTGATTCAAGTGAGTAATGGAAAACCATTAAAACTTCCGAATCATTTAGAATTTTAATAAATAATTTCAAACTACTTGCGCCATCTAGCCATCTAGCGGTAGCATTGCTAATTCCTGAACAGGGGGAGAAAATTTTACTCTGTGAGGCAGGACAAAAAAGTTCTCAAAACATTGTGGAAGGGCAACTTTCTTTACAATAAGATGCGCGTAACTGTCTGACGGACGGATCATTAATAATTCTCCCTCAAAGCATGTAGATTCTCAGCTGTGGGTAGGGTCACTTGAGTGTGTAGAAAAACTGAAGCTGTAGACTACCCGAAGATACCATTAGTCAAGACAACCATCTAATTACCTATTCTGCTGCAAACAGCATACTTCTGCCTTTATATACTTTAAAAATCCCCTAGGTCAAAATTGTCCCAAGCCAAATCCGTCGCTAGATTTGTAAAATCTATGGGACAGATGCTGTCCTAGCCCACGCGTAAAGGCATGAGGAAGCATTGCTTTGGTAACAATTTTGTCAAAATCCTGCTTTTTGTGTTTTTTAGCCAGATTTTAGTATCAATGGGTCAGATAAAATATCACTGAATGAATCTAAGTATAGATCAAACAAGTATTCTATGATCAATTCAAATTTACCCCAATTTAAATAGCTATGGATTAATTGAATCGCATATAAATATACTCAGGAAGATGAATTAAGAGCGTTGGTTCAATTTGCAGCAATCATGTAACTGGATCACATTAAATTCGTCGTGGTCCAATTTAATCGAGTTCTATGTCAGGTTGCGTAGGGCGACAACTCAGCCATCTGACCATGGTTAAAAATTTAGAGGTAATGTTACCGGGTCTTTCCTTCGGGATAGACCCCGAACCGTCGTCAATAGCCCATTGTGCTTCTCGAGTAGCACGGCGTTAATTTAACCAACCAGATCGATTCTTAAAACTCATGTCAATGGATTAACATAAACCTCAATCATTTTGAGCATTGATTTTAAATTTTACGTTTTGATAAGTTTAAAGGTTAATCAAATAGAAGAACTTGTTTAGGAATGTAAAAAAGCAATTATGACTATTTATTTTAAAAATATAGATTATTGGAAATTTCATATTTAATGAATTAAATTGTCCTTTTCTTTCAGCTCTTGGGTCTGATTTTCTCAATGGCGCTGTGCTGTGCCATCAGGAGCGAATAACGTGCGTGCAACTGTACAAAACCCTGTTAAGACATCAATTTTTATCTCGAGAAAAGTTGGCATAGTTCTTCAGCAACTCGCATCGTCTCACGTTGTACAAAGTGGACCAAGCACGAACTGCACTTTGTTCTGTAATAACGAGCGATCTGTGTTTTTCGACTGTTGTTTAATCAATCATCCATCCGACTCTGATCGATCGCCATAAAGGACCTCCTCCTCCCCCGAGACATCGGACATGTGGACATGTGTATGTGTCTGGACAGTGTTTGTGCAAAAGGCGAGGCGTGAAAAGGACAGACACTTCTTCGTACAAATAATGTCTTAAGGAGATGCGCCGACAGCAGTTGCGCCAGTTGTCAAAAAGTTAAGCAGTTGCGACAGATATGTTGGCTAATGGGGGTATTTCAGGGAGTGAGGCAGTTGCGCCAAACTCTTTTTTTTTGTTTTTATTTTAACTTGCGGAATTTTCTGTTCTTGACACTGGTAAAATCGACAAACCCAGGAAACAAACGCAAATATGCAAAAACGTTGGTTTTTGATGCCGATTTCTTCAAACTTTTTGGCAAATGTTGGCTGATGGGGGATTTCAGGGAGTGAGGCAGTTGCGCCAAACTCTTTTTATTTTTTTTTATTTTTTATTTTAACTTGCTGATTTTTCTGTTCTTGACACTGGTAAAATCGCCAAACCCAAGAAACAAACGCAAGTATGCAAAAACGTTGGTTTTTGATGCCGATTTCTTCAAACTTTTTGGCAAATGCTGGCTAATGGGGGATTTCAGGGAGTGAGGCAGTTGCGCCGAACTCTTTTTTTGTGATTTGTTTTTATTTTAACTTGCTGAATTGTCTGTTCTTGACACTGGTAAAATCGCCAAACCCAAGAAATAAACGCAAATATGCGAAAATATTGGTTTTTGATGCCGATTTCTTCAAACTTTTTGGCAATGGTGTTTTGTTAATTCATTATTTCTGAAGTTTTAACAAAAGATTAAAACGAATTAACTTGTTTCATCGATTAAAAGATCTTATTTAGCTTTATATTACTCTTTAACATGATTACAGAATAATAATAAAAAAAAAAGATGAATGAAACTGTCTTT
The DNA here is from genome assembly GCA_963932185.1 of Troglohyphantes excavatus. Taxonomy (NCBI): domain Eukaryota; kingdom Metazoa; phylum Arthropoda; class Arachnida; order Araneae; family Linyphiidae; genus Troglohyphantes; species Troglohyphantes excavatus. The sequence goes on from OZ010669.1 coordinate 45,888,469, forward strand.
AAAAGTTTACGTTAATTTTTTCCTGCAATTTCTCTTGTACATACTGACCTGTTGTGATGTTTTTTTCCGTAAAAATTTTTCTTTTTTCGAAAATGAAATGAACGTAATGAATATTTGTAAAATCTAGTTCGGCGCAAGTTCTTCAATCTTCCTCTCAAATATCCCTAAATTTTGGGCTCGGCTCAACTGCTTCCCATTTTGGCAACAACTTCCAGCGAAAGTGCTTAGGAATACGTACAAAAGTGTTGGTTTTGTTGTATTTGAAGTTATACGAAGGAAAAAGAGACTATTTGTAAAATCGGAACAGATTCATGGAATTTAAAATCAGCTATGTGAAATGCTATGTTGATATTTTCTTATTCGTTAGTTTAATTTTGGTTATGTATGGAGGGCCTAGGGGGAAAAACGAAGAGAGTCCACTGTCTGTGGAAACCAAGATTTCAACACGTTTTACTTTTTCTAGAGTGCTGTACTTTGATTGTTATCTCTATAAAAAGTTAAAAGATCAAAATACTGGTAAAAACAATCATCTAAAATTTTATGTTTTATTTTCTGGACAATCACTGGAGATCTGCCTAATCACTCACTGTTTTTCCCTTGAGTCCTCCATATATTGTAATTCTTCTGACATAAGTATTTATATATAAAATTTGAATTTAGCTAAGTTAGTGGCGGTTGCTAATGAGTGCCAAAGCTGGACCGGTCCCTTCATAATATTCACACCCTGGTCTAACAATCTAGATATCTCTAAATTTTTTACATTTTACTTTAATCGAGATGCCAATAAAATATTCTAAAAGCCACAATTTTGCTGAATATCAACTTTGAATATTAGTTTAAATACAAAACAAGATAAAGTTCCTATAGTCTGGCTCTGATTAATTGGCGGGTAGGTGATGTCCCTTTAAGCTGGTTCCGACCAATAAACAAACGAGTTTGATCTAGTTGACCAATTGGCTTATCGAAATCATTTAAACAATGTGACGTCACAACGGACTTTAGTCGGAGCCGAACTATACATTCCTTTTTTGTTTTAGGATTATTTTATTAAAACTTCTCTACATAAATATTTTAATTCTTTAGGACAAAACAAGCACTTCCTACAAGTGTTTCTTCTACAAGTAAGGTCATACGCGCCATTAAATGCTTATTTGAATTTTATTGCACAGAATCTTTACATTGAACTCTAACTGAAACTTCTGGAACGCTCATAACCAGTCAATTCTATGGAAGCGGTTGAAGCCAAATTGTAATCAGCCATATTCTACCCCAACTAATTTTTTTAATTGGTTCTGTGGGTTTTTCTTCTCAAACCGTTATAGAAATGTTAAATATGTTCAGATATTTTATTTTCTACATATAGAATCATTTTGTAAATCGCCAAAAATATAGTTGCCCTTATTGCTGCTTATCCACTTATTGGTTAAAATAGATTTCAAAGAATAGGTATTCAAAGTGGGTTTCCATGGACATTTAAAAAAACATAGGCGAAAGCACAACAATTCGGCATATTTTAGCATGAACAATATACAAAATATAGAGGTAGAAATGGAAGTTAGGGTAAAATTTTTGAGCCTTCAATTGGCTTCGAGTCAACAAACTGCCTTGCCCAATCCAGAAGTTATAGTTAGAAATCAGTGGATTCTTAGTGTCCAAATAAGGACGGTAAAGATTTTACATGTTCACGAGCCGCCACTAACTTGAATAAAGTTATACATAACAATTAAAGTTTTTTTTTTTTATAAAAATAAATAAATAGTGTACTTTGTGACTTACAATAAGTGTGTCGACGGTGGTAATAGCAAAGGTACAGAATTCATAAAAGTTTTTGAAGTAATATTAGTGAAATAAAAATTGTCCTTTTGTAGTGGGTTTTACAATGAATACTTAAAAATAAAGTACCATGACTGACATTAGCACAATAAACTGGTGTCGTAAAGTAGATTGTAATTAAAATACAAAATCATTTGTGATTTTAAGTGAATATGCAAGCGCAAAAAATAAAACACGAAATATTTAAGTCGAAAGTTTAAAAATGTTTCAAAAATTTCAGTATCAAGTTAATTGAAGTGACAAGTGGAAGAAAGGTTTATCTATCATTTAAAAAAAAAAATCTAATTTTGATGTAGATGAAAGTTTTAAGTACATATGTGTCTCAAAATTGTATGGCTCTGCTTGATTTATATACGCAGATACAGTGCAGTAAAAAGTGTATGAATCACTTATAATGGTTTGATTTCATTAATCGAACCTAAAAGCCAAATGTGCGAAAACGCGTCAATTTTGTTAACCTACCACAACTAATCACGTTCAAGTTTTATATTTTCCTTGATGAAAATTTTTTTAAACTACTATACTCGGGGACAACATAAGTTGAACTTGAAGCGGAAGCTATTATATATATAAATATTCAATAGATTTAGACTCAACTTAGGTTGTCCCCAAGTATATCACGCCAAGTATCACACCAATTTTTTCCTTGGCGACAAATAATGATGCTCAACGGAAAGCGACCCTTTTCTTCAAGATTGTTGTCAGTGAAAAAGCTGTTTATCATGGAAAGTGATTTTTTATGAGTTAACCCTTTCTCGCCTTCGATTGTCTGATGATTACAGTAGAAGTTTAACTTCTTATACAAAAGAAAATATTTTACTTTTGGATTCTTTAAAAATTGTAGTAACTATTAATGAGCAGTTTATTTTTTTTAAATCGCTCCTAACAATAATTAAAAATTTTTTAATGAAATTATTTTATTTACTAATTTTGTGTATTAGAATTTTATCTAATTTCAACTCGAACTTGAAGAGCAAACATTCAAAACGTGCTTTGTTCAAAATATAACTGAATTTTTCTGAATTTTAACTCAAACTAAACTGTTTTATTTGCCTAAAACAGGTTTTTGGCCCTACTAAAATTATTTTACACACTCTATCTACACATGAAGTATTTAGAAAAAAAAAATGTTTGTGTTTTCCCACGAAAAAACCTGAATGAGACGGCACGTTTTGAATGTTTGCTTCTCACTTTGAAAATTGTATTCATTGTTATGATAAGAATGTGTAATTTGGTTGTTAATTATTTAATCCAGATTCTCTAATAAAATTATGCCCTAATAGTTCGTTCCAATATCTTTCAAGCTACTTAGATGAGTTTAACGAAATGTCGCATTTTTGTGCCTTTTTAATCGACACTGTTTCACACTTTCCTTTACATTATAAAGAAGATGAAGCAAGTTATCTATGTAAATATAATGTATTTATCCATATGTAAATAAATTGGAAAATTTCTCCCTTTGTGTTCAATCATTTTTTTCGACAAGGATAAATATTCACAGTTACTTAAAAAACACACACGATGGTTTTAAATATATTTTAAAGTACAGTAAAATAAAATATAATTAACAGCAACTTTACAGCTTTGTATTTTGCTGAAGGTCGTATGTTTTGAAAGCAATGATTTAATTGAATTTTTTTTTTAGAAATAAAATTTTCAGTTTAATTAAATGCGTAATAAACTTTTACATAGGTAATTTTTTTTCAACAGTGTTAACAGTATAAATAAAAGCATGTAAAAAAAGTTCAAAATGACATTTATAATAAAAATTTTGAAAAAAAAAAAAAAAAATACTTTTTACACAGTGACTCTTGCACTAAAAGTGCACTTACATTAGTGTCGCTATTAAATAACTAGTACCAGGGGACCGAGCCCAGCTCGCTTTCATATTTTATTACTTAATAATATTTCTAATGAATCGAATTAAATGGAAATGCTTTGAAATGTCCATATCAACGGTTAGACGTTTCATGATATTTTTTTATCGTCTAATAATGTATCTTTATCGAAATATCTTTAAGTTCTTAGAAATATGCTCATGCAACTGGTTATACGTGTCAAGGCTGAAATGTTACCGTATTAATTCTGCAAAAGTAACTTAAATTAATATTATTAGCGATTCTGAGCGACTAATACAACCATTCGCACAATTGTAGTACACACTTTTCGTTTGCATGATCAAACGTGACAACATTCTTGGTTTTCAGTAACCATTTGTAATGATGTTTGCTTCAGTCTAACTCTGGAGTAACTGAATGGACTTTTAAATACTATGCAAAGTAGTTTTGTTATTAAGAAGATTATGATAATGGAGATCAAATTATTTTTTGCTACTGCAAAATTATTTCGGATTTTTTTTTTCTTCAACCAGCATACACAAATAATAAAGAACGAACAACGTTTTATATTCTTATTAAACGTTTAATTAATAATAAAGATTTTTACTTATTTCGAATAGTTTTATGTGTAATTAGGCTATAATCGTAGTGACGAAAACAAAGTTTTATATTTAATTCAGTGGAAATAATATAATTTGAACCAAATGGCTATTCATTATAACGGCTTTGAAAATAAACCGTCTGTAAAATTAAACATTTTCTATAATCTAAATATAAGAATTTTTATTATATAATAGTAGTTACGATTAAACTAATATTAATCTCTTTTTTTTTAAACATATTTTTTTTAATGATAAGGACTGCCGTTTTCGGCATTTCAATACACATATATTATTTTATTTAGCCTAATGTTTGAAAATCACACATGTTGAATTTTGCGACAGTTGTTAGGAATATTTCATAATTTTGTTCCTAAGAAAAGGTTACATACAGAATATAAAATATGAGTAGGTAGCTTGCAGTCTGGGTCTTGATAAAAATATAGTTACTTTGAATAAATTTCTATTAACAAAATACTTATTTGAAGTAACATGATAAAAATAATTAAAAACACATTTACGGTAAATGTAAAATTTATTTTTAAAAAGGGTTTTTAAATTTACTGAAATTAATTTCCCTGTGTGTATGTGAAATTTTTTTTTCAAGCGTTTAAATTACTATGTGAGTTTCAATTAGAAACTCTTTTCCCTTTGTTATATTGTATAAAGTCTCGTTACTCGTCTAATTATCTGCTTGAAACTAAACATATCCACGTAATACGAGAACATTATTCAGTATTTTGTTATTACTTTCTAATGCAATTTAATATCGACAATAATTTCATATCTAATTAAGCATGTGCAAGGTTATTTCGGACAAACCTTTAAATACAGAAGAAACTTATTTGAAGTAACAAAATAAATAAATTTCAAAACACGTTTATAGTAAATGATGTAAAATTTATATTTACAAATAATTTAAAATTTGTTAATGAAAATTTTAAACTCCTTTGCCGTTGTTCTATCGTAAAAGCTCATTACTCATTTTCAATCCCTCTCTAAATTAAACTTACTTACGTAATTCGAGAAACAGTTCATTTTTAAATTGTACAAAATATCATAGGAATGTTGCTTTTACATTCAGAACTTTATATGACAAATTTACAGGTATCAGTTTTTCAGAAGAAAAAAAAAAATTGAAACGTTTTTAGTAATTATTTACTCATTAGAATGTAGAATTAATACCAAACCATTTTTACAGACACTATGCGTGACATGGTCTCGAGATTAAAATTTTGACGGAATAACAAAAACGAATGGTTGATTAGCCTCTGTGTTTGGTGCATAACAAACCACGTGGTTACCATCAACCAATAAAAATGCGCGTGAAATCACTTATACCTTGAAATGCCGTCATGTAATTTCCACACAAACCAGTGCAAAGTGTCCATGGTAAACAAATGAGAATTTTTGGAAACACTTCCTTTTTTCAAAATTTTCAAAACATATCTTGAAAACTGGAAAACTCGGAATTTTTATCTGTTTCTTGTTCAATACTATGAGAAATAAGTGTATTTATGAGCAATTGGTAAAATAAAAGCTATAAATAATAGAACAAAATAAATTTTTTAAATGTATAAAATTATATTTTTACCCTTATAAATATTGCTAAAAATTAATTTAATAAAACTTCTTTTAATTAATTCCATTAGCATATAAATTCTAAAATAAATATTTATAAACAATAGCTAAAATAAAACTTATGAAATAAAAATGTATAACAAAGTTTAATTTTAAATGTAAATAAATGTTTATTTTATAAACAACACGTAACATTAATTTAATAAAACCTAATTCAATTGATTTCATTGGAATATAAATACTTAACAAAACAAACGAAATTGCTTCTAATTTTTGTTTTGAAAATTCCATGTTCTATTTACGGAAATACATAATCCATTTTACATTTAATAAAAAAATCTACTTGTTTTTCAAAACGAAATTTTTTTATATGGAATTTAAAAAAAACTTGCTCTAGTGAATACCACTTATGACGTCACGTGCAAAAAACAATAAAAAATCGCATTATTAAAATGGTTCAAACTTTGATTATTTTAAATGCAAACGATTTTGTCCAAGTTCTTTTTAAATATTTATTAGAAAACTTATTGCATTTAGTAGACGAAATAGTCACGTGATTAGAATGTGTATTTTGTTTATTTAAAAACGAAAACGATTTTTAAATTTTAATTTTAATTTACTGATATTTAATTTACTGATCGTTTATTTATGAGAAAAAAAATACTTTATTTTAGAATAAAAACTATAATGAAAATATATCATCAAAATATTTTACACGTTTTAAATTAAAATAACATATGACGAATTAAATAACATTTAACTGCTATTGCCACATAATCTATTAACTCATACGCGATGAATAATTTGCATTGGAAAGAATGAAATCAAACTTTTAATATACTTATTTCACCCTCTAAATGAAATTTTTCGAAGATGAAACCTATCCCAATCGAATTTTTACCCCGAAAATTGGTAATACATCAATTTTCGTGAAAATCGTTAGAGCGGATTTGGAGATTGTGCAAACAAACAAACGAACAAACATAGTGACATTGCTCGTTTAATAGTATTAGATTCAATATTACACAAAGTGTTAAAACATTTTCGGGATTTAATTTTAATCATAAATATAAGAATTTCCCCAAACTGAAAATAATAAAAGCCTGTATAAATGGTAAGTTCACATAAAGTTCTCTTTGAAAGGTCTGGTTCTATTAGGGCACTGGGTCCTAACCCAAGGTCATCGGGCCAGCTTCTGAGAGGTTCATAAGCAGTCCGTGGAGTCATTGTTCGACAACATTTAAAAAAAATATATATTTTAAAACAAGGCGATATTTTTATGTCTTATTATGTAATAAAAAAATTCAATAGAAAATTAAAATTCTTTTGCTATAAAAGGAATATAATTTTATGATTGGAACACTTTCATGGTTGCCTTGTTTATTACAATTATCCGTAACAGTTTTCTTTAATATTTTGTTGGAGAAACGATTATTTTCTCTTTTTAATGGCATCATTGTCAGTTCTGATTTATTTTATCTGTTAAAAGCAAGCAGAGTGGTATAGCAATAGAAAGGTGTGCCGTTTCAGTACTTTCTGACTCAGGGCGGTGCTCAGAACATTTTTGACGTACTAACTTTTCATACTAACTTAGCCCCGCCTTACTCTGTGGGTTTTCTGACCATTCTCATTGGCTGTCTGATGGTGTCAGTTATCGATGGCATCAATTATTTATTTTTTTGTTAAAAATGTGTTTTTGAAAAGAATTAAATACAATTTTTTTAAAAAAGAAATTCTTCCATTTGCATCTTTGAAAGGGTGCTCGAGTGAAACAAATGCAAACCTAAAAAATACAGTTAAATAAGGCAAAGTAGCGATAAAAAGTAGCGATAAAAAAATTAATTAATAAATGTATTTTTTCCAAGTTTTTCTAGACTATTTCCAACACTCGTTTTCGAAAATTCAGTAATTGATATAATAATTGAAGAATTAGAATATATTAAAATATAAATAATTGCTGTTTTTTTTTAATTATACTGAATAAAATTTAATATATTAATTTTGAAATAAAAATATATTTTAAATAATTTTTTTTAAATAAATTTAGACTCGATTTCTATAATTCAGTAATTGTAATAAAATATTAGAATCTATTAAAATATAAATAATTTAATTTTTTTTAAAAATTAAACTGAATAAAATTTTATAAATTGATTTTTAATTAAAAATGTCTTTTAAATAAAATTTTCAATAAATTGCATATTTATTCGTCATTTAAGTGAACATACAAATTTCATAATCAGTAAAATAGAATTTAAACGAATTGTTTAGTAAAAGTAGCTAGAAAAAATGTTAGCCATCCACTAGGCACCGACGAGATTCGAACTCGTGATCTCCTGTTTACTAGACAGGCGCTTTAACCAACTAAGCCACGGCGCCGACGCATACGAAGAGCAAGTTTAGGTAAATAAACAAATCTCTGTAAAGATTTGTTTGCAAATCATTTTGCAATTAAAAGGTGTTCTGTGAGATTTGTGTTGATTGAAATATATTTTTGCATGGATTTACAATAAAAAATATGTTTTTTTTTTAATATTTTGAAACAGTGCAGCAATGGTTATCAACATATCACATTTCAAAATGTGGACATAAAGGTTTCAAGCTCAAATGAAGCACGTATACAATTTTAGCTTTTTATAAAAAGGGTACTTGAAGAAACTATTTTAATATTAGAAGAACAGCTTTTTATTACTTCCTTGTAGAAGTATTAATTTTGTCAAAAAAATTGAACTTAACGATATTTCTTAAAATACAGTAAATTTATGATTTTTTTTTACACTTCCCGTCAATTGCAGATAATTTTATTAAAATTTACTCTTATCAGAGAAAAAAAATCGTAAATTAAAAGGATATATTGTATTTTGAGAAATATTAATCACGGCATTAGTCTTAGTTGCATTCAAAAGTTTAAATGTTCGTGCTGCCATCTGTGAGTAAAATTTTCACTTATTATTTTTTTATTTACTTATTATTTCTTACATTTTATAGTCATTAAATTTAATAATTTTATAAACGTAAAAACTATTTTAAACTCTAGATGATAATTTGAATAATAAGTTTGTTCAATTAGATAAGATTAAAAGTTAGTTAAATTTTTTCGAAAAACTTGTTTGAGATATTTTATTTTCAATCTTTCTCTGATAGAAATATTATTTTTATTAGTTAGAATTTTTTTTATATAAGGTATTAACACAACAGTAATTGTAATTTATTAATACAATTATTGTATTAAATGAATAAATGGTAAAGAACTTCATATTTTCTTTTATTTATTCACGTTAATGCATTAAAAAATTCTTTAGAAATGATCATTTTGTTATTATATATTTAAAATTTAAAGATATTTAGAGATATATAGAAAGAAGGTATTTTGAGTATCACTGGGAATAGAAAACTTATAACACTTCCCTGAATTCAATATTCAGACCCAAAATGCTGTTTACTGAGATTTTTTTTTAAATAAAATAATTTATCTTCATTATTTAAATTAATTTATTTGTATTCTCATGCACGATTAAAATGTCTGAATCAAAAGGACATAGCTGTAAGGTGAGGGGTGTACTAAAATATCTTATAAACTAAGGTATATTCTCTCTGTTTTTTTTTATTAAAAAATAACCTTAGAATTCTAGAAAAGTAAGAAACATTAAGAGACTTCAGAATTGAAATGAAACCTAGTCTTGTACAAGAAATAAATATATCGTTGATGGAACAAAGTTTTCTCAGTATTGTAATTAAAAATAATTATGAATCTAAGAACATATTACTTAAAATTATTTTAATAAAAAAATTATACATAAGCAAAATTATATAAGTGATAAGCCCAATAAATAATTAAATGATTGATTACAATTATTATATGATAAACTATTATCAATTAAATTTTTAAGTATTTGCATTTAATAGATGTATTTTAACTTTCAAAAATTAAATTAAGAATTCTCGCCATTTAAGCTTCCGAAATTGCAATTCTGAATTGAGTTTTTGAGATAGTGTATCTGTGTCACAATCTAGAATTTTTTTTAAAAAGTATTATATGACACTTCATTTACGCTTGTTTTTCTATCGTTTTTTTAAAGAGAATTTCAGGAATAACGACGTTTAAATTATACAAAAAAATTGTTTCGTATAAAAAATTAAACCTTAAAAACAATTCTCATTTTAGAACATTTTCCTCGAAAAGATAAAACAGAATATTTTTATTATTGTGTGAACTTATTAGCAGCTGCGTAACTATTTTGATCGTCGCGAGCATGAAACAAGAAATTTCCCAACTAGACGATTCGAAATTCTCAACTCAACTATTCGAAATTCCCAACTCAACAGTGCTGTAAATTTCCAGTTCCAACTTATCGCCATTTTTCACGTTTTTTATATATATTTTTGGTAATATTAAACAGTTCTCTCACAAGCATTGATTTGTTGCACCCATATTCCAATGCAGTGTCCGTTCTGAGGTCTAATTTAAATGTAATCTTACAAGTTGGGCGATTTCTAATCTTCCCTACCTTTCATTTGTTAATAATATTAATTTTCTTCAGGCATTCTGTTCAAGATGTCATTTGAAAGGAAGTGAACTGTAGACGTGGCAAAAACTATGAAATATTAAGCAATTAATTATAATTATATTATTACGCCTTGAAAAAAATCCCAGAAGAATCATCATCGTGGCGCCATCTACACTCTAAACTTTGAACAATATTAAATTATTTGACTTTATCAAACCGACTGAATTAAACTAAAAAGCAGGGAAATGCATGTAATTAATTTGAGCAAAGCGAGAATTGTGTTGCGAAGCAATTTTCCAAGGATTGACGAGCGTTAGGGAGTAGGAGGCGGATCTTCCTAGTATATAATCGATTTGTTATCTAGTTTTAAAGACTATTATACACTTAGGCCCATTCTACTCGAGCGAGTTAAACCAACACCGACTCAAAGACAAGGCCGTGCCTCACGTGACCTTTCCGGAGCTGACGTCATAACGAGTAGGCCATGGTAGCGGGTAGAAACGGAAGATTTCGCTTCGCTGATGTGGTTTTTTTTAAGCGCGAATTTCTTTGGTTTCTCAAAATGGGTGAAAATTCCGTGTGCTTTAGTCTGCGATTATTATTTATTATCTGAGTTATGGTTTACAAACAAGCTGTGTTCCCAATTGACAGGGAAGTTACACGAAAACACCAAAAGTTCAGCTGTTTTCGTTTCCTAAAAATCGGGCGTTGCGCAGAAAATGGATTCGTGTAATTCACACACACACACAGGGACGACTTTACTCCTACATATTACACCAGGGTATCTATGATTATGCTTATAATTTAATCTGCGTTCTTTAATGTAAATTGATAAAATGTAGATGTCAGGTTTAAATTGGATTAAAACATCACTGGTTTAAAAAAAAAACCAGGGAAGTATCTGTTATCGTTATTACTAATACAATTGTTATTAAACGACTGAACAGCGCGCCAACCAAAACTCCAAAATAAAACCGCCATAAACTTTAAATTAAAACCGCCAAATCGCGCACCATGTCGAGAGGTTATAGATTCGACGGTTATGTATTTTTTTTTTATGTATTTTTTTAATTTATGTATATTCGCGCGGGATTTCGGTTCTACTTCAGATATTCGCACAATTTTGTTGTTGTTGGATAAGGGCTGTTTCACTTGGGAGCAATTTGAAATAAATATCGGGTTATCCGGCATTCAACTATCTCTGGAATTCTCAATTAACCGGACCGTTTGAAAAAAAATATTGTCCGATTTCAAAAATTCTTTCTTTGTTGGATAGAGAAAAATCAACTTAGGCAAAATCTGCAAAAATAATCGGTTATCCGGCTGCTATATATCCGGAAATGTCGATTTTCCGGAGGTTTTTTGTACAGTTAATCCGATTTCATAATATTTTCATTGTTTAACAGAAGTTGTTCAACAATGACATTTCATTTAACCAGAATTTATTGGCATTGATAGGGATTGTTTTACAATATACACGGTTGAGCAGAAGTTGCTACTTGAATTTCTCGGTGAATAATAAGAGGGTGCGAAGCCACCTGCTAAATTAAAAACCAAAAAGGGAAAAATAAAATAATCTTTCTAGAAAAAAGGAAAACCGACTTTAAGGAAAATGCTCTAAAAAGTTCCTCTTTTCTATAAAGATTATTTTATTACTAATACAGACTGACAGTCCTTTTGTGTGTTTCGGATGTTTAGATAAATGCTGGTGAGTAAGAATTTAAAGGCATTGGAAATTCCATGCCTGTTATTTGTGTACCTTTCCGGCTATTGTGCTCATTCGGCGATGAAAAAAATAAATTGTAAATATAGTTCAAAACAAATGATTATAGACAACACCTTAAAATGAAACTATAAATATAAATTAATTGAATCTCTGGATAGAGGTGGTTTAATCTACCCATCTGCAGATATTGTAAATGCTGTAAGTTACAATTATATTGTTATGTAAAAATTGCTTTTAAAAGAAAATGAGACCAAATTTTTACAAATAACTGAACACCGCTCATTTGTGGTTAAAACTTTGGAATTAATAAATTGTAATGATTTTTTTTTTGATGATCAATGTGAAGCGGACCATAGTTCTGAGAGTGTTTTAAAACTAATATTAACTTCAGCTACAAAATCATTATTAAAAAACTATTGCAGGCAAAAAAATTATATTAAAAATTCAAATTGAAAAAAAGTCTAAAAAAATTGAGACATTGAAAAAAGGGATCAAAGTTGTGGAAAAGGTGCAAACATATAAAATTGCATAACTGCATATAAACGCTCAGTTCAATAAAGAATTTTTGTTAATTTGGTCTTTGATACTTTTATTTTCATGCTAATGTGAGTATTTTTTTGGGCATATATATTTAAAAATCTTTAATGAAATGCAAAGGTAAGGTAAATAATGTTTAGGCAACGTAACAGTTCATTTTCTAATGAAAAAATGCTATTCATCTGCTAGAAATACCAAGCGCTTCAATCGAAGAAACAGAGCGGGAAAGGAGAAATCCAGCCTACTCAGGGTGACGTCACAAATCAGAGGCATGGCCTTGTATTTGAGTCGGTGTTGGTTAAACCAACACCACCGTAACTGACTCAAGGCCTGCGCACGCTGTCGATCAGAAAGCTATGAGTCATCAAAGGTAGACCTACCGAAAGACACAGCGCCATTCAATTCAACGGCTGAATCCGTTCGTTGCAAATATAAACAAGGTTGTTTTCGAAGCGCGAAAAGTTAATTTTATTTATATATTTTATTAATTATTCTGCAGTTTTAGGAACGTCAATTACATAAGATGCCTTCTCGGTGCTGCGTGCCTAATTGCAAAGGGAATTATGATAGAGTTCTTGAACGTGTGACTATTTTAAAATATCCCGAAAATGTCGGAACTCGAAAAAAATGGATAACAGCGATACCTAGAAAGGATTTCATACCTTCCAAGTCTTCTAAGGTAAGTTGTATTTTTGTAATTACTTATAAATAACAAAGAATTAAAAATGGTTCTTGAAATTTGAATCTATTTCCTGCATATTTACTTCAATACAGTGTGAAATGTTCGTCATTATTTTCATGCATTACTAATGTAGGAATCATTCCACATAAAATATTGGAATTATTTATTTCTTATAGCAATATTTGGGAGTTAAGGTAATATTTAATGCTCTTATTGTTACAGAAACAAGGTTTATATTTGTATCTGTATCGATTCAATAAACAGAAGTGAGTTTAAGCTTTTCATAAAGTTTGTATAAACATATTTTTTTGAAAATCTTTCTTCGGCCTATCAATTTGAGAACAAAATAAAAACTTCAATAATTCTTAATTGTATGTTTAGAATAGGCCCTGCTCATTCCAGAACATTCTCCATTTATCTAGAACAATTTATTGTACCTCACCCAATAATATTTTACACTTTACAAGTTAACGTTTTACTAGCTGAACCAAACATGTTAGAATGAGATGGAATTGCAACAACCTCTGTATTGAAAATTCATTGGAGCTGACGCGCGGGTTAAATTTGTTGCCCAGTTTCATTTAAAATAGAACTGCCCCATTAAACAGTCCTAAATATGTATTTAATTCAATTATATTTTTCTTATTTGCTGATATTGATAGTAACAAGCTTTAATTAATTTTTTTAAAGGTTCAATCTTACCATCAACCCGATACTTCAAGATCTCCAGGGGGAGGGCGAGAAATACAAAGTCCTCGCATTTGCCGATGACAAACTTCTGATGACATCCAGTCAAGTAGAGCTCCAGTCCATGCTCGACCGTCTCTACACCGTGACAGAGGCTCTAAGCCTAAAAGTCAACGCGAGCAAATGCCCATCGATCCACCTGTCAGGGAAGAAGCCGGCGGGCCTGCGCCCATTGAAGTGATTCCAGACAACATCCCGACATCCTTCCTGGGTAACCCCATCGGCTACAACCTGCTCGAGAATTCCCCGGAGATTGCGAAGATCATCCACCTAGGAAAAAAGATCGGCGGATCCAGCCTCGCCCCGTGGCAGAGGATAGACGCTTTGAAGACGTTTCTCTACCCTCCCTGTCCTTTGCCATGAGAGGTCACCAATACACCAAGCAGCAGCTGCGTCAGGTCGACAATCACATGAGGGCCCACATCAAAGGGACCCTCAATCTGACTGGCGTGGCTTCAAACGCTTCTAATGATTAGACAAACTGTCTTACTGTACGTTATTTACTTGCTGTTCAACGTGTATCTTTTATAATTTATCTGTTCCACATCGTGTATCCTCCATCTGCATATTTACACGTAGAAGACGAACTGTCTTACTGTACGTTATTTACTTGCTGTTCAACGTGTCATCTTTTATAATTATCGGTTCCTCGTGTTTCCTCCACCTGCATATTTACATGTAGAAGACGGACTGTCTTACTGTACGTTATTTACTTGCTGTTCAACGTGTCATCTTTTATAATTATCGGTTCCTCGTGTTTCCTCCACCTGCATATTTACATGTAGAAGACGGACTGTCTTACTGTACGTTATTTACTTGCTGTTCAACGTGTCATCTTTTATAATTATCGGTTCCTCGTGTTTCCTCCACCTGCATATTTACATGTAGAAGACGGACTGTCTTACTGTACGTTATTTACTTGCTGTTCAACGTGTCATCTTTTATAATTATCGGTTCCTCGTGTTTCCTCCACCTGCATATTTACATGTAGAAGACGGACTGTCTTACTGTACGTTATTTACTTGTTGTTCAACGTGTCATCTTTTATAATTATCGGTTCCTCGTGTTTCCTCCACCTGCATATTTACATGTAGAAGACGGACTGTCTTACTGTACGTTATTTACTTGCTGTTCAACGTGTTATCTTTTATAATTTATCTGTTCCTCATCGTGTATCCTCCACCTGCATATTTACATGTAGAAGACAAACTGTCTTACTGTACGTTATTTACTTGCTGCTCAATATCATATGGCTCTCATACATACAGAAAAAGGTTTGGGCTAGAATTTATTCTGCTCTTGCCTCGGGTTGGCCTGTTATAGCACTTAACTAACAGGAACCGACACGCCTTATCAAATATTGGAATCACTACACTCACATGCACCTTTTTTGCCGTATTCGTGATTAATTGCATACATTGTCTTTTTTTATATTGATTAATTGCATAATTTTTATGTTTTCAATCTTTAATGTGGGCATTTTTAAGCAGTCGATTGACTTTACGACAAATATGTCATTTTGGCCTTAGTGTAAAGTCATAGCGATCAATTTTATTGATTTCTTTAAAAAGTTTGAAAGGTTAAAAAATTATTTTGATATCTTTAATTTTTTTTAATTAATTAATAAAATATAATTAAAAATTAGGGCAAGATCATCCAGTTCATTCAATTCTCCCAAAAAGTGACTTGTTTATAATTTAAGTAAACAGCCCATTCAGCCACTTATTTCATATGATTTATATTGTACCAAGAAAACTTTTATAAAATGTATAAATTTATAAAAAAAAATGTATTTGCACATGTGTTTTGAAGGTAACTAAAAGCAAGCAAATGTAAAGTTCACAATAAAAGTTTGAATTGAGTAATAAAACTCAAGTAAAATTATTTAAATAAATAAAAAATTTATATAAAAGATCCAGTTTATTCAATTCTACCAAAAAGTGACTTGTTTATTATAATTTAAGTAAAAAGCCCCTTCAGATAATTTTAATTGATATTGTACCAAGTAAACTTTTATAAAATTTATAAAGTATTTTTCATTTGCACATGTTTATTGAAGGCTCATTGTTAACTAAAGCAAGGAATTGTAAAGTTCACAATAAAAGTTTGAATTGAGTAATAAAAATGTAAGTAAAATTATTTAAATAAAAAATTAATACAAAAAGTTCCAGTTTATTCAATTCTAGCTGAAAGTGACCTGCTCATTATAATTTAAGTAAAAAGCTCATTCAGCCACTTAATTATTTCAGATAATTTTAATTGATATTGTACCAAGTTAACTTTTATAAAATGTATAAATTTATAAAGTATTTTTCATTTGCACATGTTTTTGAAAGCTCATTTTTAATTAAAAGCAGGCGAATGTAAAGTTCACAATAAAAGTTTGAATTGAGCAATAAAATGTTCGTAAAATTATTTAAATAAATAAGAAATTAATGCAAAAAAAATCCAGTTTATTCATTCTACCAAAAAGAGACTTGTTTATTATATTTTAAGTAAACAGCCCATTCAGACACTTATCTCAGATAATTTTATTGATATTATACCAAGTAAACTTCTATAAAATGTATAAATTTATTAAAAAAAATATTCTTTACTTGCACATGTCTTTTGAAGGTTCATTTTGAACTAGCAAGCGAATATAAAGTTCATAACAAAAGTTTGAACTGAGAAATAAAAATTGTTTTTTATTTACTTAAATTAGTGAACTTATGTAATTAAAAATATCGTTTTTTTTAATATTATTTTGACCAAAAAGAGGACATGTTTATGAGCTAATAAACAGTCCATTCACTCAAGAATTAAATTGATTTGCATTGTTACTCAGTTCATGAACATTGATAAAACAAATGAAATAAGTAATTTTGGTTTATTAAATAGGTACTGAATTCTAAAAATAGACATTGACCTTTCACCGTTATACACTACGCGAAATGTACAAGAAAGTAAAATATGCTCGAACTTTGAAAAACGTCCGAAAATTATTTCGCTAAGTGCCATTCGCTTCTTCTTCGATACCGGTCTGCCTGCGATGACTCATCCTAAGCGCGCTCAGGCCTTGAGTCAGTTACGGTGGTGTTGGTTAAACGCGCGCGAGATACTCGGTGATTGGAGAATTCGTACCACGTGGTATGAATTCTCGAATCACCGAGAAGTTCACGCGCGTTTTACTCGTTCGTATAGAATGGCTTTAAATAAATCTTCAATTTTTTTTCAATACACTTAGAAATACTTGCAGTTTATGAATACTTTATGGCATTCAAGAATTGTTCGGATCTTCTATTATTTATAGAATATCTGAGTGAATTGTCTAAAACGGTAAAACAAAATTTTTTACTTTGCTTCTTTGTTGATTTGAGTTTTTTTTTTGACTGATTGTTCTCTCTATAATTCAGGAACAAACATACAAAATGAGTTTTGTCAAAATTTCTGAAAAGAAGATTCTTACATCATTGCATTCACAAATAAATTTCTATAGATATAACTAATATTATTCTCTACAACACATTTTTTCCTATTGAAATTAACTTACAAAGATGGGAATTTGTACATGAATCAATGCAATTTGGAAAAGTTATTTTCAGTTTCCTACGAATCGCCTTTCCTTTTTGAAAAAATACTTTTTCAATGTGTGTGCTACTCCATTTTGTGTGGAGTTAAGATAGATGAATGCTGACATTTCGAATAGTTTTGAATAGTTCCTATACATCTCCTGCATCGTTTGTGATCACAATAATTGCATCTAAACACACATAATTTCTTTATTTAAATATCAGTAAAGTTTTTGATCTATTGGAATCAATTATATTACATCATATTATCTTCTACCATATACTATTTCAATTAACATATTTCTTCTTTATAGTGTGATGATTCTTCATATATATACATTTACTCGATTTACACTAAAATGCAACAAGATATATATTTGAAGAAATATTATTTACAAACATTGGAAACACATTTATGATTTCTAATTGTTATTCTAAAACTTCGGAGGGTCTACTGATACTTCCTCTACTACGTTCGTGCATAGTCATTATAGTCAACAGATGTTATGGTCAACCACGGAGTATTGTCAACACATCTCAGAGTCAACACTTCTCATTATGGTCCATACATATCATAATCACCACACGTTATGGGTAACACATTTCATAGTCAACATATGTTATGGTCAACACATGCAATGGGTAAACACATCTCATAGTGAACACATGTTAGGTTTACATCAGAATATTTTGCGGGGGTGTACTAAGCGACTAAATAGCAACTCTGCACTCTCGGCCATCGGCGATTGCTTTATCCGTGAGGGCAATGGCACCTTGATGTGGATCATGAGGTAGCGAGTTCAGGCCCAGCTGGAAGCGCGATATCTCAACTGATGACCCGGACCACGAACAAACGCAAATTTTGAACGACTCGTGGTGCCATCTACACTCAACCACCACAATTAAATTTAAGCAAATAAATTGCTCATTTCAGGCTGTAAGTATGGCAAAAGTTAGTAGCGATAGCGTGGAACCTTTTGCTTCAAAGCCAGGTGCGTTACCTCATGACCATGCCCAGGGCCCGATTAAGACATTGAAGCAAGGGAAGCCCGTCTATAAATGGGGGTCCCATTGCTCCCATATAAACCCTGAAACATCAAATCGATCGTTTACATGCACTAAAATCCTGGCCCCTGGATGGCAACGAAACACATTATAAATACTATTTAATAAACATTAATAAGTAATGAAAATATTCCTAATATTCTTTGTTTTTGATTATTTTTCCAATATTCGAACAAATTTCACACAAGTTTACATCAGTTTTCAGTGATAACTATTTTTTTGTTAAACCACTTTTTTGTTGCCACTTTTTTAAGGTTAATTTAGTGGCAAACTATGTTATAATTGTTAAATACTTATATGAAATGTGTGATTTGGGGGCCCCTCAAAAATATAATGTGTAAGCCTGGGCTTCCTGGACTAATTCGGTGATCAGGCCCTGACCATGCCAATCGCCATGATTGTATAATCATATATTCGCTATTTAAATTGACCACTAAGATAAAAAAAAAGGGGCTGAAATAATAATAACGAATGCAAATTATTTCATGTATCAATGATGTTCATTACACATCAGTAATTGTCGTTTTCGCGCTTTTGCTGTGAAGGTTCTTGCTTCGGCACCCCAAGTAAATGGCTGAAGGGGAAGGCGTGCACGGCTTCTTCCTGAAACACGGCAGCAAAGTCTGGAACTTCTGGCGGAACTTCTGGCTGAATACGCTGTACAGCAGAGGGTTGCACGCCGAGGAAGCGTACGCCATGATGTTCACGAATATGAGGAAGGACCAGTTCGCTTTGAACGACGTCGTCGAGAAGGTGTTGTAGAACAGCAGGATCTGGTGGGGTGAGAAGCTGATGAAGTAGACTGTGACGCCGGCGATGAGCATTTTGATGACGCCTCTTCGAGCTTTCATGGCACCGGCGAAGTTTTCTTTGCCCATCGCTGGTTCTATGGTTTGTAGGGCTTCTGTCCTGAACAATCGTCTGCCGATGTGGATGTAGAGAACCACCTGAGAAACAAAGTTATATAAGTTGGTTGAAAATGAAAAGCATTTATGGAGATTAAGAACTGAAATTTATAATATTTTACATTCGAACATGTAGTAAAAGTACAGTAGAACTCCAATTATCCGGATCAAACAAAGTGGATCGCCAATTATTTGGATCCGGATCGCTTTGAGAAAATAGAAATCTGTAAAATCTACATTTTAAAAGTTTCTTATCGGTGAGTGATATTGTTTTTAATAGTCATTAAATTCCATTACATCCGTTTTTCAAATCCGTTTTTTTTTCAAAATTTTTTTTGTGTGAATTATCCAATTTTTCAGATGGGATCTGGTCCAAATTAAACCGGAAAATTGGAGTTCTAATTCACTGACTTCAAATTAACATAAATTATGTATTGATTTAACTCAAAATAGGAAATCGAATTTAAAATTATTCAGAGTTGTCAATTAGTTAGAAACGAAATTACAAACAAATATCAAATTACCAATTCACATAAGTATCAACTTGAGAGCTTTTTGATTAGAATAAAATTTTATTATAAAAATATTTAACTAAAAAATAGCGGTACTTGAGTATGTCATAGTTCAATTATTTGTTTACAATTATAATATTATAATAAAGCTATGATTCCTAAAAATCTTATATTAATTTCAGAAGTAGAATATGCGTTAGTTATACTGAATTGCGCATGACGTCGGTATGCAATATGCAGGTGTAGAACGCCTGAGTAATTTTCATTCTTGACAATTCTTGTGTTCAATTTGCAATACTTAAATTTTTATTAATATTTTTCTAAATATAACATTGTATTACACTTCAAGACATGTTTGTTGACCTTAAAAGTATATTATTATTAATATTATTAATAATAAAAAAAAGTTAATTTCCAACGGTTATATCAAGTGTCCCTTTCTAGAAATTAGAAACAGATTTGTATTTAGCGTGACGTATTGAATTTAATTAATTGAACAAAAGAATTTACTATTGGCAGTTTTCTGTCCTTTGTTATTTTACGTTTGTAGGGATTCGATTTTGATATAGTTCTTTATAAGAAATAAATTATAATAATAAAACTCAGAATACAAAAGCTGGGGAAGAACTAATTTGTTTTCTTTCTTTATTCGTGTATCGAATGACTTTTTAATTGAAAATATTTGTAATTTTCTTTTAACAAGAGTATAGAACGAAACAAATAATTATATCACAAAAGAAATCAATTTAGAACCAGACAGAAAATATTTCAATGTTGTATTTGTAATTTTTAACATGAAATCTGCACAAAGAAAGTTCTTTGTAGTTAGTTTTCGATTAAAAAAAAATAGAATGATTCAAATAAACCGAAGAAAATATTCGATTTTACGCCACTATAACCGAGATGACGGTTTTTCTGTTTGGATTTTTGAAACATATTAAAACAACTCTCTTTTAGGTTATTGTTTGGCATTCATTGATTCTATTAACTGTAACCACGGAGGAAAGAAGAGGGTAGAGGTGCGATCAAATAAAAAACCGTTTTGCAATGTGAAGTAAGCAATCGCTGAAAAAGTTGGTACAGACGAAGTATTTGGCGCTATTCCGAAGCACTGCTTTGTACCAGTATTTGACGATAATTTAGTCTATAATTTAATTAACTTATGAAGTGGAAATAATAGAATCTTTTATTAATTTGGAACTTGTACTGCATCTCACAACAGTTATATTTTGAGTTTGTGTACTCTAAAATTCGTGTGTTAAATAACGTAATTCTCGTTGAAAACGCGCAGCCAGATGGATTTGTTTGTACCTTCTTTACTTCAAGTTTTATTATACATGCTCAAAGACTAAGTAGTTTTTAAATTCTTATAATTTTCATTTAAATTGAATTTTTGTTACCAACTTCGTAATATTCATGAAAAGTAAACTATAGATTTCGTATGTAAAAGCAAATTTTAATTGAAATGTTTTGCCGTAGAGGTTTTAAATGAAAAAAAATAACACATTTTGATATTATGGTAAAAATTTCATTTAAAAAAACTGATACGATAACTTGTCGGACTTCATTGTCTAACGTTTAAAATATCAGACCCTACGAAAATCCCAAAATATAAAATCCCACGGAATAAAGAAAAAGGTGGAGGTGAATTGGCCAGATTGCACTGGAAGTAAGATAGCAACCTTAAAGTAGGTACAAGAAAATCCAGCTGGCAGTGCGTTTACACGTTGACTGCGTTATCTAACAAACGAAATTTAAAGTATAAAAAATAAAAAAAATAACAGTTTTTGCAGTTGTCAGATGCGGTACAAGTTCCAAATTTATAAAGAATGCCATTGTTTCCACTTCCTAGGTAAATTAAATTATCGCCAAGTACTGGTACAAAGTAGTGCTTAGGAATAGCGCCAAATACTTCGCCAGTACCTACTTTTTAAGTGATTGCTTACTTCACAAACTGGCTGGAACTTGATCGCACCTCCACCTTCTTCTTTCCTCCGTGATAAAATCCACAAGAAATCTTTTCGCAACTTTCAACTCCCGTGGCGCCATCTCTAATCAACCATTGTAACTTTACTTGCAATATGAAAGCATATCAACCGTTCCCCTCCCCTCCACGTGAACACGTTTTTCAGACTTCAATTATACATCCCCTGACCACCTGATATACTCACTGCTAAAGGGGTGTAATGTGAATTGCCAATTACGCTAACCATTAAACAGAAATGAGTGCTCAAACAGTTAAATCCACCACATTATTTAAAAGCTATTTTTATTTCGATTTTACCTTAGATATAAGTCATACATATCTGCTTGCTAGTAAAACCACAAAGTTAAGTACTGTGGAATCGGGTGAATAGAAGCAGGGTGATTAGTAGCAGTTTTGGGAAAAGATTTGTTGAGGCTTATAGCTTTATCCTGTTGAATGCAAAATTATTAAAAAAGTTCTATTTAATCTGTCATTTGAAGATTAAATAAAGTCACCATTTAACTCAATATGACGCAAATTGTGACGTTAGATGTAGTCTATATGCACAGATGATAAAGTGTCTTGGCGTCATTAGTGATTAGAAGACCTCATTTACAAGATGAGTTTGCAATATACGTTTCTGGATTTAATGGCTCGACCTCACCCAAACTAATATATTTTAGAACCTATTAATATATCTTTTTTAAATCATTTTCTGTTAATTTATTATGAATTTTTAATTATATTTAGTCATTTTTTTCGGGTGAATAGAAACGTTGCTTCTATTTTTCTAAGGTACTTATTTTAAGGTGCTAAAAATTGTAAATACTCTCAAATTTCTTCACAATAAGTTATGTTCTTATTTTCCAACGTTGTTTTTGTCTTGTGAAATATTTTTGACGAATCAAATGTATCACTAGCTGAATGAACCGTTAATTAACTTGTTCTTTCAGAGGTGTAATTGTGTAATCATGATTTGTCATCAGGTATTTTTATTATTATATACTTTATAATAATTTGTAGGGACCGGTCTTTTATTTTGGGTAGGGGGCGGAACTTAAAAAAGTTTTAAAAAAGTATCAACTTCGAAATAAAAAAATAATCAAAAATAGAAAAGGTAAAAGTTTTAATCGGAAGTTTAATGAAGAAAGTACCTAGCAACCTGTTCCACAATCCAAAAGAAACTTTTGAATGTTTTATTCACAACAATGTGTAGAACAACGTTCTAATTTGTTCGGTTGCAGAGATATAGTCTTCCAAATTTCTGTACCTCAGAGCCAGACGAGCCAATAAGTCACATTTGGGAAACTTTACTGGAGAGGGAAAAAATTGAATCCTACTCCCAGATAAATCTTTGAATTTGAGCTTTTATAGCTCTCACTAAATGCTAACAATTTTTTTTGAGTCAATTTTGATGGTATGGTTCGATAGTAAAAGAACTTTTAAGACATAATCTGCAATAAATCTGTCAAATTTGGACTTAGGCTCGTCTGGGCCTAAGGTATACAGTTGTGATATTCTTTCGTAATATTCTTTCCAATCTCCCAGGAAATTTCCCCTACCTGCAGCACCAGAGGAACGAAGTAAAAGACGAAGAATTCGCAGTACTTGAATATGACGAAGTCCAGAGCGTTCGGAAATTGGGTGATGCACGGGGTGAATCCGTGGTCCATCGGGACGAGGACGTGGAAGAAGAGATTCGGGGAGGCGCACATCATCGCTGACGGCCAGATGATGGAGATGACGATCAGGATTCTCGTTCGGCAGCACATGATGTGGGCCTTGATGGGGTGGATTATGGCCACATATCTGAAAGTGGGTTTAGTTAAATGTAAATTGAATGAGGAGTTGGTAGGTAAAGTTCATTATACGGTGAAATGAGCAGTTTAAAATAGGCTTTGCGATGTTCACATTTTGCCATTGCGATTAATCGCCAGTCGAACATCGATATTTTCCGATTTAATCGATATATACGAATTATTAATGTTTCTAATAAATCGATATTATCGATATATACATGTTGTTGATGTACTGATATTTCCAATAAATCGATATTTCCAATATATGGATATTTCCGATATATGGACATTTCCAATACATGGATATTTCCAACATATGGAGTTTTCCAATATAGCAATATTTCCGATATATCGATATTTCCGATATATTGATATTTCCGATATATCGATATTTCCGATATATCGATATTTCCGATATATCGATATTTCCGATATATCGATATTTCCGATATATCGCTATTTCCGATATATCGAAATTTACGATATATCGAAATTTCCGATATATCGAAATTTCAGATATATATTTCTGATATATGATAAACATCCGGTGGTATAATGGGAGAACTCAAAAATTGTCGTTGAACTGTTACTCTAGGGTTGGCCGTAAAATTATGTAACAAGCGTTACCATACCAATATTAAGAACTATTTTTTATATGAAATACGTTTAAGAATAGATATATGTAAAAGAAGTAGTTTAAAATAGATAGATGTAATACAGTACACTTTAGTAAAAATTAATCTACTTAAGTATAAGAATGTGAAGGACCTCTCGTTACTTTATGCAAAATTATATTTTAATTAAATACATTTCTGTTTAACTATATAGGGTGTCAGTAAAACAGGTTTTCAGTCTATTTTGCAGCATTATTCAATTGAAATCTATTTAAATATTTTTGTAGCAATATTGTGTTTAAAGGAATTAAATTAATTTAAATTATAATAATATATACCATCATTCCCGTGCGATAATTATGACACATCCATTCGTTAGAGCCAAAAAATAAAAAAGTTTAAAGTATGTTCATAGATGTCAACTTTATCAACCACATGTTTAAGAAAACCAGTTAAAATGAATTATTTGAAATTCATTAAAAAAAAAACCTTGATATTTATGAGATGAAAGTACGATTCGTCACTGGTCCATGAATTTCTCCTTCTTTTGATACCTCATGTGTTAAGATTAGTTGCGTCTAAGGGGGCGCAAAAGGGATCTTTTCAATATAAATAATATATGATTATATCGGAAACTATTACAGCTTACGGTATGATCCGTTTTTATCCAAGAAACTTGTTCTCGATTGTTTCTCTTTGTGTTTTAGAAATTTATGAGATATGCATTTAAATATGAGATGTCGATGGATAAGCAGAATAGTACTTGATAGTTTTAATAAATCACAATAGATCATAGAGAAAAGATTAAGATTACCAGATAGATAGAGGGCTTCATTTGAAATAGTGTGATGTTCTGTTTAGCTGATGTATTCGAAATAATTGTTTTGACATTATACTGCATTTAAACGCACCTACTTTTTTCATATCCTTATAGAAGATGACATGTAGCTAAGATTTTTTAATTTTAAGAAATTAGATATTTAAATTTTGATGGGATCTAAGATGCTTAATTGCAAATTTTAATTGGATGATAAAACTAAAAGAAGTAATAAGAAATTGTAAGAAAAATAAACATGTCGTTTACTACTTAATATTCTCAATTACATAAAGTTTAATTATCTTAGTTGTATTGATATCAACTTTAAGAAGATCATAAATATTTATATAAAATGAAACTTGCTTTCAGGTTTTCTTTTAAACTTTCAATATTATTAATATGACCACCATTATTTGTGAGTTATTTGATATTTATATTTTTAAATATCTGACGTTTTTTAAAAGCATGGTTTAATTAGTTTGCATTAATAAACAAATATTTGGTTTTCCTTTTTCTATGGCTATCATTAAATGTTATATTATTAGTAATATTTTTTCATCGTTACTGTGTTTATTTTTATATATTTAAAAGTACAGAATAATAAATATAATTTTCAATAAACTTACAAGCATAAACACTCATTAAAATATGTTCAGTTTTATATAACAAATTTAAATATTTTGCCAAAGGAATTTGATTATCTGAAAAAAAATCTTAAAAATTTATAACGCGAAAAGTTCCCGTTTTTCAAGGAGTAAATTAAAAATATTTTTCAAATAAAAAAATGTGAGATCTCAGGAAGATAATAATTTCTGAAATTAAGGTAAACGTTATTAAAACGAAGCTAAATTTAAGGAGTTTAATATTTATGTTTCATTACAAGACGACTTGTTAATATTGAAATAATCGTATTATTGTAAAGCCGTGCATATTAACTATGTAAGTCAAATTAAAAGGATCCTTTCACAACCGTTAATATTTCTCTAAATATACGTTGTATGCGTTTATCTAATATAAATATGCGCATTAATACGCTGAATTAACAGCGAGCTAATGCTACACAATGGGCTACTGATAGTGGTTCGGCATCTATACCGAAAAAAATACGCGGGAACATTGAATCGCATTTTTGTACTATGGTCAGATAAAGAGGACAGTCCATGAGCTGGGAAAAAATCTCTTCAAACTTCCACATTACGACAAAGGTAAGGATATTTGGACCACTGTAAATTCAACGTGCACCAGTCTTTTATACTCTGGATGGTTGGTGGACGACGAGTTTCTGACTTACAATCCTCCAATTACGATCTCAGGCCTCCGTGGCCGAGCGGTTAAAGGCGTCAGCTGGGAATACGAAGAATCCTGGTTCGTTCCTATGCGATGGACTTTACAAAGAAAAGTAAAAAAAAAGTAGTGCTCTTGTGATCGAAGGGTTGCCAGCTTCGCTACAAAATATTAGAAAAGTCGTCCACAACATGCGCAGAAATTAACGGCGTGTATACGGGACTGGTGCACGATCAATCTGATCGGGGTTCAAAGTCCCGACGTCTATTGAAGGCGTTGGGTGCCAGTTCAGGTGTTTTCTCGTCATCTGACCATGGTTCTAAAATAACGAGGTGCATGTATAAATATGTGTATGTGTTTCCGGGTCTTTCCTTCGAGATAGACCCCGAACCGTCGCCAATAGTCTACTGTGCAGCTCTAGTGGGACGTTGATTAACCAAACCAAACCAAACCAAATAAGATCTCGGTACTCTTTCGACTTGACCACCGTGGGCCGCTATATTCATAAAACAGTTGCCTAAATATATATATTTTTTAGAATGTTAATTTACTGAACAAGAGCAGCTTAATATTCTAAGTATATATTTCTAACTTCCTATATTATTTTAATAAATATACCAGCGTCAAAGAAAACTGACACATATTTGGCTATATTCGGAAGCATAGCAATGTGCTGCTATCCATAACTAAACAATACATATTTTAAAGTAAATATTTAATATTTTCAAAGGTTTTCTTTTCTTTCTTATATAACAAAAAAAAATTAAATGTTAAAGAAAGACACTCTTCCTGTCCTGCTCTCATATGTCAACAAGCTCTCTAAAACTTAAACATGTATTATTCACAATTTTTATAGGTTAGTTTTTGTCATAGATATCAGTCTATTGGTTTTACAGAGAACGTTTCTTTTCATCTAAAAAAATTTTATTTACTTTACTGTCAATTCAAAGTAAGGAAATTGTATGATGTAATATCGATTTTTTTGTTACTCTTATACGGGTTCCTGAAACAATTTTTGCTACTATGTTTCATAAAGTCTTTAGGTCAATAGAACGTATTACCTGCATACTATGTATCCAAAATTAAATGGAAATGACATTTTTTGACATTTTATCGAATGAAAAATATACTATCAAAAACTTCAATGCATCGTGATTTTAATTTATTTAAAGTTGAATTTTTCCATTGAATGATTAATTGTACAATAAGTGTTTGATTTTGAAGAATATTATCTCGAATGGAAACTATTTGCGAAATTACTTATAATGAGATAATATATTTTTAAAATTGCAAGAATTTATTTCCTTTTAAGTATAATTAATACTAATGACTATAAAACTGATTTTAAAATATTTTAATGAGGCGTTTTTATGATTTTCGAATATTATGTGTCAAATATTTTTTTCATTATGTGCATAATTTTTGTCTAAGATTAAAGTTATGGTGGTATACAATGGTAAAGTGTATTACATAACACAACTTTCTATTATTCTCTTCATTAAAATATTTATAAATAAAACTGAATATTTTAATCCATTTCCCATTTATTCTAAAAAACAATATTTATTTCAATTATGCAAATTGGGACGTTTTTTCACTGATAAAATTATGCAAAGTTTTGGCTCAACTTAAGTATTTAGATTTTTATTATGATATCCTATGCAGTATATGTAGAAAATGAACTTAGTTTTGAATTAAAAATTTTGTTTATAAGAAAAATGATTGCACTAAATCTAAAAAATAATTGCGCTAAATGTAAAAAATAATTGCACTAAATGTAAAAAATAATTGTACTAAATGTAAAAAATAATTGCACTAAATGTAAAAAATAATTGCACTAAATGTAAAAAATAATTGCACTAAATGTAAAAAATAATTGCACTAAATGTAAAAAATAATTGCACTAACTTTTATCTTTATGAAAGTTTTTAACCCAAAATTTTAATGTCAAGAAAACTTAATGGTACTTTTCCTTGGAAATTTTCCTTTTATACACAATAGTTACTTGTGTATTATAAACATAGTTACTCTAGATTTATTCATTATTTATTATGTATAGACCACGCCCATAAGGCAAGTGTGGTCAATATTCCCCCTCTTTTCAGTGAATAACCAAGGTCATTCATATTTCGAAGTTTATAGCTTTTATTTTTTTCCCAACTACCCTGGTAAATCTTTGGTTTAAATATACGTGGTTTTACTTCAAAATGTATGTTTCTGGCATAATACGTCGATTTAAAAAATACAATGCCAAATGAAAGCATTTTATATTATCTTAGATAATATACATTGATATGAAAAAAAGTTTTCGAATAATGTTTATGAAAATTTAAATCTCTATTCCGATTCAACTTGAAAATACCATACTATTAAAATAAATGAATGTCATGATTAAAAATAACATTCCCAATTAAATTTTATGTATTAACGTCTCAAAGTTTTTATTACATTGTTGAATAACTCACCAAATATAGTGCATGTAATAAGTCGGTTAGGTACTATTATACAACTCCTAAAAGCAGCGAATGACGTATGAAATGGATCCATTACTGTAATAAATGATGGAAGGTAAAATGCATTACAGGTTCAATCAATGTGGGATTTCCTTCAATGATGATAAAGCTTCTAATAGACTGTTTGATCAACGAGTTCACTATACAAAAATCAGATAAATATAAAGCGAATAATGAATATTTCTAGTAGTGACGTATATTTGTTTAAGGGGCTCCGGCAGTCTTAACGCTGAAAAAATATTATTTTTGAGATTTTCACTGTTTATCAAAATTTGAATTGTTCTGTTTAAAATTATACCTCATTTGTAGTAATTCGAGACTTGGAAGTATTTAATATTTAAAAAAAATAAATAAACCCACATATTGAATTGCATTCCGGACGAACTTAAAAGCCAATTTAGTCGAAACGTACTTTTTTCTCATTTGGGAAAACTTTACTTAAAACCTACTTGAAATACATTCCGGAATGTTTTTCTGATTGTTTAAGTAACACTTTTAAACACTTTAACACAAGGAATAAAATATTAAATGCGTACTTTTTTTTCTAAAAATTTGTTGTTTAAAAAATTTAGTAAGTGTTTTTTTAAATATTTTAAACTCTGGGAATTTAAATTTTTTTTATATAAAAAATAAAAAAAAAAAAAAATAAAAAAAAAAAAAAATTAAGTCTTAAAAATTATATTGAAATATTTCTCTGTAAAAAAATCAGACTGATAATGTAATTTGTGACTAAATGAAGTTTCCCTAAAGTTAGGGAATTTCAAAAGTTAGGGAAATGTAAAATCATCGCACTAGTTCAGTTGTTACTTAGATACATTTAAACCAAAGTATTACAAGATACCGAAATGGATTAATTATTTAACAACAGTACGTAGTTTTATTCAAATTGGACGGCCGCAGTGGTATCATTCATTAAGACTAAGAACACATTTCATTAAAGAGAAGACAATACATTTTAAAGACAAATAGCTTCATATAAAAAATAAAAGCATAAAGAGATAATCTAATGACTGATACAATGAAGAAAAAAAAGATAATTGCTTTAAGTTATTTTGTTTTGTACTTGTTTTTTAAAATATAATATACTTTCTTTGCCACTGCAATTCAGAAGCAAATACTCATTAGTCTCTCATATTATATTACTTTGATGAATTGCTTAAGATGTTTAGTGCAATTATACTTGAATGAATTATGTTGAAATTTATTACAAAGTTAGTTAAAATATTTTTTGGAAAATATACAATTTTTCTTATATGACGAATAAGGAATGATAAGTTAGGTATTTGAACATAAGAATAATAATTAAAATAAATTAGTTGTTTTTTAAATAATTTTTTTTTCTAATTGAAACTTTTAGAAACTGCTAATTGCTTTGTTGAATGGTTCTAATTATAAGGTTAGATATTTTTAGAATGCAGTAAAAAAGTAGAGCAAGGTGTGTTAAAGGAATGTTAATAGATATAGAATAATAAATGTTATAGATTCACTTTAACTATAATTTTTTTAATTTAAATAATTTAAATTAAAATAAATAAATAAATAAATAAATAAATAAATAAATAAATAAATAAATAAATAAATAAATAAATAAATAAATAAATAAATAAATAAATAAATAAATAAATAAATAAATAAATAAATAAATAAATAAATAAATAAATAAATAAATAAATAAATAAATAAATAAACAAACAAACAAACAAACAAACAAACAAACAAACAAACAAACAAAAAAAATCATAAATTGTAAATATTAGTTTAATTTTGATCGCTTTAGAATGATTTATTATTATTTTCAAAATAAGATAGTTTCTTATATCAATTACATCTGTAATTTAAACAATTGTTTACTAATGAGAATCTATTTTCAAATAACATTTTCATTACTATAGATATTCACATTACTTAAAGATTGAAATGTTTTAGTTATTTAAGACTTTAAATTAAAGTGTTAAAGTGTTTTTTAATTAAAAAATAATTATAATTCAGAAAGAAATTATATAATCTCGAATGAATTTTTTTTATATTATACTTTAAATTATTTTTTTACAAACATTTAAAAAGACAAATGCATGTTTTCAAAATAAATGTCGGATTTTTAATATAAAATATACACGAGGGAAATAAATTGTGTATAAATTATTTATTTTAATTATTTGATAGTAAAAATATATAAATAAATGCAAAAAGCAATAAGAGACGTTACAAACTGCTGGAAAGCAAATACCGTTTTATTTATATTTATTGTTAACAATATCCAGAAGTAATTAGTTTGTCTTGTAATTTTACTCCAAGTTGGACGAATATAAAATAGTTATCTTTCACCTTTACGAGTACTAAGAAAATACTTCGTTTAAGAGGCAATATCTTTTCGCTATTTCTTTCACTATTTGAGTTTTTTCTATCTAATTTTTTTGTATAGTCTCATATAAAGTATTTTTTATGGATATATAAAGAATAATAATTTATTAACGCAAACATTGTACATTTGGCAAAACACCTAAAATCTTAATTGAAAAATTTAAACTTCGTAAGAAAATATATATTTATATATCAATTTTAAAGTACACACTTCGAGAAGCGTTGTTACATGGAAAAATGGATGAATGTCGTGTAGCTTGCAAAGTAAATATCAATGTTTGTTTTTGGTGGTTTTATATTTCATGAATAAACTGTGCTATGAAAAGAAAGTGGTTGATGTCAAATATTTTGAATTCAAATACAAAAATTGATTAAATTAACATTATTCTACGAAAAGTTAAAAAAATTATAAAATTCAGGCATCTTAAAATGTCAAATTTATCTTTTTTTAAAGGTTAAAAAATAACACTTGAATATAATAATTAAATTCATTTATTTAAGGATTATTTGATTGGAAATTAATTTAATTCATCGCTTCCCTTAACAATTAACTCGGGAGAACGTGTATTTTTAAAATAAATTAACAAGAGTTATTTCGAATTAGTTAGGAAAGCGGTGAGTTACATATTTAAATATGGAAAAATAAAAGATATACAAATAGAAGTTTTGATCGAAATTGTAATTTTAACTTGAATGAACTGTAAATTAATTAGTTATCCATTTAAGTTATTTTGATAGAGGACCTTAAGGTGATACTATTTAGGTTTTGTTTCTAAAAGACGATAGAATCACATAACGTGCATTCATTTGTTTCCTCCCTTATCTTGGTAATTTTTAATATAAAATATACACGAGGGAAATCAATTGTGTATAAATTATTTATTTTAATTATTTGATAGTAAAAATATATAACAAATTAACCAAATAAATATAATCCTTGGGTGATAAGTATAATCCTTGGGTCTTTGTTTGGCTCTTTAAGTACACATAATAAACCACTATTTTTTTGTGACCACCCAGTATTATAAATTCCCTAAACTTGTGTAAATTCAACGACCTTAAACAGAAAATTGTACTTATAAATTTTTTTTTGAGTTGCATAAATAATTTCAGACGGAGCCACAAAACTTAGTTTTAGATTTTCAAATGATGTAATGAGTCAAAGTTTACAGTTGTTTACAGTCGAAGTAACTGTTGTTGTACTATATGTCTGTATTTTTTAATGTTTTATTTTATTTCAGAATAACACACCTTGGAGGTGTCCTAATCCATAATTTTAGAACCACTTTAGAAAAAAAATATATGCTATGTGAGATAAAATATAATATGTGATAAGCTTCATGTGATAATATGTAATTAAACACAGAAAGGTGTAGATTTTCTAGTTTTTTAAAATTGTTCCCTTTGCCAAAGATACAGTGTTGATTGTTAGTTTAATGTAATGGTGTTTATTCAATGATATAACATATACTTACAACGTCTTCTAAAAAGAGTATATGTGGATTATAGAGAAATTACTTTTGTTGATTATTTGCTTTAACAAGAGCTTGTGTCTATACCTGTTCCTGTGTCTATTTAGGCTGGCATGCCTTACTGAATGCCTAGTCAGTTTTAAAGTATACATTCGTTACAATCCCATTGATTGAAACTGTATTTGACATAGTGGCTTATGAAGTGTACAAAAGTAATGAAAAGTAATTTATTAGATATTTTATAATGTGTAAATCACCCACGGGTAGATTAAAGTTCCCAGATATGTATTAACTTAAATATATCAATCTGTGGCAAATAATTAAAATAAATATATTTTTAAAACAAATCAAATTTTTTTTATCATAAAATTTATGCCAAATGCAAAGTAATATTTTGTATCATTAAATAAATACATATAAAATAATGAATACACTAAACAATTACCAGAAAAAGGTAGTATTTTATGATTAGTTTTGAAAATATGGAACAATAAGTTGCCCACTTGTACTTAATAAAAGATTATAAATAAAAAGAACTGACTTGATATTCCCAGCCGTACTACTAAATTTTCTAATTTTAATATTTCATGCAGTATTTTATATTTTTAGACAAAGTTTTACACATTTCGTTAATTTTTTTGTATGATACAAGCAAAAGGCACACCTATTTAAAAAAAAAGTTAAAGAGGAAATAAAATAATTAAAAAGCTCTATAACATGTTTTCCTACTTTCAATGATCAAATTTCTCTTTCTTAAGAACTACTAAATACTTTCCTATTCACTGGTTTCTCGTTTGATTTATTGCTTAAAAGGATTCTTTAATACGTTCTAGTTTCAAACTGTACGCGTTTCAAACTTTCACGTTAAAAAATAATTTTCGTCTAACAAATGTAAAAATGAAATTTCTAATTTTTTAACAGCTTCGATTTTTTAAATACGATATGCACAATTCTTTGAAATGTTGTTTAATATATTTCTGGTTGTTTGATCCATTTTACTTACATTGAAACCGAAAATTGAATTGCAAAAAAATGTTGAAAAACACTTTCAAAAAATAAATATGTTATATTTGTATCATTATTTTTTTTTAGATTTAGTTAGGATTTTTCTAAAATGAGATTTAATATTTACTTTTATTTCTGCATAGAGATTAATAAAACGTATAATATTACTGCTTATATCTTTTATATCTTTCTAAATTAAAAAAAATGTAAAATTATCTTTGTTAATTAAAAATAATGTGAAATTAATTTTACTTTCGAACAGTGTATTATTAAATATGAAAAAAAATCTTTTAAAAGAACCTTATCATAAATTTAAAACGGGTAACACATTTTAAAACTCCATTTAT
This sequence comes from Troglohyphantes excavatus, assembly GCA_963932185.1. Classification (NCBI taxonomy): domain Eukaryota; kingdom Metazoa; phylum Arthropoda; class Arachnida; order Araneae; family Linyphiidae; genus Troglohyphantes; species Troglohyphantes excavatus. The sequence continues at coordinate 45,922,731 of OZ010669.1, forward strand.
CAATTAATTATCTCCGAAGATTTTTGTGAATAAAACAATAACAGCATTCAACTTTAAGGTATTTCAGAGAAAAGTAATCATTTTATCGAAATAGCTTTAGAAAGATATAAAAATTTATACATTTAAGTGCAATACTTTAATGAAGTTGTAACTTAAAAGTAAATATTCCTCAGTGTTTATTCATGTATTTATAAAGCACGATGCTTGCTGAAATGAAAATACTTATCTTTAAAGGCATTTATTATGACTTGGGAATTTTAATGAATTTACATTCATTGCTTTACTTTTAAAAATAAATTAAAGTTATTTCTTTGGAAGTAGTAAATTCTTGTACAAAATGTAATAGTTTTATTTTACTTGTTATTAAGTTATTAATTAACGAAGTCTTAAAATTTCCTTTACAAGAGTGAAATAAAATATCTTTTACTTATTTAATTTATATTCTCAGTTTTTCTTTACAATTAATGAAACAGTGACACATTCTCCATAAATTCTAATAAAAAAAAGAGTCAACGAATTTCAATTAATAAATTAATTATTATATCGAAATAGTTGATATTTAAAACGATCAGATTTGAATTATTTGATAAGCTATAAAAATGAAATATCCACGATTTTTATTTGACATTTACGTATTGTGGAAACGTAAGATTTGAAAGCCACAATTATTCGCGTTGAGATTGAGACTTACTTAAACAAGACATTTCAGCTCGAAATGAAATGACCTCTTTCTTGTTCATCAGTTGAAGGGAAGGAAAGGGACCAAGAAAGTTAGAATAAATGATCATCGGATCTGTCAAACAGAATCCATTTTATAGTGCTTTGCAAGAGATTCAATAATGATTAAATGTGTGTTTGCAGACAAATGAACACTTTGGGAGGCCCAACGTATAAACAATCTAAAAGAGAGTTTTGTGTCATGGAATGCTTAAAGCATCTATTAAAACAATAATTATATTCGAAGCCTCACTAAAATGGAAGGGGAAGTATTTGTCGTCACTATTTTCAGTTAGTGTCATTTACTATTAGTGAAGCTTTAAAAGCTTGTAAAATATTGTTCAATAAAACCAATTTAAAATTTCAAACTGCTCGAATAATTGTTGAATTTTCAACGCACTTTTAGTTATTCAATGTGATATGTTTTTTTTTTGTATTTTCCAAACAATTGGGCCCCATAGTTTCAAAAACTGATAGATAGCTTTGAAATTTTTTTCAAGAGAAACAAGAAACTATTCAATTGCATTATTAGGGTAAGAATTTTATATATTATTTTTTACATATTGGATATATATATAGACATAGGTCTTAATTAAATTCGAGCTGCGAATAAATATTACTTTGAAAGAGAATTTTCCCCCCATCT